>JAEOAD010002421.1:4962500-5252500 GCA_036365145.1 Orientallactaga sibirica | reverse complement strand
AGTTGAGGCAGAAGGACTGCTTCAAGCCTAAGGTACATAGTGAGATCAAGGTTAGCCTGGAATACATAGTAAAGCCCTGTCACAAAACCAAAAACATTTTTTAAAGTTTTTTTTTCCAACTGATTTATGAGCCTCAAAATGAGTGTCTCTTATTAAAAGTAAAGAATGATACTAGATTTGATTTTTATCTCTGTTTCTTTTTAAGGCATGTTGCTTTATTCCACTCATTAATTTATTTAGTGCCCATGCTGTTCTAGGAAAGGAACAAAGCTCTGAGATACAAACATTATGGGGTCATAGTCCCTGTCTCCTGGAAAGCTTATAGTCAGGATAGGTAAATGTTTTTGTTTATACTTATGCCAAAAGAATAAATAAATAAGTCTGAAAGGGGGAACTATTTGAGGTGAGAAAGGGGACTAGGAAGGAAGAGGTGGATAGGGGTAGGGGGTGGGGATGAACAACACCAAAGTGTAATGATCTACATGTATGAAAATGCCACATTGGGACTGGGGAGATGGCTCAGCAGTTAAAAGCAGTTGCTTACAAAGCCCGATGGCCCACGTTTGATTCCCCAGTACCCACATAAAGCCAGATGCACAAAGTGGTACATGGATCTGGAGTTCATTTGTAGTGCCAAGAGGCCCTGGCATGCCCATGTTCTCTCTCTCTCTCTCTCTGCTTAAAAATAATTAAAACATTTTTAAATGCCACAATGATGCCCATTACTTTGTATGCTAACTATTTTTGAGGCACGGTCTCATTCTAGCCAAGACTGATCTGGAACTCACTCTGTACCCCGAAGTGCTGGGACCAAAGGAGTGAGCAACCACACCCAGCAAGTATGCTAACTTAAAAAAAAAGTATAAAAACTAAGTCAGTGTGAGGCCAACCAGTATAGATCAACCACTTAGAGAAGTGACCATTGGGTAGGAGAAAAGCACCCAGTGGACATTTGATGAGGCACAGACCTGGTTGACATCTTGCGCTACTCTAAGCCTCCATTTACTTTCTTTAAAATAGGCCTGATTCAGCAGCATGCTGAATTCGGATCCTACTGGCTTGGAAGAATCTGTTGTTATGGACAGTCCTGAGAAATTCTGTAGCAGTTGGTTGTCACAACCATTGATGCAGACCATATGTGCTGGTGTATACTTGTCATCTTGGCACTTGCTAGGCTGAGGCAGGAGGGTCTAAAATGTGAAGCCAGCCTGAGCTACATAGGGAGACTGTCTCCAAAACAAATAAACCATTGGTACAACCTTGGCAGGAGAAGTATTCACTCTTTGGAAATCAGCAAATTCTACAAATCAAGGTTAACTCACCCCTAGCTGGTTTGCCAGCACACCACGGAAAGACCCTACAATATCACTCATGAAATAAGATCAGTGTCTGGCACACAGTAGATGCTTAATATATGGCCATCATAAATATATAACATGGAATATATTTACTAGGGTGGGGATGTATCACAAGATGGTAGAGTATTTGCTTTGTATTTGATCCCCACGACCATATAAATTTGGTGTGGTAACATACACCTGTAATCCCAGCACTCAGGAGGTAAAGGCAGGAAGTTCACATGTCCAAGGTCCCCCTGGGCTACATAACAAGCTCAAGGCCAGCCTGGAATACATGAGACCCTTTCTAAAACAAAAAACAAAAAAACAAAACTAACAAACACAAAAGGAGTATGTTGCCAGGCATCCCAGCACTTGGGAGGCAGAGGTAGGTGGATCACCGAGACTACACAGTGAATTCTAGGTCAACCTGGGCTAGAGAGACCCTACCTCAAAAAAAAAAAGAAGAATATTTACTGGCATGTATTGTGTACAACCTTATTCATATTCTCATTTAGTCCTCACAGCAACTTTAGTAGTATAAGTCCCAGAAATGAAGTTTATTTTTATTTTGAAAAGAGCCAGGATCAAATTCAAGTTTCCTTTGACTCCAGGTGAAATGTTCACCAGGCCCAAACAGCCTCTGGACCATATCTCTATCTCTGCCAACAAAGAGCAGTGGCTCTGCATTTAGCTTTGGGTGCTGCTTGTTCTGCTGTTGTTTTGGGACAGGGTCTTCCTAGGTAGCCTGGGCTGGCCCTGAACTGGGACTCTGGATCCTCTCATTTGAGCCTGCTGAGTGTTGGCACATGCTTTGAAACTGCTTTGTTGTTGTTGCTACAAAGTTGCTGGGTGAATGAAAGCAGTGAAGCCTCAGGTGGGAGACATCTCTGGCCTGGAGCTGATGAAATCATCCCTCAGCAAGCCTGGAGTGCCACCACTCTCAGCCTCCCGTTAAAATGCTTTCCTTGCTGTGTTCTTGCTATTATCAAAGCAGAGAGCTGCGAACAGCACCTGCTCTCAATAAATGTTGTTTCCCCTGGGAACTTCTGAAGCTCAGAATTACCCAGCCATTGATGTCAGGTCTGAGGAAGGAAATGTACAAGATGAGCCTGGGACAACTTAACAGCAGGAAGCTCACAAAGGCTTCTGGGGTCATGTCCAAAGGATTCTAGAGCCAACTTGAAGAAGCTGTCACTAGACCATTAGGGAATTTTGAGCTTAAGTAGGAAAAATAATAGTAATGAATTAAAACACAAGAAATACTAAAAGGCTCTGAGTTACTAATAATGCATAGAAAAAAACCTGTCCAACCTGTCAACTGTGCTGAGGAACACAGTTTATTTTTTTCCCAAATATTTATTTAAGAAAGAGAAAAAGAGGCCGGGCGTGGTGGCGCATGCCTTTAATCCTAGCACTCGGGAGGCAGAGGTAGGAGGATCACCGAGAGTTCAAGGCCACCCTGAGACTACATAGTTAATTCCAGGTCAGCCTGGACCAGAGTGAGACCCTACCTTGCAAAAAACAAAAAACAAAAAACAAAACAAAACAAAAAAAACAAAAGAAAGAGTAAAAGAAAAAGAAAGATAGTGGAGAGAGAGAGTACGGGTGTGCAGGGCCTCTAGCCACTGCAAACAAACTCTAGGAGCATGTGCCACCTTTTGCATCTGGTTTACATGGGTACTGGGAAATTGAACCTAGATCTCTCCAGCCAAGTTCATTTTTTTTAATTAGTAAACACAAAGAAAGAAGCATTTTCCCTGACTTTTCTGAATGAACTATACCTCAGAGTAACATTGACCCCTGGCCTCGCCATGCATGCACACACATGTGTACCCACACATATACGAACAGACATACACATGCATGCATACAAACCACAAGCATACATATGTAAAAGTCAAACCAAGGGCTCTGTCCATCCTAAGCACAAACTCTGCCACTGAGCCTATCTCCAGCCCTCTAGCACTTTTGTTTTCAACCTAACATAACAGGCGGTAATGCATGAATGATAGTTGTAGCAGTGTCTCTCAAATTTGAGCAATATGAATCTCCCTCTTTTTTTGGGGGGGGGCGGATTTGAGGTAGGGTCTCACTCCAGCTCAGGCCGACCTGGAATTAACTATGTAGTCTCAGGGTGGCCTCAAACTCATGGCGATCCTCCTACCTCTGCCTCCCGAGTGCTGGGATTAAAGGCGTGCGCCACCACGCCCGGCAGAATTCTCTTTTCTTTAGAGAGATCCAGCCAGGTGTGGTGGCTCACTCCTTTAATCCCAGCACTCGGGAGGCAGAGGTAGGAGGATCGCTGAGAGTTCGAGGCCACCCTGAGACCTCATAGTGGATTCCAGGTCAGCCTGAGCCAGAGTGAGACCCTACCTCGGAAAACCAAAAAAAAAAAAAAAAAAAAAAAAGAAAAGAGAATTCAGGGGCTGGAGCAATGGCTCAGTAGTTAAAGGAATTTGCTTGCAAAATCTGTTGACCTCACACTTCAGAACTTCCTTTATATCTTTATATACTTTGCCCTTTTTTGTACCATTTATCCATTAGTGGACATTTGGGTTGTTTCAGCTTTTTATTATGACTAACCTGCTTATAAACATTCATGTACAAGTTTTTAATTTGAGAGATTAAAAATAGGCATATCAAGGCTTTTGCTGCTGCTGCAAAAAAAAAAAAAAAAAAAAAATCTGTTGACCTGGGTTCAATTTCCCAGCCATCCACATAAAGACGGATGTAAAAACGTGTCTCAAGTGCCTTCTTGCAATGGCAACACACAAACACACAAGTGTGTGCAAATAAATAAATAAATAAATTTTGAAAAAAAAGAAAATAGAACTCTAACAGACCCTCACTAGTGATTGTACTTATTTTGGTTATATTACTATAAACACACAACTAGATGTGAATATTTAAGTTTACTGCTCCAAGTTCCAGGTCAGCCTGGGCTACAGTAAGACCCTACCTCAAAAAAAAAAAAAAAAAAAGCAAAAAAAGAAACAAACAAAAAAGTTTACTGTTCCTATACAGCTGCAAAGACACTCTACATTTGCATGTCAAATACAAAACAAAAGTTCTAAGTGAGTAAAATTCAAATGAACAACACTGATTTAATGTGAGGGAAGATATTTTGCTGACATTAGTTATCAAGGAATATGGTAGAGGGGGTGGTGTTTCATGGTTTCGCTACTAGATGGATAGGAAGACAAAACTCTCCCAACTATATTTTTTTCTAACAACTCTTGAGAAGGTTCTCCTTCATGCAGTGTGTTGTGACTCACTTGGTCTTTGCTTGGTGGCAGGCAGCTCCCTGTTGACTACGTGGTGCCAAGGTAAGCAGAGCTGACATGATTGTATTTCAGTCCTGACTAGGATTCAGTTGTGGGCTGATTATCCAATGTTAGGTCTCAATTCTGGCTTCACTTTGGAATGCGCATTAAAATATCAGTCAATTACCAGTCTCCCAGGGTAAGGCATTATTGTATTCAAAAAACTTTCTAATGTGCAGCCAGTGCTGGTAACCAATGATTTTGATGAGCTGGAAAATGCTTACATGAATTAATCTTTGGTGTTTCTTTTGTATTATAATCTAATTTCTTTCATTTTCTTTTATTTTACTTTTGTTTCTTTTTCAATATTTTTATTTATTTATTTTCAAGCAGAGAGAGAGATAGAACAGAGACAGAGAGAATGGATGCACCAGAGCCTCTAGCCACTGCAAATGAACTCCAGATGTATGCACCCACCATGTGTATCTGGCTTTATGTGGGCACTGGGGAATCGAAACTGGGTCCTTAGGCATTGCAGACAAGTGCCTTAACCGCTGAGCCATCTCTCCAGCCCATAAATTCTTTCATTATAATAAAACCTGTGAAGCCCTCTGAGAATATGGAAGGAACTCTTAGAGGAGAGATTGAACTGGAACTTGATTCCCAGGCCTAGATGTGAGGCCTTGGGTGACTTAATTTCTCTGAGGTTTAGTTTTTCCACATAAAAAGAAACTAATAAATGAAGTGTGATGGTGTGTACTGTGATTTCTAGCTACTTGAGAAGCTCAGGCAGGAAGATTGTTTAGCCTAGAAGCTCAAAGCCAACATAGGCAACAGTGTGATTCTCTATACCAAATAAAATAAAAAATAATAATAATAGTACCTACGTTATAGGTACTTGAGAGACTTATCGGAGATAATTATGTGTATAGAGTGTTAAATGGTAAACTGAATGTGGTGGCATAAACCTGTAATCTCAACATTTGGGAGGCTAACAAACAGGGATCTCAAGTTCAAGGTAAGCCTGGAATACATAGTGATTCCCTGTTCCCCCAAAACTAAAATAAAGCTGGACATAGTGGCTCATGCTTATAATTCTAGCACTCAGGAGACTGAGGAAGGTTGGTTGCCATAAATTCAAGGCCAACCTGGTCAATATAGTGAGTTCAGGGCAGACTATTTACAGAGTGAGACCTTGTCTCAAAAGAAAAATCTAATCTAAAATGAAATGAATAAAGCATTAAGCTTATGTCTGATTCCTGGTGAATATTTAACGAACATTAGCTCTTCTCATTAGCTATTATGTTGATAGCTTTCTGCAAGCTATTTAAACATCTGCTAGGCAGATGAGAAACATGGACAAGAAAGAGCTGATGGGTAAATAGGATGCTGGGAGAATATTATGAAGACAGGCATTTGGGAGCTTTTGATGATAGAAGCGATGGGTTCAGCAAGGGTGTGGCCTGCCAGTTTGAGTTGTGGGTCACAGCTGACTGGCTTGAAGCCCAGACTAGAAGCACTAAAGGAAAGGGATGAGAATGAAGCACAAGGTCACCCTGAGGTGACCACTTAGAGGAAGACATGATGACAGACATAGCTGCTGGCAGAGTTAGAGAGGGAGGCCAGGTCTGCCACAGTAGGAGGGGAAGCTGCTTCACACCTAGCAGAAGGTGGTGGTCGCTTTTCGGGGCATGACCAGCTCCATTAGTGATTACTGAGCAGCCATGTGCCTCAAGGAACACTGACATCTTTTCTTCTTTGCTGAGTGCCCAGTTAAAGGAGCCCCAGAAAGGAGTAGAGGGGGGTCTAAATCATGCATAAATCATTAGGTCAGATCTCTTCTGAAATATTTTTTTCCGTATTTCTGTGAAAATGACTACTTTCCTTTTTTGATTTTTGTTTTATTTTTTATTAGCATATATTACTTATCCATAATATGAGTTTCATTATATTTTCATACTTGTATATAAAGTGTTTTGTTCACATTCACCCCCTCATAACCTTCTCTCATCCCATTCCTGTTGATCCCCTTACTCTTCCCCACCAGTCTCTCCTTCATTGCCATTTCTTGTTTTCTTTTTAACTTTTCATTGTCAACCTCCATACATATACACAATGTACTTTGACCATAATCCCCTCATAGCATGCTCCTTGGTTTCCCCTCCTTATCCATTCTGCACTGGAACTCCTTCTTTCCTACTAATCCCTCTTATTACCTATTATTTTTATTTATTTCTCTGAGAGAGAGAGATAGAGAGAATGAGTACACCAGGCCCTCCAGCTGCTGCAATTGAACTCCAGATGCATGTGCCACCTTGTGCATCTGGTTTATGCAGGCTCTGGGGAATCGAACCTGGGTCCTTTTGCTTTGCAGACAAGTGCCTTAAGTGGTAAGCCATCCTTCCAGCCTATTTATTTATTTATTTTTGTTTTTCAAGGTAGGGTCTCACTCAAGCCCAGGCTGACCTGGAATTCATTAATTAGTTCCAGGCTGGTCTTGAACTCCTGGTGATCCTCCCTACCTCTGCCTCTTCAGTCCTGGTAATAAAGGCTTGTGCCACCACACCTGGCCCAACTAGTTTCTCTGTATTTTTATGTCAGTCTCCCCTTCATTGCCATTTCTTTTCGATATATTTTCTAGAGATTTATAGTTTTAAATATTTTATTTAGGAAGTTGGGCATAGTGGTGCATGCCTTTAATCCCAGCACTTGGGAGGCAGAGGTAAGAGGATCACCGTGAATCTGAGGTCACTCTGAGGCTACATAGTGAATTCCAGGTCAACCCGGGCTAGAGCAAGTCCCTACTTTGAAACACCAAAAATTATTATTATTTTTTTGTGTGTGCTTTTGTTGTTGTTGTTTTTTAATTATTGTTTTTTATTGACTTTTATACTTACATACAAAAAACCCACGTGATATTTCCCTTCCCTCCCCCCATTCCACTTTAGAACTCGAGTCTCCGTCATATCCCCTCCCTCTCTCCATTAGTCTCTGTTTTAATTTGATGTCATCATCTTTTTCTTCTATTTTGAGGGTTTTGCGAAGGTATTGCTAGGCACTGCAAGGTATGGATATCGAGGCCAGTTTCTGTCTGGACAGTTGCATTGTAAGAGGTCATACCCTTCCTTTGGCTCTTCCATTATATCCTCCCCCTCTTCCGCAATGGTCCCTGAGCCTTGGAGGGTGTGACAGAGATATTTCAGTGCTGGGCACTCCTCCATCCCTTCTTCTCAGCACTATGTTGCCTTTTGGGTCATCCCAGTGGTCATCTCCACCTGAAAAGAGAAGCTTCTCTAACCAGAAGTGAGAGTAGCATTAATATGTGAATATGAACATTAAGTGTAGTGCTTTCAGGGCAGCTTGGTGGGAATAAAATACACATTTAGTCAGACAAGAGCAGGCTTTATACCCCTAAGGCTCATGACCTCACCTACCATAGACTTTTGCTTAGGTTTTTCAGTACCAGGTATGTATTCCCTCCTGTAGAGAGGGCCTTCAGTCCAATTATGGAGCAGTTGGTTACCCCAAGAGTAGACATGCCACTATTGCACCCATTCAGTCATTGGGCCTGTATGACCAAACTTGAATATTCAGTGTCCACTGTTTTCACTGCTGATGACTTCTGTCTCCCATATGGCTGCATGCAGTGCAGCTTTTTCCTGCTTTCAGTTGGCTGGTCTACAGGGAGAAGGTTTTCTTCTCAGCACCAGCTTGCTTTCTCAGTGACCTTGCCTCTCAGGCAAGAGATGTCTTCAGCAATAGGGTCTTACCATCTGTTTCTCAAGGGAAACCAAGGGCTTTGGCAATAGCCTTTAATGTTTTGGAGGCTACAGGGACCTCCTTGGCCAACAACTCACTGGACGGTATCCCATCCCAGGCACTGAAAATTTTCTAGTAACAGTCTACAGCTTCTAGATGTGCCATTCTTCAAAAAAAAGTAGGTTTACATAAGTCTTATTCACAATATCTTGAATTTAGATTGACCCTCCCCATGGTCTTCTTTTTTGAATAGATGTCCCCCAACAGATTCATGATCACATCAGGCAGGGCGTGGTGACCCTCATGAATAGGCTGGCAAAGGCATTGGAAGATGGACCACGGTTTACAGTGGAGACCCAAGGATGTTAAGATATAACAGAACTGTGCAAGGGATACCATGGAGACTGTTGGCTCCGGATGGAAGTTTTTCCTGGCTACTCAGCCCAGCTGGAGGAGTGGAATGGCAAAATTCATAGACTGTCAGTCACTGGTTATAATATCAGACTTGAACTACAGATGTTTGATGTTTACTAGATGGTTGTTGAGTTTGCATTGTTCCAGTCTCTTCTTGCTATGCCTTATAGCAGTTGGAAATGTTTACTCTGTGTCTTCATATGTTAAAGGTATATAACTTGTTTTGATTTTACAGGACTCACAGCTAACAGACAGTCTTAAATTTCAGAGGAGACTTGGGACTTTAGAACTATCTTAAGTTGGTAAAGACTGTGGGACCTTTAAATTTGGACTGAACACAATATACAATGTGAGATGGTTATGAATCTATTGTGGGCCAGGGGTGGAATGCGGTGGTTTTGAATAGATGTCCCCCAATGGATTCAGGAGTTTTTTAAAGCTTCTTGGATTTCCAGCTACCTGGCTAGAGGAGGGGTCACTGGGTGGAGTCTAAAGTCCAGCCCTAAGATGTGGGGGTGGATTTGGAATTCCAGTCTAAAGATATCCAAAGTGCTTGGGCTTTGTTTGGAGTCTGGAGTTCCTAAGTATGCTTGCTTATGGTGCTGGTATGGCTTGTGGCTTTCTCTCTCTCTTTGCTTGAACCTGTGAAAGTGGGCCAGCTTCTTCTGCAATTATAGAATGCCCCTGGATCTGTAAGCTTCAATAAACATTCCTTCCTCCATAACTGTGCCTGGTTTGAAAGTTCATCTCAGCAACCTGAAGCTGGCTGCTACAATTTTAGTACATTTTTTTGTTGCTGTTGTTTTTTCAAGGTAGGGTCTCACTCTAGCCCAGGCTGACCTGGAATTCACTATGTAGTCTCAGGGTGGCTTCGAATTCACAGTGGTCCTCCAACTTCTGCCTCCCAAGTGCTGGAATTAAAGATGTGTGCCATCACACCTGGCTATTTTAGTACAATTTTAAAATTATCTCTTTTTTTTTTTTTTTTTTTTTTGGAGACATGATATTCTGTGGCTCAGACTGGCCTTGAATTCCTGCCTCAACATCCCAAGTGCAGAAATGACAGGTATGAGCCCCCCCATACCTAGTTTAATTATTTGTACAGAAGTATTGTTTATATGGGCTGTTTTTTTCTTATCATAGTTTTCATTTTAAAATTATTTTTATATAATTTTTCCACAACTTGTTTTTTTTTTCTTACCTGTCTGGTGATTTAAAGCTTACATATGTATAGATTTTTTTTGAGACAGGATATCACTGTGCTTCCCAGACTGGGCCTCAAACTCATTCAATGATACTTGCATCTCAGCTCACCCAGCAGCTGAGATTACAGGCATACATACACTGTGCCCCGCTAGTTTTGCTTTATAACTCTTTTTTTTTTTGAGACAAAGTCTCCCTACGTAGTTCAGACTGGCCTCAAACTTGGAATCTTCTTGCTTCAGCCTCCCCAAGCATGCATCACAATATCTGGTCTTATAGCTCAGTTTTTAAAGAGAAGGCTGATGTTGAAATTTTATACTTAAGGGACTCCTCTAAAGTGTGTACAAAACTTTCATACATTCTTTCATCTTTACAACGCTGAGGCTTTAAGGCAAGCTCTAAGAAGGACAAGAAAATAAAAGATTAAATTGTAGCTCACTGGGTTAATTTAGCTTATTCATATATTTTGGGGATTGGGGGTCCCCAAAACTTTTGAGCCCCATTTTTTGTCCTTATCCTAGCATTAACAAAGAATTGGTAAAAATGGACTGGAGAGATGGCTTAGCAGTTAAGGCGCTTGCCTGCAACTCCTGAGGACGCAGGTTTGATTCCCATGTACCCATGTAAGCCAGATGCACAAGGTGGCACATGCATCTGGAGTTCGTTTGCAGTGGCTAGAGGCCCTGATGCACCCATTATTTCTTTCTCTCTGCCTCTTTCTCTTTCTGTCAAATAAATAAATTAAATTAACAATTGGCAAAATGGACTCTAGAGGGCTAAATTATGAATTGAGTTTATTTAGGGAGAAATAATGGGTGAGGTTAATTTAGGGCAAATGGGTATCTAGGAAAAAGCTGGGGCAGTTTCACACACATGTGAGAAATTGAACATAAAAGCCCCTTCAAATAACAGACCAGAAACCAGATTAAGAATTAGTGAAGGGGCTGGGGAGATGGATTAGTGGTTAAGGCACTTGCCTGTGAAGCCTAAGGACTCATGTTCAATCCTTCAGGTCCCACATAAGCAGATGCACAGTGATGCAAGGGCACAATGTCACACATGCACACAAGGGGGTGCACATGTCTGGAGTTTGATTGCAGTGGCTGGAGGCCCTGGCATGCCCATTCTCTTATCTCTTCCTCTCTTTTTCCTAAAAAGTCTCCCCCCCCCTTCTCTCTCTTGCATAAAAAAGCCAGTCTGTTGGGCTTGCCTCAGGGAAAAAAAAAAAAAATAATAATGAAGGACACAGAGATCAAAGATAAATCTTACATATAATCAAAGTGAGGGGGTACTACAAAGCAAGACACTGATAGAAGGCAAGAAGAAAGACATCCAGGCCAAGGTAAGTATTCCTCACCTTGCCAGCCACTGGGAAGGAGGGACAGACTCACATGGATGTTCAGACCAGGTCACAGGGCAAAAGGAAGAGAGGAGCAGGCAAAGGATCTGGGGGGAAATGGTTTATTTATATATTTAATCATAGTTACCATGTAGTTTTCCTCTAAGAGACCCAGCTTTTAAAACACAGCTTTCAAAATATTACTTCCTCACAAGCCCTTGCATTTAGTTACCCTTTGACTTTTGCCACTTTTCTCTATTACGTGCCATCCTTGCAGGACCTTGGTTGAGAACTGACTCTGTAAGCCTGTTTTTTTGTGGGCGCGCGCACGTGTGTGTGTGTGTGTGTGTGTGTGTGTGTGTGTGTGTGTGTAATGTGTACTGTATTCATGTGGGGTGCACTCATCTGCAGTAGCCAGAGCGGAACATCAGGTGTTGTGCCCCCATCACTCTTCCTGATGGTTTTATCTGAGTCGGAGTCTCATACTGATCCTGGAGATTTCTGCTAATTTATGAGCTTCAGAGATTCGTAGGTCTCTGCTCCCCTATGGTACAGGGTTACAGACACGTGTGGCCACACCCACCTGTTTATGTGGGTACTCATGCTTGCACAGGAAGTGTTCTTATCTGCTCAGCCATCTCTCCAGCTCTATAAGCTTGTTTTCATGGCATTCTCTCTGAGCTAACACTAAACCATAAAGGACTCCTGTATTAAACACAGCACATGATCACACAATTTTCTATATGACTGCCTTTTAATCTAGGATGCTGTTTAAGAAAGGGATACATATCCAAGGACTGGGGACGTAGCTCAGTTGGTAGAGTGCTTGTCTAGCATGCCTGAAGCCCTGGGCTCAAGCAAGCCCCAGCACCACATAATCTGGGTGTGGTGGTGCATACCTGCAATCCCAGTTCTCAGAAGGTGGAGGCAGGAGCATCAAGAGCTCAAGGTCATCCAGCTTTAAAGTCTGAGAGCAGTATGAGCTACATGAGACCCTGTCTGAAACAACAACAATAAAACCAGGAATAGTTATCTAAACCTTATTCCAATGAAGAGCTCAGTATTTATTTCCTGGAGCACATGGAGATAAGAGCATTGCATTTCAGGTATCCTATGATTCCTTTTGGAAAATAAGAATCTTGGACATGAGTTACAGTGGTTCTTACCAACTATCATTTTCATCGCTGTGGAAATTAGTGGGTTTAGTAGGTCAACGTAATGAGTAATAAAAGGAGTTATCAGATGTAAGAAAACTGTTTTTCCCTTTGCCTCTTAGGTTTCATTTTCAGTCCTTGAGAAAGTATTTGTTTACATTCCCCTGTACTTTGAAAGGCTCCCATTGTTTCTCTACTGTAGAAGGCCATTATGTTAACACAGAACCACAAACACATTCTCCTAACAGGATACCAGTTCATCTGATTTGCTCATGTCATTTTTTTTTGTATTTTTTGTCATAAACTTCTTGTAAAAACAGTAATTTTTACTCATTTTATTAGCAAAATGATCCATTTGTTTTACCTTTAAAAACATTTTGTGTTGTATGAGATTGATGGAAAAAAGATGCTTTTTCGTGATTTTCAATGTTTCATAATCCTACCTCCACATTTTACTTTACAACAATGGGCTTATTATGGACCTCACTCTTTTTCTTTTGTTTTTTGCTAACTCAAGTGCCTCCCCCCCGCGAAATTCTTTTCTCTCTTTCTGGGACGCTGTGAAAGGAACCCAGAGCTGTACCATGTGCTACCTCACCAGCCCCTAAGAACTGTTTTGTTGGCTATTTTTACTTGACACTTTGATTGGAAGAAAACTGTATAAGAAAAGATTAGAAAAAATGCTTACACTGAACAATTGTATCAGAGTAGTTTATTAAAAAAGAATCAAAACAGAAACTCTAAGTACCAGTGTGTACATTGTACACATTTAAATGACTCACAAGAATGAAGTTTTTTCATATATATTATTAAGATCATACCACCTTGTTTTTTAAAATCAAAAGATGTTCAAGAATTCTGACTCCAAACTGCATATATGATTGCCATTTTAAACAGACCACATTTCAAACATGCAACAACGCCACTGGTAATAAAGCTTTGGAATGGGTGCTCATTCTATTATTTCACTACATACAGGATAGAAAGCAAGATAAGTTGAGAATGTATTCTAAAATAGAACGGAGGTTGTCACTGTCTACACCAACACTCCTCCTCACTCCTCTGCTGCCATTTTCAGCAAGTACTCCTTGTCAATCTTGAAGAGCCTCCATCCCTCTTCGCTGGACAGATCGGAAGCACCTCTTCTTTTGTAGAAGTTGATAGATGGTTCATTCCATTCTGCTACCAAGAAGTGCATGCTGCTGCAGCGACACTTCATGGCAACCTATCACACGGGAGAGAAAACAGGCTCAATGACATTGTTCCTGCTTGCCAAGACCAAGCTTTGATTCAATCTTTAATTTTTTTATATTTATTTATTTGAGAGAGAAAAATATTTATTTATTTATATTGAGAGAGAGAGTGTGTGTATATGTGTCAGGGCCTTTAGCCACTGCAAACGAACTCCAGATATATGAGCCCCCTTGTGCATCTGGCTTACATGGGTCCTGGAGAATTGGACAGGGTTCCTTTGTCTTTGCAGGCAAAGACCTAACTGCTAAACCATCTCTCCAGGCCCAGCTCTGATTCAATCTTGACAATAACCCAGTGACCCTCACAAATTCAGAAAATGCAACCCAGGACAGGATTGTGGTAGCCCATGCCTGCAATCCCAGCACATAGAAGGCTTAGGCAGGCCAGCCTGGGATACATAGTAAATTCCAGGTCAGCCTAGGCTGTTCAGTGAGACCTTGTCAGACATACCTGGCTTAGATTCTTCAAAATTTCTGATCCTATACCAAAGCCTGAAAGAAGGAGAAGTACAATTTAATTTCAAAAGTCACTGTAAAGACACAGAGTCTGATTTCTCTTTAGACCACCCCAACTCCAAACTTGGTGAGTACCTCTATAATCACTCATCACAAAGAAGTCTTCAAGATACAGTAACTTGCCAATCCATGGGTCGTAGGTAAAATAGTACATGGCAAAACCAACAATGCTGTGTCCTGTAATAAGAGTACCTCATGAGATGCAGAGAAGAAAATCCGTGTAAGCTGTAGCGGCAGAATCAGAAGCCTATTGCAGATTTAAGAAAATATACATGCATGTATATGGAAACAAGTAGCCATGAGCTGGACAGTCTCCTGACCTTTATGCTAGTACAGTCCAAGCCACTGACAGATGTATTTACATGTATTTGCAAAAAGCACACATTAGAGCTAGCTGAAGCCAGGCTATAACTGTGAAGTGGCTACTCTGAGGTTTGCCGGATCTCATACTTAGGAAGTGAGAATGCTTTCATTATTTGCCAGAGTAAAACTGCTATGGTCTTAAACTAAGCACACACATTATTTACATCCTAATGATATACTGGTATGTTGACGTGGTAAAAAGTTGGGTTTACACGGCAGTTCAGAACAGTAAATATTTATAGCTTTACTAACTCTTGCTTCCGTAAGATCAAAACATCAGGCCAAAAGTACATTACTAATGTTTAACTTCAGAACTTGCCTTCCCATTTATAAAATTTTCCATTTGCTTTCCCCAGTTTTTAAGCCAGAAGGAGCAGCAGTACCCAGAAACAGGTATTATGTAACATCCACATACTTCTAAAAGCTATCTCATCCCTTCTTTTTTCTTAGGAAACAGACACCAGAAGAAAACTTTAAGAAAACAAACACTTCCCCTTTTAGCTGTCTTCTGACCAGTCAACAGGGGCCAGCAAAAAAAAAAAAAAAAAAAAAAAAAAAAAAGGAAAAAAAAAAAAAAGAAAAGGCATCAGACTCCCTCCTACGGGGTGTCTATACAATTTCAGATGGAGGCAAAGGTTTCAAATTAAACTTTCTAGCCATTTTCTATTTCTTTGCAAACAGGCAGGAAGCGAGTATAATAGTTTCTGATCTACCGTGTTTCAAGTGTGTGATAATAGGACCTTACCTCATTTATCATGATCATCTAGTTTATTGTGTAAAGGATCTTTTAGTTACCTCCCCGCCCATCCATGTACACGGAAGGGCCATGTACATGGCGAAGCTAGAGACTGTAACCTGAAGATTGGGACAAATTAAAGAAAAAAATGTGATTTAACACAATTACAAAAAAAAAAAAAAAGGTTAGATTAGGGTCAAACAAGAACCATTTTATGAAACTGAATTACAACAAATGCCATTATACCTAACTTTTTCGGCTAGCCACAGCATTCTGATACTTACTTAACAGCTTTTTTAAACCCGCCCTATTATATAGAGTAGCACATCATTTTTTTTCAGTAATTTGAACACTGGCTGGCTGTTATTTCCGGCCCGTTTCTCAGTAAGTAACTTCAGCCCATGTGGTCAGGGGTTGTACGGTGTAGATGCTATGGTAAAGTTTCATACAACACTTCTCTGTGGCTTTTGGACAGGGAGGGGAGGTTACCTTCCGGAGTCCAGTGCTCTTTGGGCACTTCCGCAACCAGGCAGTGGTAGAAAGGGTGCTCTCCAAAACCATCCTCTAGGAGATCTGCATAAAAAGGAAGCAACAAAGAAGGTGTTGGCCTGTTAAGATGACAGGTACCTAACGCTTGTCCCGCACCCCGCCACTGTTGCATTACCTTTTTCAGTTAATATTACTTGGTCTTCCATGTATTCGTATTTAGCCAGTTCCTGGGATAGGGGAGGGACGACACAGAAAAGAGAAGGAGAAGGGGCAATGAGGCTCCCGCTTAGCCCCACCATTTCTGGGAGGGAATGGGGCAGGCGGGATCGAGGGGGCCAGCCAGAGTCCTGCCAGGCGTCGTGGAAGGGCTCGGGAAGGCATGCTGAGAAAGGGTAAGGGGCTGGGCTCTTCAGACCCGAAGCCGCTCACACCCTCGCCCCAGGGCGAACCCGGGCTTTCCCTTACCTTGATCAGCCTCAGTATGTCACTGCAGTCGTCGGCGACTGCCGGGCGGATCACGAATTTAGCCATTTTCGTCTTTTGCTTTTCTTCCCTTTGCGCACTAGGCCCCTGTACTTGAACAGCAGGAGGAGGTGGTTCCTCATTCGTCTCCCGGGAGCGTCCTCTTCTCAGTCAGGCTGGCACCATGACCCAGCGAACCTTGGGAAATGAAGGTACTCCTGCAGACGTGCAAACAGCGAGCTGCGCATCTGAGCCGCGCCGCGCCGCTCCTTTTCAGCGCGATGAAGTCCCGCCCCATACTACGACACCGAGGTACCTCGACCAATGAGGACGCGACCGCCCGGCGCACCGCCCCCTAGGCGGGGCAGCACTCTCTTCCCAGGGCTTTGTGAACCCGCACGCGCAAGCCGGGGAGGGCGGGGGAAGTATGGCTCGCGGGGTCGTTCTATACAGGCGCCATCTAGTGGTGCATTGAGGAACCTTCCCGGAAATTCTACCTGGGTGCCTGCCTGCTCGTCCCCCAGTAACCTTTATGAAGGAAAAGTGGAAACGGAGATTCCCTCCGAGAAGGAATGGAACAATTATTCTCAAAGTGTGATGATCCGCGGTGTCCCTATGGGTCCCGACGTCATTTGCCTTTTTCACTCTTCCTTGGAATTTTCCAGAATTGTGATGATGTCATCGCTTAGATGACTAAAGGAATGTGTTTGTTAGAAATTCCCAAGGTCAGCTGTTTAGATTCCTCAATTTCTTTCCTTTTTACGTGTAATCTTTACAGCTAAAATATTTTCTTTTATACTTTCTCCTTCTTATTTATTGTTTAAATCCTTGTTCTTATTTCTAGAAACCCCTTCCTTGTGACTGAGGTGTGTATTCCTTTAGTGAAGGTCCGCTTTTGTAAAACCTTTCTCAGTTTTGCTTATCTCAGTATATATGTATTTCATCTTAGATTCTTAAGTATTTCACTGCATATTGAGGTTATCCAAACATCTCCTGGCTTCTATTGCTGTTGAAAGTAGTAATCTCTGCTTCCTCCATCCCAATATGCTTCTTTTATTACCTTTAACTTCTTATTTTGAAATAATTCTAAACTTACAGGATATGTGATGACATCATTGCTCTACTAACTATAAGGATATGTGCCTCTGTGTTACGTCTTCTAGACTTTCACAAGGTAAGCTCTTTGGATTGCCAAATTTTAAATATCCTGAGATCAATGGGAGCAACTGGGTTAACAAGTAGTCATTTTTAGACCATACCACATGGAACACTTGTGTTGAAGTCTCTCAGGAATGACTTCTCTTTTACAACTAACTTTCCCAGGCAGATCCTGT
This sequence comes from Orientallactaga sibirica, assembly GCA_036365145.1. Lineage (NCBI taxonomy): Eukaryota > Metazoa > Chordata > Mammalia > Rodentia > Dipodidae > Orientallactaga > Orientallactaga sibirica. Next base: position 5,234,875 of record JAEOAD010002421.1, on the reverse strand, counting down.
TCAGGCCCTGTGTCCATGGCACTGCCTGGGTTCTATAGTGAGAGAGAACATAAAAGGGGTCTACAGGTCCATAATCTTTAGAACCAGGGGTTGGAATATTACCAGGTGACCACTCCTAACATTCAACAAATGACTCTGCCTTTACTAACCGCCTGTATGTAGAAAAGAAAGCAGAAAAACATTATGTCACTCCTCCCACTCTCTTAGGATTCAATACTTGTGAGTCATTATGAGAGTTTATGCAATGTCTTTTTCAAAGATCTTTAAAAATAGTATTTATTCTCATCTATCTGAGTTACTGCCAGTTGTATATTTCCTGACACCTCGGGCTTCTAGAAACTAGGTCCATGACCTCGTTAGATCACCAGGCTGTTTATGCCTCTGTTTCTGTTTACAATGCTAGAGCACTTAGGAGAGTTTGGCACACACTAACTGATAGCAGTAAATTAGATTTCCATGACTTAGCACCAAGAATAGCTTCCTGTTGGAGCAAAACCAAAGCCATATTCTATTTGGGTTGCTTAGAGTTTTAGGACAATGATTGAACCTCACATTTGGTGAACTTTTGTTTGGTCAAGTAATTATTGAATCTCCTGGTAGGTACTTGGTATTATAAAGGAGCATCAAGTTTGACAACTATCCTTCAAACTATACAGTTTACTTGTAGAGATATATGTGTTTATAATTCAGCATAACAGATTTAAATCTTTGTGAGACAGGGAATTCCTGAAATTGAGGAGAACAGAATATGAGAAGAGTGAAAGGAAGGAAAACAGCTAAGCAAATTGGCTCATTTGATTCTTAAAACTATTTTGAAGCGGATAGTGTTAGCTTCATCTTTACAGTTGATAAAACATGAAGCTCACTGAAACTACAAAATTGTAAACACTGGGAAGTGGTAGAGCTATGAAAGTTTATAGCTAATACCAATTTTATTAGTCCACAGGGCCATTGCTCTCCACTGAAAATACTTTTTAAAAATATTTTATTTATTTGTAAGAGGAGAGAGTGGGAGAGAAAGAGAGTAGCTATTTAAAGCCAGATGCCACTGCATTACAGACTCCAGATATATGCGCCAGTTTGTCTTTTATGTTGCTGGGGAATCAAACCCAGGCCAGCAGACTTTTCAAGCAAGTGCCTTTAACCACTGAACCATCTCCCTAGCTCCTGAAAACACTTTTGAATTTATTTATTTGTTTGTTTATTTATTTATTTATTTATTTGAGAGACAGAGAGAATGGTTATGTATGTATGGGCACACCAGGGCCTCCTGCCACTGCAAACAAATTTCAGACACATGCACCACTTTGTGCATCTGGCTTTACATGGGTACTGGGGAGTTAAACCAGAGCCATCAGGGTTTGCAAGCAAGCACTTTTACTGGCTGAGCCATCTCCACAGCCCTAAAAACACATTTTACTTCAAGGTGCCACCAAGGACTTGGTCCCAAAGGCTTTTTTTTGGAGAGAGATGGGGGGGGAGGGAGACAGATAGAGAATGGGCCCACCAGCAGCAGCCTCTCAGCTGCTGTGAACGAACTCCAGATGTGTGCGCCCCCTTATGGGCAAGTGCAGCATTGCACCCTTGCGTCACTGCATCTGGATAAAGGGACCTGGAGATTGGAACCGCTGGAGATTGGAACCAGCGTTCTTAGGCTTAGGTGTCTAAACCGCTAAGCCATCTCTCCAGCCCCCCAGAGGCTTTTTATTTGGACCATGCCACCAGAAACTAGTTATTTGAAAGAAGCAGGTTGTCTCATATCATTCCTTTTGTACTACTTACCTATTGTCACAGAACACATCATCACAAATGTCTTAAAATAAAACACACTGATTATCATAGAGTGTTTGGGTCAGGAATCCAGGCATGGTTGAAATGGGCCCTCTGCTCCAGGTTTTAGCTAGGCTACATTCTCATGTGGAGCAATCCACATCTAAGTTCAGTCAAGTTAATGATGTTGGCAGAATTCGTTTCTTCGCTGTGGGTTGTAGCTTCCTTTTTTTCTAATGCATGTGTGTATATGCTTTTGTGTGTGTTTTTACATTTTATTCTTATTTATTCATTCATTTGTTTATGTGTGTGTGAGAGAGAGAGAGAGAAAGAGAGAGGGAAAGAGAGAAAATGGGAGCACCAGGGCTTCTAGACACTGCAGACGAACTCCAGATGCATGTGCCACCATGTGCATCTGGCTTACGTGGGTTCTGGTGAATTGAACCTGGGTCCTTAGGCTTTGCAGCAAGTGCCTTAACCACTAAGCCATCTCTCCAGCCCATCCATCTTTATTTGAGACACTGTCTCATATTGATCTGGAGCATCAATTAGGCTAGACTGGCTGGCCACTAATCCCCAGGACCCCCCCCCCGTTGCTGTCTCCCCAGTGCTGGGATTACAGGTATGGGTTCTCGGGATTGAACTTGGGTCCTTACGCTTTACAAGCAAGCACTTTACTGACTGAGCCATTTCCTCAGCCTTGGGACTTAGTTTCTGGTTAGCATCTAAAAACTATTTTCACTTTTTAGAGGCATCCTGTGTTTCCTTGCTATTTGCCCTTTTCCAGTACTGCTATTTAAAAGCCTGAAATGTCTCTAGAATATACAACTAATGAGATAGAGTCTTTAAAAGGTTTTTCTAAGACAGGCATAGTGGCACATGCCTTTAATCCCAGTACTTAGGAGGCTGAAGTAAGAGAATCACTGTGAGTTTTAGGCCAGTCTGGGGCTACAGAGTGAGTTCCAGGTCAGCCTGGCTAGAGTAAAATCTTGCCTTGGAAAAAACAAAACAAAAAATTTCTATTTGGATAAAGACACATTACAGCCGGGTGTGGTGGCGCACATCTTTAATCACATTGCTATGAGTTCGAGGCCAGCCTGAGACTAATTCTAAGTCAGCCTGGGCTAGAGCAAGACCTTACTTCAAAAAACAAACAAAAACCCCACATTACATTAAATTTATTATCTTAACCATTTTTAGTTGTGCTTTGTCATTTTGACACAGAATTAGGCTAGTCTTGAATTCTGGATCCTCCTGACTCTGCCTCCCAAGTGCTGGCCTTCACCTGAACTTTTTGTTGTTTTAAAATTTTTTTTAATTTTTTTAATTTTTATTTTTTTATATTTTTATTTATTTATTTGACAGAGAAAGAGGGAGAGAGAGAGAGAGAGAGAGCGTGGTCGCACCAGGGCCTACAGCCTCTGCAAATGAACGCCCCTTTGTGCATCTGGCTAACGTGGGTCCTGGGAATCAAACCTGGGTCCTTTGGCTTTGCAGGCAAATGCTAAGCCATCCCTCCAGCCCTTTTGTTGTTATTTTTGAGGCAAGGTCTTACTGTAGGCCAGGCTGACCTGGAACTCACTCTGTAGCCTAGGCTGGCCTCAAACTCATGGAGATATTTCTACCTCAGCTTCCCAAGGGCTGCAATTAAAGGCATGCACCACCATGCCCAGCCTATGTGAATCTTTTTACATGTATAGTATAGTCCATATGTGCTGAAGCTCTCTAGAACTTTCTCAACTTGCAAAAATGAAACTCTGTACCCAGGAATAATGGCTTCCCATTTTCTGTCCCCAAAGACCCGGGTAGCTATATTCTACATTTTGTTTTTAGAAATTTGAATAACTTTGTGGGCACACACGTGTCTCTCTCTCTCTCTCTCTCTCTCTCTCTCTCTGTGCATGTGGAGCATGTGGAGGCCAAAGTACAACTTCCGGTGTCTTTGTTTTTTTTCGAGGTAGGGTCTCACTCTGGCTCAGGCTGACCTGGAAATCACTATATAGTCTCAGGGTGGCCTCGAACTCATGGTGATCCTCCTACCTCTACCTCCTGAGTGCCGGGGTCATTTTTTAAAGGCTGTCCACTTTTATTGTAACAGGCTCTCTCATTGGCCTGGAACTTCACTTACTAGGCTAGTCTAGCTAGCCAGTGAGCCCCAGGAATATGCTTGCCTCTGCCTCCCCAGCATTGGGATTGCAAGATGCACCACCAAGCCTGGATTAAAAAAAAAAAAAAACAACAGCCGGGCGTGGTGGCGCACGCCTTTAATCCCAGCACTCAGGAGGCAGAGGTAGGAGGATTGCCGTGAGTTCAAGGCCACCCTGAGGCTACATAGTTAATTCCAGGTCAGCCTGGGCCAGAGTGAGACCCTACCTCGAAAAACAAACAAACAAACAAACAAAAAATACTCTGTGAATGTGTGTGTGTGTGTGTGCGTGTGTGTATGTGTATTCATGTTCCTGTGTGTACATGCTCACGAATGTGGGTGGGTGTGTTCCATAGTGCATTATGGAGGCCAAAGGGCAATCTCAGGTGTTGATCCTTGCCTTCCACCTTGTATTTGTTGTTGTTCACCCTTGGGTGCAGCACACTAGCTGGCCTACCAGCTTCCAGTGATTCTTTTGTCTCCTCCTTCCGTCTTGCCATAGGAGTGCTAGGATTACAGACATGAGCAACCACACCTGGCTTTATGTAGGTTCTGGGGATCTGAACTCAGGTCCTCATACCTCACCCATTGAGCCATATCCCCAGTCCATGTCCTGCTTTTTAAAATGTGGTTTCTGGAGCTGGGCGTGGTGGCACACGCCTTTAATCCCAGCACTCGGGAGGCAGAGGTAGGAGGATCACCGAGAGTTCGAGGCCACCCTGAGACTACATAGTAAATTCCAGGTCAGCCTGGACCAGAGTGAGACCCTACCTTGCAAAACCAAAAAATAAAAATAAAAAAAATAAAATGTGGTTTCTGGAAATTAAAATCAGGTCCTCATGCTTGTAATGCAAGTACTTTACTGACTAAGCTATCTCCAGTCCCTGAATTATAGAATTTGCCTTTTTTTTTTTTTTTCAAATGGCTTATTTCACTTAGCAGAACACCTCAAGGTTCATACATGCTGTAGCACAGGACAGAATTTACTTCCTTTTAAAATGTGTGTGTGTGTGTGTGTGTGTGTGTGTGTATGGGAATGCCAGGGCCCCTTGCCACTGTATGCAAATACCAGACACTTGCACCACTTTTTAAAATTTTTATTTATTTATTTATTTATTTATTTATTTATTTATTTATTTGAGAGCAACAGACAGAGAAAGAGGGAGAGAGAGAGAAAGAGAGAGAGAGAGAGAGAGAATGGGCACACCAGGGCCTCCAGCCACTGCAAACGAACTCCAGGTGCATGCACCACCTTGTGCATCTGGCTTATGTGGGTCCTGGGGAATTGAGCCTCAAACCAGGGCCCTTAGGCTTCACAAGCAAGCACTTAACTGCTAAGCCATCTCTCCACCCTTGAAGCACTTTTTGAGTCTTGTTTACATGGCTGGCCTGGGGATTGAACCCAGGCTGGCAGGGTTTGCAAGCAAGGGCCTATAACTGCTGAGCCATCTTCCTGATTTTTTTTTCTTTTTTCTTTTTGGTGTTTCGAGGTAAGGTCTTGCTCTAGCCCAGGCTGAGCTGGACTTCACTCTGTAGTCCCAGGCTGGCCTTGAACTCTCTGCCATCCTCCTACCTTGGTCTCCCGAGTACTGGGATTAAAGGTGTATGCCACCATGCCTGGCCTTATTTCTTTCCTTTTTAAGGCAGAATACTCATTTCTTTTCTGTTTTCTTTTCCCTTCCTTCCTTCCTTCCTTCCTTCCTTCCTTCCTTCCTTCCTTCCTTTCCTTCCTTTCTTTCTTTCTTCCTTTCTTTCTTTCTTCTTTTTTTGTTTTGTTTTTTGAGGTAGGGTTTCACTCTAGTCCAGGATGACCTGGAACTCACTATATAGTTGCAGGGTGGCCTTGAACTCACTGTGATCCTCCTACCTCTGCCTCCTCAGTGCTGGGATAAAAGGCGTGTGCCACCACGCCCGGCTTAGAATACTCATTGCTTTTTCTTCTTATTATTATTTTGTGTGTGTGTGTGTGTGTGGTTTTTCGAGGTAGAGTCTCGCTTTAGCCCAGGCTGACCTGGAATTCACTATGTAGTCTCAGGGTGGCCTTGAACTCATGGTGATCCTCCTACCTCTGCCTCCCAAGTGCTGGGATTAAAGGCATGTGCCACCATGCCTGGCTAGAGAATACTCATTTCTTTATCCTTCATTCACTGATGTACATCTAGGTTGTTTCCATCCCTTGGCTAAGGTGAATAATGCTGCTATGGACATGAGTGTGAAAATAATCTCTTCAAGGCCCTATTTGTAATTCTTTATTTTTGAGTCAGAATCTTACTCTGTACTCCAGGCTAGCCTGAACTCACTGTGTTGCCCGGGCTGGCCTCAAAAATAGCTGCACTTCTCTTGCCTCAGTCTTCCAATTGCTGAGATTACATGCATGAACCATGACACCTGGATTTCAATTCTCTACCATGCCTGGCTCAGTTTTTGATATTTACTGGAAAGTGACATTGCTTTATCATATGGTAGTTCAATTTTTAAGTTTTTGAGCATTCTCCATTACTATTTTCCATAATGACTATACAATTTATATTTCCATCAATGGTGTACAGAAGTTTTAATTTCTCTACATTCTCACTACCATTTGCTATTTTCTGATTGTTTCCTTCTTGGTAGTGGCTATCCACAGGTGTTAGTGTGCAAGTATTTTCTCCTATTCCTTAGGTTGCCTTCTTATTCTTTTACTTCCTTTAATTGAAGCTTTGAAGTTTGATGTAGCCCAGTCTGTCTCATTTTGCTTTTATCAGCCAAGTTAGGGTCTTATATAATGTACCATAATCATGGGAATGACAACTTGTCACTTATACTACTTTCTATTTATACTATTTTTATTGGTTAGAAGCAAGTCATAGTCGCACTCACACTGAAAGGAAGTGAATCACACAAAGGCATGAACACCACGAGGGAGGGTCCCAGAGACCAGACTATGAGGTATAACTGCCATGCTTTTGAAGAATGGCAAAAGCCAGTATTTAGTCAACATTTAACAAATATGTATTAAGGTCTAGCAAGCATCATGTTTGGAAAATGCTGAAATATACATGGCATGTGGTGTGTTTTGAATATGACTTGTCTTCTCAAACTCATACACAAGTCACCCATCAATTCTATTAAAAAGGTTGAAACAGCCAGGTGTGGTGGCACACGCCTTTAATCCTAGCACTTGTGAGGCAGAGGTAGGAGGATCACCATGAGTTTGAGTCCACCCTGATTCTACATAGTGAATTCCAGGTCAGCCTGGACCAGAGAGAAACCCTACCTCAAAAAGTGGAGTGGGGAGAGCTGGGCGTGGCAGAGCATGCCTTTAATCTTAGCACTCGGGAGGCAGAGATAGGATCACTGTGAATTTCAGGCCAGCCTGGGCTAAAGTGAGACTCTACCTAAAAAAAAAAAAAAAAAAAAAAGTGGAAACAATGTGATTATGGTGTTTTAGATATAGGACCTTTGAAAAGAAATTACATTGAATTATGTCATTGTGATGGAATCCCTTCCAATGCATATTGATGGACTTAGAGAGACAGCACACAGGCACAGATACACATGCATTCATCATTCATGCCATGCTGTAACGCAACCCACAGGGACCTTGCCAGACCTGTGTAATGTTGCCTGAATTTCTAGTCTCCAAAACTGTGAACTAAATAAATTTCTATTCTTTTTTTTAAATTATACACAACATTTTTATTCAGCTACAAAGAACAAATTTATGTTGTTCTTTCAAAAATGGATACAAGTGGCGATCATAATAAAACCAGGGGAAGACAAACATCACATATTTTTCTCTCATGTTTAGAGTGTAGAATTCTTTATAAACTGTGGTGGTTTGAATTAGGTGTCCCTCATAAACTCATGTGATTTGAATGCTTGGTTCCCAGCTGATGACAATTTGGGAGGTGCGTTGTTGAGGACGGGCCTAGGGGTGTTACATAGCCAGCTCCCTATTACTACAATCTGACTCACTCTCCTGCTGCGGTTTCCACCTGCTGTGGCAGAAGTGATGTCCACCATCTGCTCTGCTCATACCATGCTTTCCCCTGCCATCATGGAGCTTCCCCTTGAGACTGTAAGCCAAAATAAATTAAAAAAAAAACTTTCCTCCTATCAGCTGTTTTTGGTAGGATTCTTTGTCCTAGCAATGAAAAGGTAACTGCATATATATATGTAGGTTTTTCAAGGTAGGATGTCACCCTAGCCTAGACTAACCTGGAATTCACTATGTAGTCTCAGGGTGGCCTTGAACTCAGGGTGATCCTCCTACTTCTGCCTCCCAAGTACTGTGATTAAAAGCATGTGCCACTACACCTGGCTTTAAATAATTTTATTAATTTATTTGCAAGTACAGAAAGCTATAGAGAAGAAAGAGAGAGAGAGAGAGAGAGAGAGAGAGAGAAAGAATGGGCACACCAGAGCCTCTAGCCACTGCAAACAAAGTCCAGATGCATGTCCCACCTTGTGTATCTGGCTTTACATGGGTAACGGGGAATTGAACCTGGGTCCTTGGGCTTTGCAGGCAAGTGCTTTAACCACTGAGCAATCTCTCCAGACTCTCTCTCTCTCTCTCTGTGTGTGTGTGTGTGTGTGTGTGTGTGTGTGTGAGAGAGAGAGAGAGAGAGAGAGCAAGTGAGAGAGATATGTGCATGTGAGTGCGTGGGTAGAGGCCAGAGTACAACCCTGGGTGTTATCCTCAGGAACACCATCCACTTTTTTTTGAGACTAGCTGGCCAGTAAGCACAGGGATCCTCCTGTATCTGCTTCCCCAGCACTCAGATTACAGGTGTCTAGAACTTTTGTGTGAGGTTTGGGGATTGAATTTAGGTCTTTGTGCTTATAAGGCAAGCACTTTACCAATGGAGCTAGCTCCCCAGTTTTCTTTATAAAGTAGCCTGCCTCAGATATTTTATTATAGTCATGAAAAATAGATTAATAGAATATAGTACCTGTTGTGTGGGGACTTACTGTTCAGTGTTACAAGCTTTCAAGATTCTAGTTGTCATTAGAGGGGATCTAGCCTCCTGGAGGAAATGGGCATGTACAAACAGAACTGAGAGAAAGATAGAGTTTTATAGCCTATTAAATGTGACCTAGCTCCAGCCCTCCCATGCTACCTCCTGATGTGATGTCCTAAGGGAAGGCTATTCATCCATCAGCTCAGGGATCAAGGCTCTAACTCCTCATAAATGCTTAGGAGATCTGAAAAGCGCAATCAACCACTTTAGGCCTCCCAAACTCTTTGAATATGAGTGTGGAAGTTACTCAATAAGAAGATCATAGGAAATAATTGCCTGTTAATGCTCAAAGTATAAGACACCCCCACTTTTCCCTGTGGCCTCTGGGTACATGCAACAGATTTTAAAGTTCAGAATCCAGCTTGCCAGTCTTTGTACCATTTGTGAACTGGCAATTAAGCATTAGATGAGAATTCAGGAAAATAGAGGATACTTGAAAGAGGGAAATGCAAGAGTAAACTCCACTCAAGCACTCAAGCAGCCTCTATTGGGCCCAAGGAACAACCCTGGTGTGAGTGATGTTTGACAGTCTGCTGACCAACACAGAAGTTATTGACTCATTCCAGAGGTGGGATACATGGATGTGAGTCACTCCTCATGGAAGAGATAGGAGAAGGGTAAAAGAAGATGAAAGGGGGACACAGTACCCTAAGACTGATAAAATTGAACATATTTTAAGGTCTCCTTAAGAAATTAATTATAGGTGGGTGCTGTACTATAGAAAGAAAGGAAATGTACACCTAGCATTATATTTATTATTTCTTTATTTATTCACTTATTCATTCATCCATTCATTTGTAGTGTTGGTGATCAACCCAACCCCTTATGCCTGCTAGGCAAGTGCTCTACCACTGAGCACACCTCTAACCAGCAGGTAGAATTTCTTAGCATATATCATGAGTGATATGCTTTACTTGGCACTTTACAGATGTGATTTCATTTATTTTTACTTTTTCTTTCTGAAAGCATTTCATGACATAGCATATATTTAACAGATAGGGTAAACATATTACTTGTTTATTTATTATTTATTTATTTATTGCTTTTCAAGGTAGGGTCTCACTCTACCTCAGGCTGACCTGGAATTCACTATGTCGTCTCAGGGTTGCCTCAAACTCACGGTGGTCCTCCCACCTCTGCCTCCCAAGTGCTGGAATTAAAGGCGTGCGCCACCACACCCGGCTTATTTTTATATTTTGAAACAAAATCTTACTATGTATCCCAGCATAGCTCAAATACATGCTAATCAGCCTCCCGAGTTCTGAGATTAGTGGCATGTACCACTATGCCTGGCTTTTTCTTTCACTCTTTGTGTATGTGTGTGTGTGTACATATTCATATGTGTGTGAGTGCGTGTGTACATGTGGGTTCATATGGGTAAGGGTGCGCATGTACATGTGTGCACATATATATGGAGGCCAGAGGCTGATGTCAGATGTCTTTTTCAATTGTTCTCCACTTTGTTTTTGTGTGTTTGTGTGTAATTTCAGTGGACAACCTTGAGTGTTAGTCCTTGCCTCTCACCTTGTTTGAGGCAGGCCCTCTTGTTGTTCACTGCTGAGTTTGCCAAGCTAGCTGGCCTGTGAGCTTCCAGGGGATTCTTCCATTTCTGCCTCCTGTTCTACTGCAGGTATGCTGGGTTTACAGATGCTTGTGCTAATGTGTCAGGCTTTATGTAGGTTCTGGGAATCCAAACCCAGGTACTCATATGTGCAAGGCAAGCACTTTATCCACTGTGCCATTTCCCCAGCCCTCTACTTTACTTTTTGAGGCAAAGTCTTTCACTGAACCTAGTGCTTACCAGTTCTGCTAGACTAGCTAGCTAGTGAGCTCCAGGGATTCCCTGCCTCTGCCTCCATGGTGCTGCGATTACAAGCACATACTACCACACACATCCTCTTACATGGGTACTGTCAATCCGAACTCAGATCCTCATGCTTGCAGGGCCAGCATTTCACCAACTAGCTATCTCCCGGTCCTTCATTTAGTTTCAATTTCCATGTTTTGTTACTATATCACTTAACCAGTCTCTCCCTCTCTCTTTTCTCTCCATTTTATTTGTGTATGTCTCTGTAAGGTTTGTGTATATGTTCTTATACGTGTGCATGTGGGGAGATGCATGTGCACATGTGTGTTGAGGCCAGAGGTCAATGTTGGGTGTCTTCCTCACTTGTTCTCCACCTTGTTTTGTGGGGATAGGGTCTCTCACTAAACCTGGAGCTCAATGGTTCAGCTGGCCTGCAAGTCCCAGGGATCCTTCTGCCTCTGCTTCTCCAGTACTGGAATTACAGGCATGCACCACTGTATTCAGCTTTTATGTGAATGCTGGGATTCTGAACTCATATCCTGTGCTTGCATGGCAAGCACTTTACGGTGTCTGTTTATTAAAACTATTTGTAGCCGGGCGTGGTGGTGCACGCCTTTAATCCCAGCACTCGGGAGGCAGAGGTAGGAGGATCGCTGTGAGTTCAAGGCCACCCTGAGACTACATAGTTAATTCCAAGTCAGTCTGGGCCAGAGTGAGACCCTACCTTGTAAAAACAAAACAAACAAAAAAACTATTTGTTTAGTCGAGAGAGAGAGAGAGAGAGAGAGAGAGAGAGAAGATGAATGGGCATGCTAGGGCCTCCTGCTGCTGTAATGTGCCACTTTGTGCATCTGACTCTATGTGGGTACTGGGGAATTGAACACTGGCCAGCAGATTTGAAAAGCAAGTGCCTTTAACAGCTAGGCCTCCTCCCCAGCCCCTATGTCTTTAATCTGTCTTATTTTTTTTTCAAAACAAATCATTTTATTTGATGGTCAACACACTCCCCTAATTGATTCACTGTGACATGCAGATGACTTTAAATTGCTTTTTCATGATCATACATGCTGGGCAAGATTTTTCAGTCTTTAAAAGTCTTAACAGAAATTTTGCATTTCACATCAGTTCACAAGTCCAAGTGTTTTCTCTTTGTTGTCATGTTTTGTTATTGATTCCTTTATTTATTTATTTGCCAGGAGAGAGAGAGGTGAATGGGTGTATCAAGGCCTCTTACCACTGTAAATGAACTTCAGATACATGTGCCACTTTGTGCATCTGGCTTTACGTGGGTACTGGGGAATTGAACACAGGCTGTCAGACCTTCCAAACAAGCACCTTTAACCACTGAGCAATCTCTCCAGCCCTGTGTCTATTTTTTTAAAGTTTTTTTAAAATATATATATATATTTTATTTATATTACTCTGATTTTACATTCATAGTATTGGTTCCATTGTCCTCCTCCCTGTCCTCCCACTTTCAAAGGGACCCTCATCAATGGGGAATGTGGGTCATGCATTGTGAGGTTAGTCAAGAGTTCTGGGGTGTAGGCCCTAGTCTCTGTGCATAATGCCCCAACTTGTGACTCTAACAATCTTTCCACCTCCTCTTCCACGAGTTTCCCTGAGCCACATTGGGGTCATTTTAGTTCTTTTTCAGTGATGAGGTTTTGGGAGCCTCTGTGTCTCTGGATATCTGGCTTAGTTGGAGTTGGAATTTCTCTGTGTTTATCTCCTTCAGCCTTTTTCTGGTGTCGTGATCGCCATGAACACTGAACTCTTGCCCTTTCCCTGCATTACTCTATGGTTTCAGCTGGGGCCCTGGTGAGGTGTGATCCTCCCTTAAGGTTCGTTGTCTATCTGAAAAAGATAAGCAAGTTCTCCAATGGAGAGAGAAGTTAGTACTAGATAGAAGGGATGAACATATATGTTTTGGAGGGAATTTTATATGCGTTGGCTCTCTCCTAGCCCACATTTGGTGGTATCTTGATCTTGGAGACTGAGCTCATTTTTTGTACCTGGTTTTGACTTATTTCCCAGTTCCAGCAATGAGTTCCATTCCACTGAGTGGATCTATTAGCCAAATCAAGAGCAGTTGGTTACCCACCATGGCTGTGTGCCACTACTGCACTTGTATGAGCATTACATCAGGTTGTTTCCTGCTGGGTATCTTAGACTGGAAGTTGTTTGGACCAATGTCGGACCTTTTCCCCCAGTTGCTCATGTAGCACCTTCTGGTACTAGACTAGCTAACTGTCTGGGGACTGACCTTCTTTCAGATTCTGGCCAGGTCTCTGTGTTTGGTCTCACACACGTATGCTATCTTCAACAGTAGGTTCTTACCACTAACCTTTGGTGGGTCACCAAGAACTCTGACAGAAGTCTGTCTTTTTTGGGAAACCTTGTAGGTGTTTCAATTTTACCAAAAGCACTTTATAGATTCAATGCAATGCCAATAAAAATCCCAACTTCAAGCCGGGCGTGGTGGCGCACGCCTTTAATCCCAGCACTCGGGAGGCAGAGGTAGGAGGATCGCCGAGAGTTCGAGGCCACCCTGAGACTACATAGTTAATTCCAGGTCAGCCTGGAGGACCAGAGTGAGACCCTACCTGCAAAACCAAAAAAAAAAAAAAAATCCCAACTTCCTTCTTCAGTGAGATAGAAAAAACTATCTCAAAATTCATATGGAAAGGCAGAAGGCCTCAGATATCCAAGCTCATCCTCAGCAAAAGAAACACCTCTGGAGGTATCACCATACCTGATCTAAAGCTATACTACAAAGCCATTATAATAAAAACAACATGGTATTGGCATAAAAACAGGAATGTAGACCAATGGAACAGAATTGAAGACCCAGACTTTGGGTCAAGTAATTACAGCTACTTGATATTTGACAAAGGCCCTACCAATGCAAAATGGAGAAAAGACAGCATCTTCAACAAATGGTGCTGGACAAACTGGACAATCATATGTAGGAAAATGAAACTTGACCCACACATCTCTCCATGCACAAAAATTAATTCCAAATGGGTTTTTAAAGTTTTTTGAGGTATGGTCTCATTCTAGCCCAGGCTGACCTGGAAGTTACTATGTAGTCCTCCTACCTCTGCCTTCCAAGTGCTGGGATTAAAGGCATGTACCACCATGCCTGTTTTTGTTTTTGTAAAAATATTTTCTTTCTTCCTTCTTTCCTACCTCCCTTTCTTTCAAAGGGGGGGGGAGAGGGAGAGAATGGGCGCATCAGGGCCTCTAGCCACTGCAAATGAACTCCACCCTCTTGTGCCACCTTTTGCATCTGGCTTTGTGTGGGTACTGGGGAATTGAACCTGGGTCTGTTGGCTTTGTAAGCAAGCACTTTAACCACTAAGCCATCTCTCCAGTCCTGTGTCTGTTTTATTAAGGCAGAGTCTCACATAGCTCAGAATTGCCTTGACCTGGCTATGTAGACAAGGATGACCTTGAACTCCTTGATACTGTGCTGGGAACATAGGCTAGCCCTGTTTCTATGTCCCATGGAGGCAGTGCTTAGATCTCATAGACCAGCTTGATAATATGATTGAGGCTTCTGCAAACTAGATATTTTACCTATGTCAGGCTTTCCCATCTAGTTTTTATTAATTTAAAAATATGGGGGGGGGTCAGTAGTGCAAGTGAGCCACATAGCATGTTGTTGGTGTCTCCAAGCCCATGCCACAGATCTTGCTCATATCCTTTGGCTGGTCCAGGATGTCTGGGAACTACCCTCACAGGACATGTAGACAGGACCCAGTCTGGGCACTCAGCAGATGGTATCAAGAGAAACTTGATGTGCTTCTGCGGGAGATAGATGGTTTGGGGTTTCAATAATGGTTCCAAGTTTCTGGGTGCCCCCAACTGATTTTCCTTAAAAAAGGGATAAACAATCTTCCAGCTAATGAATCTATTAACTGGTGTTAGAAATTGGCATGCCCATAGATGGTGGTGAGCCTAGGATGGAACACATACTACAAGAATACGAAAAGTCCATGGGAACTCATGTCATGCCTTCCTTTAAAAAGAACTTCCGTGGGGAAATCCTCAAATGTGGCCATTGTTGCCTTCCTCAGACCAGAAAAGACCTTGGATTCTGTTGTTGTTTTTGAGTCAGGAATTCATTCTGTAGCCCCAGACTGTCCTCGAACTCATGGCAATCCTCCTCCCTCAGCCTCTCAATCGCTGGAATTAAAGGTGTGTGCCCCTATGCCCAGGGAATTTTGGTTCCTTAGAGTTATTCAAGCCTGCCTGGACAATTTAATGAGACCCTGTCTCAAAATAAAATAATAAAGGGACTGAGTGTGTAGTGTAGCTCAGTGTATGTGGAGAGAAAGAGAGAGATTATAAATTTTCATTATGGAAAAGTAGGAATAAAATCATCTGCTTAAATAAAGCTAATGTAAATGATTATAATCTGGCAGTATAAGGGTTTTTTTTTTTTCTTCAACCCTAGCCAATAGGGTGATGCATGTGGCAGTCAGATCACCTTCACATCTATTTTCTTCCTTCCAATGCCTCCAATATCTGTTGAGATTTCTGTCATCATAGAAACATAAAAGGTTGGTGATTCTCTAAAGTAAATTCTTAATCAACCAGAAGACTGAAGCCCATAGATAGTAAAGTACTAGTCCAATGTCACACAGCTGGACTATAGCAGAGTCAAAATATGATTGAGTTCTCCTGACTTCCAGTCAATACTACACCACTACACAATTACAACCCTCATATATCTTCTTACAAATATCTTCTTACAAAAATGATAGACATTATATCAAATAAGACAAGATTTCAGGCCAAAAAATTGTGAACAAAAAAACCCTATTTGATTCACTTTGCACAAATTAAATTTCCCTAGTACATGGCTTGCTTTGTTATGATTATTTATGTGTTGCTAGGGGATTTAACCCATGACCTTGTGTGGATTGAGACCTTATCTCAAAAAAGAATCCACCTCCAAAAAAAAAAGAAATGCTGAAGGAAATTGTTGAGGTTAAAGGAAAATAATACCAGGTGGATACTAGAAATTACCAAAGGATTAAAGAACACCAGAATTGGTAAATCTGTGAGTAAATTTAAAGGGCATTTTTTACTGTTTTTTTGTTTGTTTATTTTCCAGGCAGGATCTTACTTTAGCCCAGCTGACTTGGAACTCTTTCTGTAGTCCCAGGCTAGCCTCAAAGTCATGGTGATTCTTCTACCTCAGTCTACTTGAGAGTGCTGGGACTAAAGGCATGTGCCACTCTGCCCAGCTCTATTCTTTACTTTCATTTTACTGTACATCCTTATGTCACTGTCTTACAAAGAGATGGTTCTGCCAGTTGCAGATACCAGAGGCCTTGTACTCTCATTATCTGTTCACATGCTTACTAGTCTGGCTTTGAGTTTCATGCCTGTTTCTGTCCCATCATTACCTGCTGCGTCCATGGTGGAAAGGATCATGGGGTATATAAGAATGACACATATGCCAGCTAGGGGATGGTTCAGTTGGTAAAGCATTGGCTGCACAAGCATTAGGACCTGAGTTTGGATCCCCAAAACACACATAACTCTTGGGCATGGTGGTATATGCCTGTAATCCCAGTGCTCTGGTGGTGGATATGAGAGGATCCCTGGGGCTTGGTGGCTAGCTAGTCTAGCCATATTGGTGAATTCTGGGTTTGGTGAGACACCATGTTTCAATAAATAAGGCGGAGAGTGACAGAGAGGCACATCCAGTCAGTCTTTGGCCTCCATACATGTATGTGAGTACCCACATACATATGAGCATGCAAACACACACACATACACATGCAAACAAAAATGAAAGACATGAGACAGACACAGGTGTACCGAAAGGATACAGTGAAATAGTAATGAGAAATTTGGAATCTATTTTTGCCAAAGTACAGGGGAAATAAAGTTTCCTTACACTGGCTTGAAATAGAAAAGAGTCCTAGATTAGGAAAATTAAAATGTAAACATACAAATTGTTTTTGAAAGCAGGGTATCACATAGCCCAGTCTGGTCTCAAACTCACCATGCAGTTGAGGATGACCTCCTGATCTCCTGCTGCCACCTCCTACGTGCTGGGATTACAATGGTGAACCACCATGCCCAGCAGACATGGGGGAGGCGACAGTTTTCTTTTTCTCTTTATTTTTTATTTTATTTATTTGTGGGCGTGTGTGTGTTCAGGTGGGTGTACACATGCCATGGCATGCCTGTGGAAGTCAGAGGACAACTTTTAGGTCAGTCATCACCTCATTTTTTTTTAGGCAGGATTAATTGCTGTGGATTCTTACTCTGTTATTTAAAAAAAAAACATTTATGTGTGTGTGTGTGTGTGTGTGTGTGTGTGTGTGTATGCCACGGTACATATGTGGAGGTCAGAGGACTACTTTAAGGTATCTATGCTCCACCCTCTTCAAGACAGGACCTCTTGCCACTGCAAATGAATTGGCAGACTGCAAACTGTCAGACTAGCTGACAGATATATGTGCCACTTTGCATCTGGCTTTACATGGGTACTAGGACATTAAACCGGGGCTCTCAGAATTTGTAAGCAAGTATCTTTAAACACTGAGCTATCTCCATAGCCCCTGTGCTGTTCTGTGCTGCACTCACGAAACTTCTGAGAAATTTTGTGTCCACATCTCATCTCCTTGTCAGCTGTGTCTTATATTACAGAAGCCTGTCATGGTTTGGGGATTGAACTTGGGTACTGTAGCTTGATAGGTGAGCACTTTATCCACTAAGCCATCTCCCCAACCCCCTTTTTTGAGACAAGGTCTTACTGTATAACCCACACTAGCTTGGAACTCACTATATAGTCTACACTTATTTGGACTTATGGTAATCCTCCTGTCTCAGCTATCCACATGCCAGGATTATAGCTAAGTGTCACTACACCCAGTTTTCACGGCATTTTGTTTGCAATATGGTGGGGTGGTGGGGAATCATTTGATGATAGCCACCAATTAAGCTGGAGATGTGTATCCATTACTTTGTAATTTGGCAAGGTAAGAAGAAATGTAGAATATATTTTCCCATATGCAGAAACAAGCCAAAAGGGAGAAATATTGTCTGAAGGCCTAGAAAATGCTGAATATGTATATGAGAGAGGAACCTGAGGAGTATAGTTGGAGGCCCCAGGATCATTTAGGTTTCTAGATGATGTCTTATTTCCCAATTAGGTTTCCCTGATTCTGCAGAATCCCTTGATTCCAGCACTGATGATTTTTTATAGATAGCTGCAGTCAGGAGCCTACTTCCTCATCATCTGTTTCATCCCCCCTCCAGCAAGTCTGGGGTGCCAGCCTGCACCTGCTGGTGGAAAAAGACATAATTAATTGCATATCTGATAATAATTATTTGGACAATGATTCCCCACCATCACTCCCTACTCATATAGACTTTTTTTTTTTTTTTGTTTTTTCGAGGTAGGGTCTCACTCTAGTTCAGGCTGACCTGGAATTCACTATGTAGTCTCAGGGTGGCCTCGAACTCATGGCAATCCTCCTACCTCTGCCTCCCGAGTGCTGGGATTAAAGGCGTGAGCCACCACACCCGGCTTCATATAGACTTTTTGTGAACATTACTTAATGCCTTTCAGTCATGTTTTTCTTATCTGCACAATGGAAATACTGAGATTCTATTTTTTGTGTGAGGATTAGATCAAATAATTGAGCTACAAGTGCTCAATAAATAATACTGTCTACTGCCATTTCCTTCTTTGTTTAACTGTCTTTATTATGTATTTTCCATATTTTTTCTTTATTTAGGAGAGAAAGTGAGTGCGTATGGGCATGCCAAGGTCTCCTGCCACAGCAAATGAACTCCAGATGTATTTGCTACTTTATGTATCTGGCTTTACATGGGTACTGGGGAATGGAACCCCGGGCCAGCAGACATTGTAAGCAAGCACCTTTAGCCACTGAGCCATCTCTCCAGCCCTATTTTGTATTTTAGGTATAGCAGTCACTGAGCTAAGTACTGAATATATTGGCACTATCACTGCTGGAGTTAGTCATTTGGTCAATCTCTATTACTATGTACTTACAGTGAATTAGGTCTCGTACCAAGGGCAGGAACCACAGCAGTTAATAAGATAGGACCTTCAGGACTCTGGATACATATTTTGGTCTACCAATAGAGCTGTCTTCTTCCTTATGAATTATTTGGTTGTCTTTGGTGTAGTTTTATCTTTGGGCTGGGGATGTAGCTCAGTGGTAGAATACTTGCTTAGTCTGCACAAGGCCCTAGGTTTGATCCTCAGAACTAAAAGAAGATGTGGGGCCTGGAGAGATGGCTTAGTGAGTAAGGTGCTCACCTGTGAAGCCCAAAGACCCATGTTCTACTCTCCAGGTCCCACAGACGCACAAGGTGATTCAAGCGTGCAAGGTGACATATGCACACAAGATGGCACATATGCCTGGAGTTTGATTACAGTGGCTGGAGGCCCTGATATGCCAGTTCTCTCTCTCTTTGTCTCTCTCACTCACTCACTTTTGATTTTGCTCCCTTGCATAAAAAAGGTCAGTCTGTTGGGCTTGCCTCAAAAAAATAAAAATAACAAGTTGGGTTTAGTGATGTACATCTGTAATTGTAGCATTCAGGAGGTGAAAGCAGGAGAAGAGCAAGTTGGAGGCCATCCAGAGTTACATAGCAAGACGCTGTCTAAATGAACCACATATTGGGGATGCAGTTTGGTGGTAGACTGCTTGACTAATTAATGTGTGCTAGGCCCCGAGTTTCAACCCCAGTACAACAAAATAAAACAAAAAAAGCAAAACAAAGCAAAATAAAACAAAACAAAACAAAGGTAATTTGAGTGCAAGAGATCATTATCAGATTTCTTCCTACACCACGTCAGAGTCTGACTGATTAAAAGTTCAGAAAGAGGTTTATCAGAATCTAAAAAGCCTGTACCAACATAAGCAGGTTGGAGCTAAGCTACTCATGATGGGAACTTTTTTCTTTTTCTTATTTTTGAAACATAGTATAGTGGAGGTGAAAGTTCTGCTGAGAGAACTCTGCTGTAAGCAAGAGAAAAAATATAGCTGAAATGCATACCAAAATATCCACTCTAGACTTCCCTCCAGACACCAGAACAAGCTAAGACTTGTCTTTCCCCAGTGCACAGGGAAACCCCAAATCTTTAAACTTTTTCCTAGCCATGTCCTTTAAGAGAATGTCATTCATCTAGTTCTTTCTGGATGAAAGGGACTAGGGAGTAGAAAAGGGAGAGAATTTCATTGAGCCTCAACCCTTAAAGTAAGTAGAAGGAAAGAAAGAGGCCTTTATGCTCCTTCAGAGAGAATCAAATGCAAAAGCCAGCTCTTTCCTACTGCCAGTGCTCATGTTGTCTCATGAATTCCAATGCTACAGAGAGCTGCTGTCTCTTAGTCTGCTAAATGCCCCTTTTCTGTGAAATAGGCATTACTAGGAATCACCAGAGTCCAAGACTAGGAGCAACATGGGGGGGGGAACAACCCTTTATGGTAATAAGAATAAAAGTTACCTTCAATTTTTTAAATATTTTATTCATTTATTTGTTCATTTTGAGGCAGAGTTTCATTCTAGCCCAGGCTGAACTCAAGCACTTTGTATAACTTTAGATTGGAATTCCAAATCCACTCCCATACCTTAGGGCAGTGATACATCCTCCAGCCAGGTGGCTACAGACTTAAATTACAAACTAATAAAATCTTGAATGTATTGGGGGCCATCCATTCAAACTACTACACAGAGCACTTTACCAACTGAACTGTTTCCTCAGTCTTGTATGTATTTTTAAGTGCTGGGGATTGTACATACTTGGCAAGTTCTCTACTGCTGAGATATATCCTAGCCCTTGTTTTCATTCTTGTGACTTCAGTATTTAGCAGAATTTCTCACCCACCTGTGTGATACGTGGGTGCTATGTGTTTTGACTTGAACAAATGTAGCATACAGAAAAGATGGTTTGGGACCTAATTTACCCTGAGTTATGAAGCTAGAAAGCTCAATCTGGGTAAGTTAGTAATTTTTTAAAAACGTGTGTGTGTGTGTGTGTGTGTGTGTGTGTGTGTGTGTGTGTGTTTATGCCAGAGGACAACATCAGGTGTTGCTTCTTAGGAACACTGTCCATCTCTTTTTGAGAAGGGTCTTTCATTTACCTGGAGCTCATCAATAGTCTAAAATGGCTGACAAGCAAACTCTAGGGATCTTCCTGTCTCCCCCTCCTAGTGCTGGGATTACAGGCAGGCATCACTATGCCCAGCTTTTTTATGTGGATTCTGGAGATTGAACTCAGGTCCTCATGCTTACAAGGCAGATGATTTACCTTCTGAGTTATTTCTCCAACCACAGTAAGGATATTCCCTAAGGATAGAACTTTCTCAAATGTTGCCTTCTCTCTGAGTGTTTCTAGGCCACTGTTCTTCATCCCATACTCTGTCCAGTGCAATGGATTGTTTACTGCTTCTGAGAGCCAGTGGAACATTTTCACTGGAGGAGTTATTACAATACATTTGGGGTTTTTTCATGTTTTCTCTATGTGATAAATTCTTGGGAGTTAGGAACTTAACAGGAGCTTTATTTATTTAATTTTTATTAATTATGGGCATACTTAGTATAGACATATCATGTGTTGGTACCATCCTTTCCCTCATTCCTGCCTACTTTCTGAAAGGGGCCCTCCTCATTGGGGGCCACAGGTTATCCCTGTGAGGATTGTGGGCTGTGTGTTGTGAGAGCAGCAATCAGTTATTGGGAGAAAGCAATGCCTCTGGGCATGATGTCCCAACCTGTGTCAGTAACAATCTTTCCTCCCCCTCTCATGCAAAATTCCCTGAGCCGTAGTGGCTGTGTTTTAAGTCTACTTCAGTGATGAGCTCTTAGGAGCCTCTGCATTTCAGCTTTGGTAGGTGTTGAGTATCCTCAGCATCTGTCTCCTTCACCCTGGTGCTGATTGTCAGGCTCACCATGGAAACAGCACTCTTGCTCATCTCCCCAATTCCTCTGTGGTATGGTCAACTTCCCATTTGTCTTTTCAATCTTTTCCAATTATCAGACATAAGAGATTCAGAAATGCATGAAGCATGAAGAACAAAGTAGTATGTTCTCAACTGAGCAAACACTTAAGTAATCCTTGTCACATAAAACTAGATTTATGGCTTCTCTTGGAACATTGACACCTCTAATTCACTGAACACAGCTTTTCACATAGCAGGGAAATGATACTTGTTACCTATTGTCTGCATGGAGAAAAGCTTAGCCCACTTTCCTCACCTATGTTTCTCTAGCTTCCATCATCTCCATATCCCCATCCAAAAAGCCACAGCATGAGAAGAAGCAGAGTGATGGTCCTGAAGTTGGCCTAGCTTCCGGTTTCTCTTTGGCCAGCATACCCAGGGACCTGCTCCATGAACTCTCCTTCTTTCAGCTGTGTAGTCTCAGCACTCAACTCAGGGGCTCAATATATGAATTAAGTAAATTGAATGAATATATTTGTTTTATTTATTTATTTATTTTACTTTTTAGTGTGTGTGTATGTGTAATATGTGTAGTGTGGTATATGCACCTGTGTTCTGATGCACACAGCTTGTGTGCATGTATGTAGCAACCAGAGAACATCAGGTGTCCTTCCTCTATCACTTTTTTGCTTTATTTCCTTAAGATGGAGTCTCTCACTGAACCTGAAGCTGCCCTTCTTTTTATTGTTAAGACTGGCTGATCAGTGGACCTCAATGACTCTCAGGTCTCTGTCCCCTTCCCACAAGACTGGGGTTATAGGTATGCATGGCTATGCATAGCTTTTTTTGAGAAGGTTCATTACATTTTATTCAGAAATATTGAATGTGAAGAAGAGGGAGGCTCCATGAACTGAGGAAGGAGAAATGGATACACTCACATGGATCACAAACCCCTGTGGGAAGTGAGCCCCAGCTTTTTTTTTTTTTTTTTTCAGGTAAGCCTGACAAATTAGCCTTTTTTTTGTTTTTTTGTTTTTTTTTTTTTGAGGTACGGTCTCACTCTAGCCCAAGATGACCTGGAATTCACTCTGTATTCAGGGTGGCCTTGAACTCATGGTGAAGATTGGCCTTTTTAATGTGAGAGAGCAAGAGCAAACACAAGAGAGAAAAAGAGAGAGAAAGAGAGAGAGAGACAGACAGACAGACAGAGAGAACTGGCACTCCAGGGCCTCCAGCCACTATAATCGAAATCCATACATGTGCAACCCCTTGTATGCATGTGTGACCTTGTGCTTGCCACACCTTTTTGCATCTGGCTTATGTGGGGCCTGGAAAGTCAAACATGGGTCCTTAGGCTTCACAGGCAAGCACCTTAACTACTAAGCCATCTTCTAGCCCTCCAGCTTTAAAAAAATATATATATCAGAGAGAATGGGGGAGAGAGAGAGGAAGAGGCAGATATAGAGAATGGGTGTGCCAGGCCTCCAGCCACTGCAGATGAACTCCAGAGGCATGTGCCACCTTGTGCATGCTTACGTGGGTACTGGAGAGTCAAACATGGGTCCTTAGGCTTCACAGGCAAGTGCCTTAACCCCTAAGCCATCTCTCCAGCCCATACCCAGATTTTTATGTGAGTTTTGGGGGTCAAACTTAGAAGGTCTCAGGCCTCCTCAGGCCCTCATGGTTGTGCAGAGGTAGTTTTACCTGTTGAGTATTTTTTCAGCCCCTTGTTCTGTTTATTTTTAAAGAACTGAAAACAGATCTTAGCAATTCTTATATTTTTATTCCCTCCCTCCCTTCCTTTTTGAAATAGGGTCTCAATATGTAGCCCAGACTGGCCTAAGATTCATGATTTTTCTGCCTCATCTTCCAGTAATGTTAGAATTATAGGCATATGCCATTATGCCAAACATTATTTTAACTTTCTATAGCTCTTGGTCAAATATAAATCACCTATGGTATTATTTTATAGATTGTGAACTGAAGTTCAAAAAAATTAAATAAATAAAAGCTGTATCTATCCTGCAAGACTATGCAACTAATTAGAATTTCAGAGTAACTGAGCAACTGGAATATTGAAAGTTCTGATCCAAATAATATTGAGATAGCTTTAGCCCACATGATAGACATTTATTGCCCACCCCAGTGTCTGGCCAACATACTTATGATTATCAGGTGAACCTTTTTGGAATGTACTAACAGACCACCAACTTTTGCCAACCCAAAAGCTAAGAATGTCATCAGATAGCTTCTGAAGCCTACTATGAAGATTTCCCTGCTTTGTTATAACCTGTCTACCTGATGTTTCCGCCAATATATTTGAAAAGTGCCTTGGTTTATGACTTTCTTTTGTTCTGTAACAATCAAACCTTCATGAAATTGTTAATATGTTAGAACATAGAATTTGGAGTAACCTGAATTTGTGTGCCTGGGCCATGGCCACTCATATTTTGATCAGCATAAACTATCTCTTATGCCCTTTGAGGTGAGAGCTGTGTTTTTTACTTTGACAAGATGTTTCTGAAAAGCAGTTGAGAGAAGAAAGATGAAGGAGAAACCAAGTCCATGTAGAATGTAGTCAAGATTCAAATAGAAAGTAGAGCTCTGAGGTGGAACAGCTGCCTAATATGCATAAGGCCTTGAGTTTGATTTCCAGCAAAACACACACACACACACACACACACACACACACACACAGAGAGAGAGAGAGAGAGAGAGAGAGAGGTGGACACACAGACACACACATGGACATATACACTCCACCAGTACCACCAGACATATTTGACTGAATTTCCATAACAACAGGCATAGAATTGTAAGCTTGAGGAAACTAAACCCAAGGCACAAAAACCCAAAATATAGGGCTGAAGAGATGGCTTAGCAGTTAAGGTGTTTGCCTGCAAAGCCAAAGGACCCAGGTTTGATTCCCAGGACCCATGTGAGCCAGATGCTCAGAGTGGTGCATGCATCTGGAGTTCCTTTGCAGTGGCTAGAGGCCCTGGTATGCCCATTCTCTCTCTGTCTCTCTCTCTGTCTGCCTCTCTCCCTCTCTCTGTCTCAAATAAATAAGTAAAAATAAGATATTTTTAAAAACACAAAATATAGAGGAGTGGCATTTGGGATAATTCTAGAAGTTATTGGAAGACAGCTATGCTCACTACTATACCACCAACACCATACCATCTAGAAGTTATTGGAAAGAACTATCTGGTATTGAAAAACACAGTACTGATTATCTAGTTAAATACTCGTTGGGTTATATAAATTGTGTCACAGGTGATCAAAAGATAAATCCAAATTTTAATATATAATTTATGATTATAATGTTAAGGTAAAATATATCCAAAATAACTCCATTTCTTTTTGCTTCCCCTCCAACATGGTATACTAGAACTAGCTGGAACCTTAGACCACACAAAATGACAGCTTCAAGTTATGGAGAGAAAAATGACTCAAATACTTGTATATGAATATTCATAGCAGTATTATTCACCACAGCCCCAAAGTGGAAACAATCAAAGAGTCTATCAGCTGATGAATGGATGAAGCAAATGTGGTATATCCATAGAGTGGAATTTCATTCCATTCTAAAAAGAAATGAGGTATTGACACGTGCTATAACATGGATGACCCTTGAAAACATTATTCCAAGTGAAAGACTTCAGTCATGAAAGGCCACACATTGTATAATTCCATTTATATAAAATGTCCAGAATAGAGAAGTCCACAGATACTGAAAGAAGACGAATGCTTAGGAGGAGAGAGACTGAGAGATGACTTCAGGGATATGAGACTTCTGAGGAATGTGATAGTTGTGATGTGAAGAAGAGCAGAGGGGCTTATCTTAGCCTGGGAATGATAGTACAGTTGTGGCTAGGTCAAGGGTGGTTAGGGCAATTTTGAAGAAGTAGAACTTTGTCAAGTAAAGTGGGAGGGTGTCTTTGAGGGAAGGAATAGTGGATATGAAATTGGTAACCTAGTGAACTGGGAAGATCTAGAACATTAACGAGGAGGAGGGTGCTGGCAGCTATCAGTGAGGGGGAGGTGGGACAGAGCCTAATTAGTAGGATCAGTGGCATATGTAGAACATTCTACTCATTATTCAGAGTAGTGGAAAGCCTTTGAAGTGGTATGCTTTAGGTGAAGGATTCATATGCTTACATTTTCCTTTCAATTTTATATATTTATTTTTTTTATGTTTGGAGAGAGGATCTCACATAGCTCAGGTTGACCTTGAACTCCCGATCATTGTGCCTCTACCTTCTAAGTGCTGGGAGTATAGTCATGTTCCATTATACCAAGCTTATGTAGTGCTGGGGATTGATCCCAGGACTTCATATAAGTTATGCAGGCACTATGCCAACTGAACTACTTCCCAAGTTCTGTAGATTTTCCTTTTAAATCATTGTCTTGCAGGAGGGTAAGTAAGTTTAAGAGTAGATCAATTAGGGATGGAGAGATGGTTAACGGTTAAGACACTTGCCTGCAAAGTTAAAGGACCCGGGTTTGATTCCCCAGGACGCACGTAAGCCAGATACCCAAGGTGGCACATACATCTGGAGTTTGTAGTGGATAGTGGCCCCGGTGCACCCATTCTCACTTTCTCTGCCTCTTTTCTCTCTCTCTTTCAGATAAATAAAAATTTAAAAGAATTACAAAACAGAGTAGGTCAATTACATAATCCTTCCCAGATGAAAAAGACAGGCTAATTGATGGTGGTAGATTAGAAGACTGGACAGAGGGGTAGAGATATGGCTTAGCAGTTAAGGCACTTGCCTACAAAGCCAAAGACCCAGGTTTGATTCCTCAGGACCCATGTAAGCCAGATGCACAAGGCAGCACATGTGTCTGGAGTTTGTTTGCAGCAGCTGGAGGCCCTGGCGTGCCTATTCTTTCTTTCTCTCTCCCTTTCTCTCTTTGAAATAAATAATAACAATAAAATCTTTAAAAAATGAAATGATTAAATAAATAAAAATAATATACAAAAAATAAAAAAGAATAGTGGACAAAAGCTAAAAATGGTGCATTATAAACAAATCTTTTTGCTCATAGTCATTGCTTTTGACTTTTTTGTATGCATCAGGGTTTAGTGTTTTCTATCTGCTCTGCAGATAATGTGAAGTGCTTATATCCTCTTAGTCATCTTTCCCATGCAGATGCAGGAATTTTCTCAGTCTGAATGTTTCCTCATCTGCAAATGAAGGCAGTGGTTGAATTTCTAAGTCCATTTGCCAGCTTCTTTACTGTTCTACAGTCATGTACTTTTTTTAAACCTTTGTAGGTTTTTTAAAAAATATTTTATTTATTTACTTATTTTGAGAGAGAGAGAGATAGAAAGAATGGGCATGCCAGGGTCTCCAGACACTGCATACGCACTTAGCATGTGCCATCTTGTGCATCTGGCTTACGTGGGAACTGGGGAATCAAACCTCATTCCTTAGGCTTCACAAATAAGTGCCTTAACTGCTAAGCCCCTTGGTAGCTTTTTACTGATTATTTTAGCCATTCACTAAAAGGTAGACATCCAGTAATATGTATTAGGAGCGAGGTAGCCTTTTGGTAGGTATTTTGCTAGGGACTGTCTCAAACAACCATAGATGTCCCTACTCCAGTGAGATAAGAACTCCAGTCTGATTCAGTCTTACTCAAGATGTTGAAGCATCAGCTTTCTGATTCTTCTTTAGCTTTTCATGGACTTACCACCCATGAGAAGGCCCTTCCTGAATCAGCAGTCCTCCTGGGCCCAAAGACCAATCAACATCTTTCATGTACATTGAGACTTGGCAATGAGGCCAAATCTCATTGAATGCCTAATTCATGTAAATGGACCTGAGTCAAACAACCGCACGTGAAAGAGATTTTTTTCTGGTTTACTCTCCCCTTCCAGAAAGCTGAGAGAAGATTTCCTCTTGTCTTTGGAGCTTTCCTATTGTTTTCCTCTTACTTCAACTCTTCTTTCATAAATCTTCCATAACTTACTCTTCTCTGTGTCTGCGTTTTTGATTCTTTTCTAAACATGAACAAGAACTGAAAGC
Source organism: Orientallactaga sibirica (assembly GCA_036365145.1). Classification (NCBI taxonomy): domain Eukaryota; kingdom Metazoa; phylum Chordata; class Mammalia; order Rodentia; family Dipodidae; genus Orientallactaga; species Orientallactaga sibirica. The sequence goes on along the minus strand of JAEOAD010002421.1, from coordinate 5,207,171 downwards.
TCGAGAGTCATGAGCCTGGGAAGCTTTAATCCCTCCCACAACTCCAATCCTGTGTTGCTATCACTGAGCTACATCCCCAGCCCAAGTCATTAATTTTGGGATGTGAAATTTAAGGGAGCACCAAAAAAGATAGTAAAAATTAAAACAATATATATTTCAATGAGATATATATTTTTTAAATTATTTACTTTTTGCATGTGTATGTGTGTCATATGCATGTCTATATGAGTGTTTATATGAATGGGTGCATGTGTGTTATGTGGGGGAGTGCCCATGCACATATACATATAGAGGCCAGAAGTCAATATCAAGTGGTTTCCTCTATTGCTCTCCATCTTTTAAAAAACATTTTTTATTTATTTATTTGAGAGAGAGTGAGAGAGAAAGGTAGATAGACAGAAAGAGAATGGGTGCACCAGGGCCTCCAGCCACTGCAAACAAACTCCAGACGCATGCGCCACAATGTGCATCTGGCTTTTACGTGGGCCCTGGGGAATCGAACCTGGGTCCTTTGGCTTTGCAGGCAAGCGCCTTAACTGCCAAGCCAGTTCTCCAGTCCCTTCATCTTTTTTTTTTTTGAGGCAAGTTACTTGTTGAACCTAGAGCTCATCAATTAAACCAAACAAGCTAACAAGCAAGTCCTAAGTATCCTCCCATCCCCATCCCCCCACCTTTGTATTACAGGCACCCACCATGATGCCTGGCTTTTACATGGAGGTAAGGAATCTGAACTCAGGTTCTCATGCTTGTGTGGCAAACACTTTCCAATCTGAGCCATTTCCTCAGCTCCTCAGTGCAGTATTAAAAAAAATCCTCAAAATTTGCAATCAAGACACATGCTTCATTTACCTTACTTAAGTGCCAGTAATGCTTCACAATAGAGGCTTTCCTAATAGTGACAAAGGGAATGAAAGCTGAGGTCAGCTATTGGCTGGACTTCAGCAATCAGAAACAATAAAGGATGCGCTTACTAAGTGGCATAGGAAGTAAGCAGTTAAAGAAAGCCAGGAATAAGCTGGGTGTGGTGGCGCATGTCTTTAATCCCAGCACTTGGGAGGCAGAGGTAGAAGGATCGCCATGAGTTGGAGGCCACCCTGAGAATACATAGTAAAGTCCAAGTGAGCTTTGAATGACCTGTAACTTTCAAGACCCTACCTTACCCGCCCCCCCAAAAAAAAAGAAAGAAAAGAAAGACTGTACTGCTGAAGCATTTACCCAACATCTAGACTAAGAGGCAGAGCTTTTGTTCTTGTTCCAAAGCATATGGAATAGCATGGGCTAGCATCTTACATTTGAGTATGGAGTAGGTGGCCATGATATCCCTTGTGGCTACTATCTTGGCACTGGGCTGAAAACTACAATGTGTAATTGAAGAATTTATCCATGAAGTTGAGAAGTAACATGTCAAGAACTTAACATAGGCCTTGTGTGGTGGTGCACACTTTCAATCCCAGCACTTGGGAGTCTACGGGAAGAGGATCAGCATGAGTTCAAGACCAGCCTGGACTTACAAATTCCAGATCAGCCTGGGCTGAAGTGATATCCTGCCTTGAAAAACAAACAAAAACATCCCAAAAGACCAAAAATCAAGAACTTAAAATATATGAAGGGTTTTAGAAGACAGTGAATCTAGACTTGTTCTACATTTTTTGTTTTGTTTTGTTTTGGTTTTTTGAGGTAGGGTCTCACTCTAGCCCAGGCTGACCTGTAATTCACTATGTAGTCTCAGGGTGGCTGTAAACTCATGCAATCCTCCTACCTCTGCCTCCCAAATACTGCAATTAAAGGCGAGCTCCATGATGCCCATCTCCATTTTTGAAATCTGGTTGCTATTTTACAACGTATGATTGATTGGTTCCCAGATGTGACCCAGGCCACCTATCTCATTTGAAAAACAATGTGTGAATTCCTATTTCCCAGAAATGGCACCAAACACCTGTCTAATAGCTATTTCCCTGAAATGGCTCAGGCCTTCGAAGTGGAATGCCCTGCAATGAAAAACTTTCAATGACCCCACTCCCCCTATAAGAAGTCCCTCTTATGTAAGAGAAGTTGCTTTCAACCGGACTGGCCAGAGCCCTTCTGAGGCTCTCCCAAATAAAGCCATCTCTGCTGTTGAGCTGAGTCTTTCCTCTCATTTCATTCTGCTCCCATTTCTGGCTTTTCCCTAATAGTTATGTTAAGGGCAGATTCCAAGAAAAATATACTAGTTGAACATTAAGAAAAACAATAACAAGAATGTCCCTGTGAAGGTTTCAATGTAAAATCACCCCCATAGGATCGTGTGTTTTAATATTTAATTCCCAGCTGGTGGCACTGTTCTGGAAGGTTGTGGAACCTTTAGGAGGTGGAGCCTTGCTGGAGGATGTGTGTCAGTGGTTGTGGAAGGAATGTCCTGAGGGTATGCAGTGAGGCCCCAAGTGCTTTTCTTCCCGCTTCCTGTCTGCTGGGGTGACAGTGTGATGGTGCCTTCTCCGACATGGTAGGCTCTACCTTCTGGAACTGACAGCCAAATTAAATCCTTTTTCTTCCTTAAGCTGTTTCTCATTAGGAATTTTGTCTCAGCAACAAGAAAATAACTGAGACATTACCTAAAGAATGGGGAACTATGCTGGTGAGATGGCTCAGTGGTAAAATGCACTTGTTTGCAAAGCCTGCTGGCCCCAGCTCAATCCCCCAGTACTCATATAAAGCCAGATGCACAAAGTGGTTCTGGAGTTCATTTGCAGCTGTTTAAGAATCCCTGGTGCACCCATATCTTTTCCCCCCATAATAAATATATTAAAATAATTTTTTAACAAAAAGAATGGGGCTGGACGTGGTGGCACACACCTTTAATTTTAGCACTTGGGAGTCAGAGGTAGGATTGCTGTGAGTTTAGGCAAGCTTGGGATTACAGAGTTAGTTCCAGGTCAGCCTGGGCTAGAGTGAGTTACCTTGAAAAACAAACAAAAACCAAAAAAGCCAGGTGTGGTGGCGCATGCCTTTAATCCTAGCACTGAGGAGGCAGAGGTAGGAGGATCACCATGAGTTCAAGGCCAGCCTGGAACTACATGGTGAATTCCAGGTCAGCCTTCTGGGCTACAGCGAGATCTACCTCAAAAAAAAAAAAAGAAAAGAAAAGAAAAGAAAAGAAAAGAAAAGAAAGAAAGGGGCTGGAGAGATGGCTTAGTGGTTAAGCACTTGCCTGTGAAGCCTAAGGACCCTGGTTCGAGGCTCGATTCCCCAGTACCCATGTAAGCCAGATGCACAAGGGGGCGTATGCATCTGGAGTTCGTTTGCAGTGGCTGGAGGCCCTTGTGCATGCATTTCCTCTTTCTCTCTACCTGCCTATTTCTGTATCTCTCTTTTTCAAATAAATAAATAAAAATAAAATATTTTTAAAAGAAAGAAAAAGAAAGGAAGGAAGGAAGGAAGGAAGGAAGGAAGGAGGGAGGGAGGGAGGGAGGGAGGGAGGGAGGGAGGGAGGGAGGGAAGGAAGGAAGGAAGGAAGAAGGAAGGAAGGAAGGAAGGGAGAACTTCTGGATAAAAGGTCACAAAATGGCCGGGTGTGGTGGTGCACGCCTTTAATCCCAGCACTCGGGAGGCAGAGGTAGGAGGATCACTGAGAGTTCAAGGCCACCCTGAGACTACATAGTTAATTCCAGGTCAGCCTGGGCCAGAGTGAGACCCTACCTCAAAAAAACAAAACAAAACAAAACAAAAAGGTCACAAAATGGCATTTTAATTTTATGAGGCAGCTTTGTAGAACCTGTTTTAGAGTCCTTGCCAGTTACAACATTCTGTTTTTCCTTGTTACATTGGCTGCCAGGAAACATTTGACTCTTCTGTATTACCATAAAAATTACCAGGGGAGACAAGGATGAAATGGTACCATCTGTCTCTGCCCCAAGTTACAGACACAGTTTGCTTAATGATTCATATAAAGGGTTTAATTTACTTTTCTCTTTTCTTGTAGTATATCTTCCTTTATTAAAATATCACAGCATGATATACTAATTGTAAAATGTGGCCTGTGTCCTCATAGCATTGACTTAGCCATGCAAATTGTTGTTCTGTACATTCACAGTTCTTGAGAGAGAGAGAGAGAGTAAGGAAGCTGAAAATGTCTTAGCTGGATCTTGGGAACCTTAAAGTGTGGGCTCTCCACTGTTTCCTCAAGTAAGTCTTTTAACTTCTCCAAGTCGTTTTTGTAAAAATAATTTGTAATTTATAGATATTGGTATTAATGGCTAAATAGTAACAAATGGAGTGAGTGGTGAAATCAGCTAGACTGGGCTCCTGACATTAGGAATCATCAGTGAGATGGGAGATGGGGGGGGGTTAAGATAAATATGAAAGAGAGAATTGGAGTGAGAGGGTTTCTATGTATGTATGTAGGTATGTATGTATGTATGTATGTATGTATGTATGTATGTATGTATCTATCTATCTATCTATCTATCTATCTATCTACCTACCTATCTACTTATGTAATATTTATGGAGAGGAGAGAAAGGAATGGGGTAGTTTTCCAGGTTCCAGCTTTGAAATTTAATGTTTGTATGATTGCTGAGTTGAGCCACGCAAAGCTGGTTCATGTCTTGGTTATTCCCTGTTCACTTCCACCTCCAATCAAGTAATGATTGACAGCATGGGTCAGACATGACAGCATGAAATCTCAAAAAACCACATTTCAATGGACCATACAATAGTTTCTTGAGCCATTGGGTTAAACTTCTTACAGAGTAATGTTTAATCTAGGATTGCTATCACGTTAATTGGTCACTTTGTATTCATTTTCTGAACCATTAGTTTACACTTTATTCCAGAGATTGGCTCTCAAGCACAGGAATACCAATGTACTTGGTAGTTTAATTATGCATACTTTCCATTAGACTTTAGGGACATTCATATCTCCAGGCATTGACTATGAACTTTGAAGTCTGATTGCTAAGTGTATTAAAACTCTGGCTTGAATGTGGGTCACCCTGAATTGACTACAAGTGTCTCTTGGCCAGGCTTAGTTTGTAGGGGACATTTATGGGCAAATTGTGGCCTATTGTATTAGTCAGGGTTCTTCAAGAAACAGTTTTATCCAGAGAAACTGCTTTAATTTTTTTTTTTGTAGTGTTGAGGATCAAACCCAGAAACTCTCACATGCTAGGTAAATGCTCTACCACTGAGCTAAATCCCTCAGTTTTTTTTTTTTATTACAGACATACTTAGTATGGATACATCATGTGTTGGTACCATCCTTTCCCTCCCCCCCGCCCCCATTACTCTGGGAACCCTCCTCAGTGGGGTTGCAGGTTTCCCCATGGGATTGTGGGTAATGTGTTGTGGGAGCAGCAGCCAGTTGTTGAGAGGAGGCAATCCCCCTGGGCATGATATCCCAACCTGTGGTTCTTACAATCTTTCCGCTCCCTCTTCTACAAAATTCCTAGAGTCGTGACGGGTGAGTTTTAAGTCTGCTTCAGTGATGAGCTCTTAGGAGCCTCTGGATCTCTGCTTTGGTAGATATTGAGTATCCTCAGGGTCTGTCTCCTATACCCTGGTGCTGATGATCAGGTTCAGCATGGAAACAGCACTCTTGTTCATCTCCCCAATTCCTCTGTGGTTTCAGCCGGGGCTTGGCTGAAGTGCAAGGGAGTAGTGTATGTCCCTGGGTCTTGTTACCTTATGCAAAAGAAAAAACAGATTCTCCACTGGAGAATGAAGTCAGCATAGGTTAAATTGGATAAGTGTTATAATTTAGGGAGAAATTGATGGATGTAGCTCCTCTATTAGCCAAAGACTAGTGGAAGCTTGACATTGGAGAGCATAATCTTTGGCTCCAATGTATTCTGACCTGGTTCCCAAATCCACATATGAGTTCCTTTCCACTGACTGGATCTCTTAGTGAATCAGAAAGCCACTGATTACACACCAAGGCTGTGTGCCACCATTGCACTGGTGTGTGCTTCTTGTCAGGCTGGTTGCTTCTGAGTAGCTTAGACCCCTGCTTGCTCACACTGTTGTTGGCCACTTTCTCCCAGTAGCTCATGTAGCTTTCCTGCACTAGACAGGCTAACTGACTGGGGACTGGCTGTCTTCTGGATTCCAGCCAGGTGTCTCCATGTTCTGTGTCAGCAGCATATAGTATCTTCAGCAACAGGGTCTTACATTTTACCTCAGGCAGGTAACCAAGTGCTTTGACAGAAGCCTGTCTTATTTTGGGGACCTCAGAGGTCTCTCCAATCAACAGTTCATTGTGGATAGCAACAACTTTCTTGTACTGGGAGTTACAGGCCAGAGCCAAAAATAATTTTTAAGCTTAGGCTTCATCCCACCCTCTCCAGGGCCCTTCTTTTCAAGTGCTCCCCCCATACTCCTGTTGAGGGTTCAATCTTTTAGTCTGTCTTCAAGGATAAAGGTTTCATGGCACCAGTTCATTTTGAGTTTAGTTTTGTGTTTTCCCCCCACCCTCCCCTTCATCTCTCCCCAACCCATTCCATCCCTATTATCTGGGTCTCCAGTTGACTATTAGGTAAGTCAGCAACTCAAGCTGATCCAGGTTAGGAACCGCAGGTGAGTGAGACCATGTGTCATTTGTCTTTCTGTGATTGTGTGAGTTTGCTGAGTACTATATGTTCCAAGTTCATCCATTTTTCTACACATTTCATTGTGTTGTTTTTTTTAACTGCTGAGTAGAATTCCATTGTGTAAACAGACCACAACTTCATTATCCACTTATCCAATGATGGACACCTGGGTTGAATCCAGTTCTTAGCTATTATGAATTGAGCAGCTATAAACATGGTTGAGCTAATATCTCTATGAAGCATGAAGCATTTTGGATAAATGCCCAGTAAGGGAATAACAGGGTCTGTTGATACTCTATTCATCCTTTTCAGGAATCTCCATATTGATTTCCATAGTGGTTGTACAAGTTTCCATTCCCAACAGTGGATGAGGGTTCCTCTTTCTCCACATCCTCGCCAACATTTGTTGTTGTTTTATTTTGTAATGATTGCCATCCTTACTGGAGTAAGGTGGAAACTCATAGTTGTTTTAATTTGCATTTCTCTGATTGTTAGGGATGTTGAACATTTTCTTAGGTGTGTGTTATGCATTTGTATTTCTTCCTCAGAGAACTCCCTGTTCAGTTTTTTATTGTGTGTGTGTGTGTGTGTGTGTGTGTGTGTGCACATGCGTGTGTTTATGGTCTGAAGACATCTTGTGGTGTTTATCCTCTCTTTCCACCTTACTTGAGAGCTTTTGGATTCTCTGGCTCTTGCCTCCCATTGCCATAGGCACATTGGGATTGCAGATGTGTCACACTTTGTGTTTAGCTTTATATAGGTGCTGGGGGATTGAATTTGAGCTGTCAAGCTTGCAGGCAAGTGTCTTTAACCACCAAGCCATCTCCCCAGCTCCAGTTTTTATTTTTTTTGTTTATTTATTTCCAAGCAGAGAGATAAAGAAAGAGAACCAAACAGAGAAAGAATGAGCACACAGGGCCTCCAGCCACTGCAAACAAACTCCAGATGCATGTGCCACTTTGTGCATCTGGCTTTACGTGGGTCCTGGAAAGTCGAACCTGTGTCATGAGGCTTTGTAGGCAAACACCTTAACCACTGAGCAATCTCTCCAGCCCCAGTTTTTTTTTTAAGTCAAATTTTATGGTATGGAATGGAGAGGCATGTTAATTTAGCTGCTTCTTAAAGGATGGGAAAGGTGATAAATTTCAGCTCCTAATATCCATTTCTAGGATAATTTACTCAAACAGTTGTTGGCAGGTGACATCAATTCCTGGTGACACAGGCCTCTCCATAGGGCTACTTAAACATCTAAATGGCATGACAACTGGCTCCCCTAAAAGTGAGCAATGCAAGAAAGACAACAAGGAGTAAGCTGTAGTGAATGTTATGGTTTAGTTTAGAAAACCACAAATCATCACGTTTACCATAGCCTGTTCATTAGAAATGAGTCACTAAATCTACTCATACCCTAGAAGAGGGAAATTTGAAAGGAGGAGTATCAAAGAGCTTGTGGACATATTTAAAAACCAGTATAATGAGAAGTTGAGAAAAGTTAACAGATAGCTAAACTCTGAGTGCGAGATTCAGAATGTCTCTTCATGACTTACAAAAAGACCCTTCACACATGCAGTGGGAGAGCGAACTAAGCCCATTAGCAAACCAAGGAAGTTGAGGAGCAAAATTCAAGATCTCTCTGATAATTATCATGTTGCCAAGCTTCAGATTTAGTGCTCAACAAAGACTGAGCTATAATGAATGCTAAGGCCCCTAGTCAGGAATCTCTGAGACTCCAGAATGTGAGATGAGAACATCTGTGTGGTTGCCCTTGAGAATTTTAAACTTTATGACCCCTTGTAACCCTCATAGTGTATAGAGGTGACTCACCCTATTCACTTTTCCTCCTGGATGCCAAAGTGGCCTTTAGCATTAAAACCTCAGCATCAAACCCACTTGAGGATATGCCAGAAATGATAAGGGAAAATTATTACAAAAAAGAGCTATAAGAATTAGCAGGCAGGGCTGGAGAGATGGCTTAGTGGTTGATGTGCTTGCCTGTGAAGCCTAAGGACCCACATAAGCTAGATGCACAAAGTGACACATGTGTCTGGAGCAGTGGCTAGATGCCCTGCCACACCATTCTCTCTCTCTCTCCCCTACATCTTTCTCTCATAAATAAATAATTTTTTAAAAAAGAATTAGACTTCCAGTCAATATGGCATCCACCTAACCATACTTCACCTCGTGGGGAAGGAAAGGCAAGATAGGTGGGGCCTTTAGGGTCTTCAGATCCTAGCAGACTTCCAGTGGGAGGGTGCTGAGGAACAAAGTAGGGAATCCACTGATTCCCATGCTCTTGGGTAGCCTACCAGTCCCTCAAACCCCTCAAGCAGTTCAGAGAGATTTGTTCAACCATGTTTATAGCTGCTCAATTCATAATAGCTAAGAGCTGGAATCAATCTAGGTGCCCATCATTAGGTGAATGGATTTCCAAGATGTGGTGTATCTACATGATGGAATTCTACTCTGCAATTAGGAAAAATGACACAATGGAATTTGTAGAAAAATGGTCAAACTTGCAACAGGTCATACTCAGTGAACTCACCCAATCACAGGAAGACAGTCGTTGCATGGTCTCACTCATCTGTGGCTCCTAACCTGATCTCCCCGAGATGCTGACTTACCTAATAGGCACCTCGAGGACCGGACAATAGGGAGGGTGGGGCGGGGCGGGGCGGGGCAGGAGGGGAGGGGAGGGTAACAGTGGGTCTGACACAAAACTGGACCTAAATGGAACTGGTACCATAAAAGCCTGTATCCTGGAAGACAGACTAAAAGGTTGAATCATCATCAGGGCCTTAGAGGGAACACCTGAATCACAGGTCTCTGGAAAGGGTAAGATGAAGCCTAATCTTAATTTTCTCCCTCCCTCTCTTTTATATTACCTATCTTTTTCTTCCTTCTTTTCCCTTGGCACTGGCCTGTAATTCCAAGTACCAGAATGCAGTTAACATCCACAATGAGCTGTTGATCAGTGAGACCTACAGGTTTCCCAAAAGAAGACAGAGTTCTGTCAGAGCACTTGATTACCCACCAGAGGTTAATGGTAAGATTCTATTGCTGAAGACACCATATGCTGTCGGTATGGAACATGGAGAGATATGGCTTGAGTCTGGAAGAGAGCCAGTCCCCAGACAGTTAGCTTGTTTAGTGCCAGAAGGTGCTACATGAGCTACTGGGGGAAAATGGCCAACATCTGTCTGAGCACTCGAGGTCTAAGCTACTCAACAGCAAACAACCTGACATGATGCTCTCCCAAGTGCAATAGTGGCACACAGCCATGGTGGGCAACCAACTTCTCTTGGATTAGCTAGCAGATCTGCTCAGTGGAAAAGAAACCATAGGTGGAACTGGGAAACAAGTCAGAACCATATCCAAATAACAAATCCACTCTCCAATATCAAGCTCCCACCAATTTTGGGCTACAAGAGGGCCTACACCTATTAAATTCTCTCTTTATTAATAATGGTTATTCCATTTAACCAGTGCTGGCTTCACTCTCCATTGGATAATCTTCTTCTCTTTTTCAGATGGACGCAGGACCTGAGAAGAGAATCACATTTCACCAGGGCCCCAGCTGAAACCATAGAGTAAATGGGGAAATGAGCATGAGTGCTGCTTTGTTGGTGAACCTGATATCAGCACAAGGGTGAAGGAGATAGACACAGAGGACATTCAACTCATACCAAATCAGAGATCCAGAGATACTGGGGCTCCCAACAGCCCATCACTGAAGTAGACCTAAAATGAACCCAATATGGCTCAGGGAAATTCACGGAAGAGGGGGCGGAAAGATCGTTAGAGTCACAAGTTGGGACATTATGCACAGAGACATTGCCTCTTCCCCATAACTGATGGCTACCCCTAGAATGCATGACACACAATCCCCATGGGGATAACTAGCATCCCTAATGAGGAGGGTCCCTTTGGACTGGGGGACAGGGATGAGGGTAAGGATGATACCAACATGTGCTGTTTACATACTGAGTATGCCCATAACTAATAATAATAAAAAAAAAAAAAAAAAAAAAAAGCCGGGTGTGGTGGCACACACCTTTAATCCCAGCACTTGGGAGGCAGAGGTAGGAAGATCGCCATGAGTTCGAGGGCACCCTGGGACAACATAGTTAATTCCAGATCAGCCTGGGCCACAGTGAGACCCTACCTTGAAAAACAAAACAAAATGATAATAATAATAATAAAAGAAATAGCAGGCACCAGGGCTAGAGAGATGGCTCAGCAGTTATGGCGCTTACTAGCTGGAGACCCTGATGTGCCCATTATCTGTCTCCTTGCAAATAAATAAATAAATAAATAAATAAATAAATAAATAAATAAATAAATTTTTTTTTAAGTAGAAAGAGAAGAATTAGCAGGCATTAGCAGAAGCCAGTAGTGTACCTGTGGGGTTGGATTTTTCAGGTGAAGATCTCAGGTGATGGAACTCTTAAGAGGTAGGTGGCTGGAGGTGTAGCTTAGTGGTAGAACCCTTGGAGTTGATCTTTAGCCTAGCAAAACAAGATCTAAAGATGGTGGCAGCACATGCCAAGCAAAGTGGGAATGCCTGAGTTGTCTGGCAGATGGTGGAGGCAGGATTAAAAGGTAAGGAAAATGGGTTGGACATACTGGATTGAACAGATTTCAGGAGTCCTGATTCAGTAAATCCGTAAGAATCACTGGCAACCCAAGACCAATTGTGGTGATAGGGATTGTTGCAGTCCGACTAACTACTCTTCCTCTTCTGTTTCACTTCAGGAAGGGAGGCTTTGGGAAGTATGGAGACATTGTTCCCTGAATGTGTATGGAGAAGTGGGTATTCCCTCAGCAGCCATGCAGGTGTCCAATTCAGACTTTCCTTTACTGAAAACCTGCCACAGGAGGTGACATTTGCTGACAGCTTTCTGGATCTGCCTTAGCTTTTTAATTTTGTTGTTGTTGTTGTTGTTGTTTTTCGAGGTAGGGTTTCACTCTAGCCCAGGCTGACCTGCAATTCACTATGTAGTCTCAGGGTGGCCTTGAACTCACAACGATCCTACTACTGCCCCCAGAATGCTAAGATTAAAGGTGAACACACCATGCCCAGCTTCGGTCTGAGCTTTTGAGTTGCGGCCACATATTTCCCAGACAGCTCCTAACCAATGATTGGGCATAGCAGTGGTATAAGGGCTCCCACTTCTGGCCAGTGTGGGACTCCTCTGGGCAGCCTGTGCACACCAAAGCTCCTTATTTGACAGCCAAGGCTCTGCAGTCTGAGGCTCTTCCTGCTCAAACATCTTTGCTTGTGTTGTGCCTCTTCTTCCACCCACCCTCCCTCCCTCCCTCCCACCCTCCGTCCCTCTGTCCCTCCCTCCCTCCCTCCCTCCCTCCCTCCCTTCCTTCCTTCCTTCCTTTCTTCCTTTTCTCTTTTTTTTTTCCGAGGTAGGATCTTACTCTAGCTCAGGCTGACCTGTAATTCACTATGTAGTCTCAGGGTGGACTCAAACTCATGGCGATCCTCCTACCTCTGCCTCCTGAGTGCTGGGATTAAAGGCATGCACCACCACGCCCAGCTTGTGCCTCTTCTTTCAAATGAACCAAAAGCTTTCCCTTTTTCTCCTATTCCCTCTCCTTTTTTTTTTCTTTGTTTCACAGGCATTACACAATAAACCTGTTGCACTTTTGGCTCTGTCTTCCTAGAGAACCTAGCCTTGAAGTTTGGGAGTAAGTGTAGAAAATTGGACAGTGAGAAAAATCTAGTCAGAGTCATGGAAGAAAATATAATTCATTCCAGATGGTTCAGTTGGACTGAAATTTGCCATCTAGCACAGGCTGGTTTTGAATCTGTGATATTCCTGTCTCAGTTTCATATATGATTGATTATATACATGAGCCACTATGCCCTGCCCCAGGGGGATTATTTATTTATTCACTTATTTGTAAAAAACAATGGAGAGTTTTTATTTTTCTTCCTTTATTTCTTAAATAATTTCATTTATTTATGAGAGATAGAAAGAGAGAGAGAGAGAGAAAGTGAGATAATGAACATGAGCATGCTAGGACTTCTTATCACTGCAAATGAACTCCAGATGTGTGTGCCACTTTGTACATCTGGCTGTATGTGGGTACTGGGAAATTGAACCCAGACCTGCAGGCTTTGCAAGCAAGTGGAGTTTTTTTTTTAACATTTTTATTCTGGGACCAGAGTGAAACCCTACCTTGAAAAACAAACAAACAAAAAAATCATTTACGTGCATACACACTCACTCGCTCACTAGGGTCTTTTGCCACTGAAAGCAAACACCAGAAACTTATGCTGCTTTTAGCACATGGCTTTGCATGAGTGCTGGAGAACTGCACCTGCAGGCTTTGCAAACAAAGACCTTTGTCTGCTGAACAATCCTCCCAGCCTCAGGGGTTTTAAGAATGGACATCCTTGTGAATGGGTGCAATAGTGGCATGTCTACTCTTGGGGTAACCAACTGCTCCATAATTGGACTGAAGGCCCTCTCTATGCCTAGTAGTGAAAAACCTAAGCAAAAGTCTATGGCAGGTGAGGTCATGAGCCTTAGGGGTATAAAGCCTGCTCTTGTCTGGCTAAATGCATATGTTATTCCCACCAAGCTGCCCTGAAAGCACTATGTTTAATGTTCATATGCACATATTAATGCTACTCTCACTTCTGGTTAGAGAAGCTTCTCTTTTAAGATGGTGATGACCACTGGGATGACCCAAAAGGCAACATAGTGCTGAGAAGAAGGGATGGAGGAGTGCCCAGCACTGAAACACCTCTGTCACACCCTCCAAGACTCAGGGACCATTGCGGAAGAGGGGGCAGATAGAATGGAAGAGCCAAAGGAAGGGTATAACTTCTTACAATGCAACTGCCCAGACAGAAATTGGCCTTGATATCCATGACCTTGCAGTGCCTAGCAATAACTTCACAAGACCCTCAAAATAGAAGAAAAAGATGATGACATCAAATTAAAAGAAAGACTAATGGAGAGAGGGAGGGGATATGATGGAGATTGGTGTTCTAAAGTGGAATGAGGGGAGAGGAGGGAAATATCATATGCTTTTTGGATGTAAGTATAGAAGGTGTCAATAAAAAATTAATAATTAAAAAAAGAATGAACATACTTGCAGAGATATGGGGAGGGTTAAGGGGACAAAGGATGATAAACAGAGATATTCACAGCAGAACTACGAACCCAAGGGTAAAGGGGAAAAAGCAACCTCTCTGGAAGTGTTACCAGAGGCCAGAAGGATTTGGGGTCATGGGAGGGAAGGTTCATTGTAGCAATGAAAGCTGGGAAGGCTGATATTGTTTTAGCTTTATTTTTGAAATGTTAGTTGGAGTACATTTGTGTGTGTGTGTGTGTGTGTGTGTGTGTGTGTGTGTCTAGATTTTTTCTGTGATTATGGTAGGTAGGTAAACTAATGCTTCCTTAAAGATATACCTATCCTAATTCCAGAACCTGTCAATATCTTAGGTTACATGACAAAGAAGAATTAAGGTTTAAATAGCTTTAATGTTGTTAATCAGTTCAGTTCACCTTAAGGTAGAGAGATTATCCTGATGGGCCCAATGTCATCACAAGAGTTCTTAAAATAGCAGAGAGGAGTCAAGCAGTCAGAGGAAGATGTAAATAAAGAGATGTAACATGGCTAGATTTGAAGATGGTAGAAGTAGCCCACAAGTCAAAAGCAGGTAACCTTTAGAAATGGCAAAGAGCAAGGAAATGCTTTATCTTCTACAGTCTCCTGGAAGAAAAGCTGCTGACACCTTGACTTTAGCCTGGTAAGACCTATGGCAGCCTTTGTATCAACAGAACTGTAATTTAATGGACTTGTGTGGTTTCAAGCTACTACACTTATGGCATTTGTTACAGAAGCAATAGGAAAAATACAGTGTGCCAGGAAAGCAATGTTCATATCACATTGTCCAGGAGTAGTCAGTCCACCCTTGTTGTACCAGAAATACAAACACATGCTTTGATAGGCTTGCCAGAGACATTTATTCTAATATATTGAGCATATTTCTCTGGTTCTCTCTCTTGTGATCATCTATTACAATAGCAATTAAAAACTAGTCTTGGAAAAAACTAATCTTGGGGCTGAGGAGATGGCTCAGCAGTTAAAGACAATTGCTTGCAAAGCCTGCTGTGTTTGATTTCTCAGTGACCACAAAATACCAGGAGTACAAAGTGGCACATGTGTCTGGAGTTCACTTTCAGCAGTAAGAGGCTCTGGCACGTCCATATTATTCATATTCTCGTTCTCAAATACATAATCCTTCTTAAGATAGAGCAAGAGTGAGAGAGCAAAGGAGAGACAGAGAGAATTGGCACACCAGGGCCTTAGCCACTGCAACCAAACTCCAGCCACTTGTGCCACCTAGTGCAACCTTATGCTTGCCTCAACTTTGTGCATCTAACTTACATGGGATCTGAAGAGAGATTGAACATGGGTCCTTGGGCTTTGCAGGCAAGCACCTTAACCACGAGCCATCTTTCCAGCCACATAAATAATTTTTTAATTATTATTTTTATTGACAACTTCTATACTTACATACAAAAAAACCCACCTGATATTTCCCTCCCCTCCCCCCTAATTTTTTAAATAAACTAATCTCTCTCTGTATTCTTCTGAGGCAGAGTCTATTGTTATGTAGCTCTGGTTGGCGAGCTGGAGTGGAACTTGCTATGTAGACCAGGCTGGACCTAACCTTATGACAATCATCTTGCCTCTTCCTCCTGAGCACTGGGATTTTATAAGCAGGAGTTCCCTATCTCTATCTACCTCTACCTCTCTCTACCCTTGTCTCTATCACTGTCTCTTTCTATACCTCTCTATCTATATCTCTTTCCTCAAAGAAGCCTTATAGGAACTTCCGAGGAAAGAAGGTGGAGGAATTACTCAGGAATTGTGGGTAATTTTGAGAACTGGAGTCAAAGAACAAATAGTCATCTTGAAGAGATTTTACAGAAGTAAAATACAGGTATTTTCTTCTTCTCTCAAATTTGGATTTTGTACCTCCTCAGATCAGGCCAAATAAAAGCTGTACATAGTGTCTTGTGCAGTTTACTAATAAGTTACTTACTTAACCAGAACAAAGAAGTCTCATGAATATGACACATAAAGATTAACCAGATAGATCACCATCAATGTTGCTCCCATTTTCATGTAGCCCTATTTCCAGACAGCCTACCATGTGTGAGGTCCTAGGTTCAATACCTAGTACTGTAGAAAAATAAAATTAAAAATAGATTTATCAGGCTGGAGAGATGGCTCAGGGGTTAAAGTGCTTGCCTGCAGAGCCTAATGATCTGAATTCAATTCCCCAGTACCCATATAAAGTCAGATGCACAAAGTGGCACATGCATCTGGAGTTCATTTGCAGTGGTTGGGGGTCCTGATGTGCTCATTCATTCATTCTCTCTCATCTCTATCTGCTTGAAAATAAAGAAATAAAAATATTTTGAAAAATAGGGGCTGGACTATATATCTGACAGGGGATTAATGTTTAGGATATACAAAGAACTTATAAAATTAAATAATAAATCAAACAACCCAATTAAGAAATGGGCTATGGAACTAAATAGAGAGTTCTCAGAAGAAGAAATACAAATGGCATATAAACATCTAAAAAAAAAAGTTCGACATCCCTCATCAGGGAAATGCAGATTTAAAACAACTTTGAGATTCCATTTCACTCCTGTCAGATTGGCAACCATCATGAAAACAAATGACCATAAATGCTGGCGAGGATACGGAAAATGAGGAACCTTTCTACACTGTTGGTGGGAATGCAATCTGGTCCAGCCATTGTGGAAGTCAGTGTAGAGGTTCCTGAGACAGCTAAAAATAGATCTACCATATGACCCAGCTATACCACTCCTAGGAATACATCCTAAGGACTCGTTTCACTACCTTCGAGATACTTGCTCAACCATGTTTATTGCCACTCCATTTATAATAGCTAGGAAATGGAACAAGCCTAGATGTCCCTCAACCGATGAGTGGATAATGAAGAAGTGGCACATTTACACGATGGAGTTCTACTCAGTGGTAAAGAAAAATGAAGTTATGAAATTTGCTGGAAAATGGATGGGTCTGGAAAGGATTATACTTAGTGAGGTAACCTAGGCCCAGAAAGCCAAACATCACAAGTTCTCTCATATGTGGAATCCTAGCTACAAATGATTGGACTTCTATGTGAGAAGGAATAAAAGTTAGTAGCAGAAGCCAGTAAGCTAGAAATGGGATATAAAGAGAATAAAAAAGGAGGGAGGGGGTACTTAATAGGGTGGTATTGTATATTTGTAAGTAGAAGCACAGATTAATGGAGATTTAAGAGGATGGTATTATATATATGTAAATAGAAAAACAGATTAATGAGAGTGAAAAGGCCTAAGTGAGGTCAGGGGAAGAGATTGAGTAAAGGAAAGGTGGAGGGAGGGCTAATCAAAATCTAAGAGGATATAAATAAGTCATATGGGGGCTGGAGAGATGGCTTAGCATTTAAGGCATTTGCCTGCAAAGCCAAAGGACTCAGGTTCGATGCTCCAGGACCCATGTTGGCCAGGTGCACAAGGGGGCACATGTGTCTGGAGTTTGTTTGCAGTGGCTAGAGGCCCTGGTGTGCCAACTCTCTCCCTCTCTCTCTCTCTCTCTCTCTCTCTCTCTCTCTCTCTCTCTCTGTGTGCCTCTTTGTCTGTGAAATTCATAAATTTTGTTTATTTATTTTTGAGAGATAGAGAGAGGCAGATATAGAGAGAAGGAATAGGCTTGCTAGGGCCTCTAGCCATTGCAAACAAACTCCAGATGCATGTACCACCTTGTACATATGGCATTACATGGGTACTGGGGAATCTAACTCAGGTCTTTAGGCTATGCAGGCAAGCTTCTTAGCCACTGAGCCATCTCTCCAGCCCTGTGTATATTTTTTTCAAAGCATCATGTTGTCATATTACACAGTAAATATATATAATTTTATCTTGAACTTTTTTAAAATTAAAAATTACTATGGCAAAAATTCTCAAAAATTTGTAGTTTTATAATAATATATATTTTAAAAAGAGAGAGTTTGGGCAGACCTATCTTGTGGAAGTGGATGATGTTGTGCCCAGAAGCCATAAACTGTTACTAGAAAATTTTTAGTGCTAGGGGTGGAATACCTTCCTGTGCGTTATTGGCCAGAGGAGCCCCTTCATGCCCCAAAATATGACAGGCTATTGCCAATGTTCTTGGTTTGCCCACCAGAGCTAGAAGGCAAGTAAGACCCTATTGCTGAAGACTCCACAGGCTTGGGCTGCAGGTCATTGAGAAATCAAGCTGGAGCTCAGCTGGAAGCCTCCTCCCTGTTGAGTAGCTGTCATGTCAGGATAAAGGAAAAACCAATGCAGCCTACGGGGGGGGGGGGGAGAAAAGTTATCAATGGCATTAACCAGCAGTGGCCTCTCAAAGCTTTATAGCTGGCCAGCCAGGCCAAATACACCAACTGGTACAATGGTGCCATGGCTGTTATGGAGGAAACCAATTCTGTATTTGTACTCCATGGTGTGGGAATTTCTGCTTGGTACTGAAAACCTAATCAAAAGCCTATGGGGAGGGAAGGTCATAAGCCCTAGAGAGGAAATCTCTATTGCTGTCTGGCTAAATACGTATATTATGCCTGCCAAACTGTTCTCTAATTACTTATGTTTATGCTCAAATATTAATGCTACTCTCATTTTTGGTTAGAGAAACTTCTCTTTTCAGATGGTGGTGACCATTGAGGTGATTCAAAACTCACCTAAGTGCTGAGAAGTAACAGTGGAATGTTTAGCACTGAGACATCTCTATCATACCCTCCAAGGTTCAGGAACCATAGCAGAAGAGATGACAGTAAGAATGTAAAAGCCAAAAGAAGGGGAGGAGTGTTTATTTTAACACAGTTTCCCAGACACAGAATGGTCTTAATATTCATGACCTCACAGTGGCTAATGACACTACCTACACAAGATTGGCATAACAGGAGGAAAAAAATGATGACATTAAAATAGAAGTGACACTAGTTAGAAGAAGTGATTCAGTTGTAGGGAGATTTGGAGGGAAAAGGAGGATGGTGGGAGAGGATTATGATTATGGCTTATTGTTTATATTTATGGAAGTTTGAATAAAATGTATTTTTTTTTATTTTTCGTGGTAGGGTCTCACTCTAGCCCAGGCTGACCTGGAATTCACTATGTAGTCTCAGGGTGGCCTCGAACTCACAGTGATCCTCCTATCTCTGCCTCCCAAGTGCTGGGATTAAAGGTGTGTTCCACCATGCCCAGCAAAAGTATTTTTTTAAGTTGGTAGCTTTAAAAGATCTAGTTGGAGCCAAGCATGATGGTACACACCTTTAATCCCAGCACTCAGAAATCTGAATTAGGATGATCACTATGAGTTTAAGGCCAGCCTGAGCTAGAGTAAGATCATGCCTCAAGAAAACCAGTAAGGGTCTTTATCTGCTCCTACCTTCTCAAGGGCAGGAGTTCTTTATATCCTCTCCTCTTTCTGTCTCTTAATCTAACAAAGCCTCTCTAAACTTTAAAAAACAAATAGAGGGCTGGAGAGATGGCTTAGCAGTTAAGGCGCCTGCCTGCTAAGCCTAAGAACCCGGTTCCAATCTCCAGGTCCCACGTTTAGCCAGATGCAAAGTGACTCAAGGGCACAATGCCGCACTTGCCCACAAGGGGGTGCACACATCTGGATTTCGTTCGCAGCAGCTGAGAGACTGCTGGCGCACCCATATCTATCTGTCTCCCTCTCCCTCTGTCTGTCTCTCTGTGTCACTCTCCAAAAATAAAAGAAAATTAAAAAAATAGAAGGAGAAACAAGGCTAGAGATATGGCTCCACAGTTAAAAGCATTTACTTGCAAAGCCTGATGGCCTGGGTTCAATTCCCCAGTACCCACATAAAGCCATGCACAAAGTGGTGCATATGACTGGAGTTCATTTGCAGAGGCAGGAGGTCTTGGCATGCCTATTCTTTCTCTCTCTGCCCACCTCTCTCTTAAATAAGTAAATGAATATTTAAAAAGAGAACCAGGGCTGGAGAGATGGCTTAGCAGTTAAGGCATTTGCCTGAAAAGCCTTAGGACCCAGTTCAACTCCCCAGAACCCATGTAAGCCAGATGCATAAGGTGATGCATGTGCACAGGTGGCACATGTGCACAAGGCGGTGCAAGCGTCTGGAGTTTGTTGGCAGTGGCTAAGGCCCTATCACCCTCCCTCTCTCTCTCTCTCTCTCACACACACACACACACACAAAGGAGAACCAGGTGTTGTGGCACATGCCTTTAATCCTAGCACTTAGGAGACAGAGATAGGAGAATCGCTGTGAGTTCAACGCCAGTCTGAGATAACAGAGTGAGTTCCAGGTCAGCCTGGGCTAGAGAGAGACCCTGCCTCAAAAAAATAATTAAAGTCGGGCGTGGTGGCACACGCCTTTAATCCCAGCACTCGGGAGGCAGAGGTAGGAGGATTGCCGAGAGTTCTAGGCCATCCTGAGACTACATAGTGAATTCCAGGTCAGCCTGGCCCAGAGTGAGACCCTATCTCGAAAAACCAAAAAAAAAAAAAAAAATTAAAAAAAGAGAAACAAATAAAATATCTAGTTGGAAAATAGACAAAAATATGAAGAGATAATTTACTCAAAAGGATATGAGGAGTATAAATAATCACATGAAAGTATGTTCATTGTCACTGAGCATTAGGGAAATGTAAATTCACTCCCCAATGACATAAATATTATTATACACCTAATTTTTTTTTAAAAATAGCTAAATTAGAAAATATGACAATAAGCCGGGTGTGGTGGCGCACACCTTTAATCCCAGCACTCCGGAGGCAGAGGTAGGAAGATCACCGAGAGTTCGAGGCCACCCTGAGACTACATAGTGAATTCCAGGTCAGCCTGGACCAGAGTGAGATCCTACCTTGCAAAACCAAAAAAAATAAAAATAAAAATAAAATAAAATAAAATAAAATAAAATATGACAATAGCAATTCCTGTGAGAATTGAGAGAAATGAGATTTCTCATATATTGCTTTTGGAAATATAAATGATTCAGCAAACTCACTCTTGAACATTTATAACAAAGGAATAAAAATCACCTTTTAGGGACTAGGGAAATGGCTCATTGGTAAAGGTACTTGCTTGCAAGCCTACCAGCCTGAGAAGCTCAGTAGTTAAAGGTGTTTGCTTGTAAGCCTGCTGGCCTGTGTTTGAGTCCCTTGCACCCATGTAAAGCCAGACACAAAGGGGCACATGTTTCTGTAATCCCAACCCATGCCTATGACTATGGAAAACAGAGCCAGGAGAATTCAAATGCTTGTGGGCCAGCTAGATTGGTGCATGCAGCAGTCAAACAAGAGACCCTATGCCAAAGTTACACTCTGAGATGTTCTCAGACCTACATACACACACACACACCCATGTATACATTCTCTCTCTCTCTCTCTCTCTCTCTCACACACACACACATACAAATTTTAAAAATTAACTTTTATACTAAAATCCATCCATAAACACTTATGGTAGCTTTGTTTGTGTCTTAGTCCACTTGGACTGCTATAACAACACACTGGGTTGTTTAAATAACATTCATTCCTCATAGCTCTAGAGGCCAAGAAGTCCAGGTACAACCAGATTCATTGTCTGATGAGTGCCCACTTCTCAGTTTGCAGATGGTCATCTTTTTGTTGTGTCCTACGAGACAGGAAAGAGAGTGAAGAGCAAGCTCTGTGGTTTTGTTGTCTTTTGCTTTTTTTGTGTGCTGGAGATTGAACCTAGTGCCTGGTGCATGCTAAGCACTGCTGTACCACTGGGCTGGCCACCCTTTGATCTCTTCTCATAAGGGCACTAATCCTGAAGATGGCTTCGCCCTCATGATTTAAATATTTTTATTTATTTATTTATTTTTCATGATTTAATTACCTTTCAAAGACCCTATTTCTAAATACCATCACTTTAAGGATTAGAGTTCAGCACATGAATTTAGAGAGGCAACACAAACATTCAGTCTGTAGCAATGTGTAATAGTGAAAAGTTGGACACAAGAATGTCCCAGGGCTGGGGAGATGGCTTAGCGGTTAGGGGCTTGATTGTGAAGCCTAAGGACCCCAGTTCAAGGCTCGATTCCCCAGTACCCACGTAAGCCAGATTTACAAGGTGGTGCATGCATCTGGAGTTCGTTTGCAGTGGCTGGAGGCCATGGTGCACCAATTCTCTCTCTCTCTCTGTCACTCTCAAATAAATAAATAAAAATAAACAAAAAATTTAAAAAAAAGAATGTTCCATAAAATCAGTATGGAACCTGATATAGTGGTGTATGCCTTTAATCTCAGCACTTAGGAGGCCAAGGTAGGAGGATTGCTGTAAGTTCAAGGCCAGCCTGAGTGAATTACATAGTGAATTACAGATCAGCCTGGGCTAGAGCGAGACCATACCTCGAAAAACTAAACACACACACACACACACACACACATGCAAAATCAGTATGGAGATTCCTGAAAAAGATGAAACTAGATTTACCACTTGATCCAGCTATACAACTCCTGGGCATATACCCTAAAGACTACATTCTTTAATACAGAGATATTTGCTCAGCCATGTTTGCTACTGCTCTATTTACAATAGCTAGGAACTGGAATCAGCCCAGATGCCCATCAACTGATAAATGAATAATGAAGATATGGTGCATATACACAGTGGTAAGAAAAAAAAAACAAAATTTGCAGGAAAATGGATGAGTTGGAAAAAAATCATTGTATGTGAGGTCACATAGGCACAGAAAGACCAACATGTCATGTACTCTCTCATCTGCGGTTCCTAACTGGGATCAATTAGGGATGAGTGCAAATGGTAGTGAGCACCAGGAATATGGGCATAAAACTAGAGTGAGACCAGGAGAGAGAAGAACTACGGAGAGAGGAGAGGAGTTATTTGACAGGTTAGGGGAAGGACAGAATATCAGGATTGTGAGAGATAAGGAGTAGGGAGAGTGGGAAGGGAATTACAAAAAAGTTAAGACAAAATGAGTAACTTCCATAGAAATCCTCATTTTGACTTGTATTCTACAAGATACAACCACCAATAAAGGGGGAGGAGGGAAGTCTGGACAGAAGATGGAAAAAGCTTAACCTTAAAACCAGGGACTTGATGCCGGGTGTGGTGGCGCACGCCTTTAATCCCAGCACTCGGGAGGCAGAGGTAGGAGGATTGCCGAGAGTTCGAGGCCACCCTGAGACTACATAGTGAAGTCCAGGTCAGCCTGACCTAGAGCAAGACCCTACCTCGGAAAACAAAAAACAAAAAAACAAAAATAGCAACTTGGGGCTGGAGAGATGGCTTAGCAGTTAAGGAGCTTGGCTGCAAAGCCTAAGAATCCAGGTTTGATTCCCCAGTACCCATGTAAGCCAGATGCACAAGGTGGTGCATGGTCTGGAGTTTTCAGTGAATGGAGGCCCTGGCATGCCAATTCTCATTCTCTCTGTCTCTCTTCTATCTCTCTCTCTGCTTATAGATAAATAAATAGAAAAAACACCAAGGACTCTGGCGGGTAAATCCCAGCCCAGAATTAGATTGCCCTCCACATTGAGCTGTTGGCCAGGGAGACCCATAAAGACCCCAAAATTATGTGGGGCATTGCCAAAACACTTGATTACCTGTCAGAGCTGAAAGGTAACATCCTATTGCCGAAGACACCACAAATCCTATCAAAGCAGAAATCTAAGAAGCTGCAAAGAACTCAACACTAAATCAGACTGCCAACAGGCCTGCCATGGCTCAGGGAACATTTTGGAAGGGAGACAGAAAGATTGTTAGAGCCACAGAGTGGGTAGGAAGATCCTGAGACATGGTTCCCCCACTACCCCATAGGGACTGACTGGGGCCTTCATGACCCCACAGTGAATACCATAATCCCACTGAGGAGGGCTCCCAGGGTAATGGGAGCTGGGGTGAGGGGATATAATAGTATATCCTGGGTAGGAGAGATGGCTTAGTGGTTAAGGCACTTTCCTACGAGGCCTAAGGACCCAGTTTCAATTCCCCAGTTCCCATGTGAGCCAGATGCACAAGGTGATGCATGTGTCTGCAAACAAACGTTTGCAGTGGCTAGAGGCTCTGGTGCACCTATTCTCTCTCTCTCTCAGCCTCTTTCTCTCTATCTCTTAAATAAATATATAAATAATTTAAAAATAATTTTATAAAATAATTTTTTTGATTTTTTTTTTTTTGGTTTTTCGAGGTAGGGTCTCAGTCTAGCTCAGGCTGACCTGGAATTCACTGTGTAATCTCAGGGTGGCCTTGAACTCACATTGATCCTCCTACCTGTGCCTTCCAAGTGCTGGGATTAAAGGCGTGTGCCACCACACCCAGCTTTTTTTTGATTTTTTGAGGTAGGGTCTCACTCTGGTCCAGGCTGATCTCAGAGTGGCCTCGAACTCATGGCGATCCTCCTACCTCTGCCTCCTGAGTGCTGGGATTAAAGGTGTGCACCACCACGCTCGGCTTAAAATATATTTTTAAAAGAGTATATCCTATTATAATATATATAATAAAAAGTCCCATAATAAGCAAATAGTTAAATAAACCATGGCAGCTATGGAGATGGCTCAGTGGTTAAAGACTTGCAAAACCTGCCAGCTAGGGTTCAAATCTCCAGTGCCCCTGAAAAGCCAGATGCACAATGTTGCATGTGTGTCTGGAGTTCTTTTTCAGTGGCAAGAGGCCCTGGTTCACCTACATGCTCTACCTCACTTCTTTCCCTCTCTCAAATAAGTAAATAAATAAATATATTTATTAAAAAAATAAAGCTGGGTGTGGTGGCACACACCTTTAAACCCAGCACTCAGGAGGCAGAGGTAGGAGGATCGCTGTGACTTCAAGGCCACCCTGAGACTACAGAGTGAATTCCAGGTCAGCCTGGGCCAGAGTGAGTCCCTACCTTGAAAAACCAAAAATAAATAAATAAATAAATAAATAAATAAATAAATAAATAAATAAATAAACCAAGGCTGGGCGTAATGGTGTATGCCTTTAATCCCAGCACTCGGGAGGCAGAGGTTAGATGATCGCTGTGAGTTCAAGGCCACCCTGAGACTATATAGTGAATTCCAGGTCAGCCTGGGATAAAGTGAGCGCCTACCTGAAAAAAAAAATGCGGGTGTGGTGGCGCACGCCTTTAATCCCAGCACTCGGGAGGCAGAGGTAGGAGGATCGCTGTGACTTCAAGTCCACCCTGAGACTACAGAGTGAATTCCAGGTCAGCCTGGGCCAGAGTGAGTCCCTACCTGGAAAAACCAAAAATAAATAAATAAATAAATAAATAAATAAATAAATAAATAAATAAATAAATAAATAAACCAAGGCTGAGCGTAATGGTGAATGCCTTTAATCCCAGCACTCGGGAGGCAGAGGTTAGATGATCGCTGTGAGTTCAAGGCCACCCTGAGACTATATAGTGAATTCCAGGTCAGCCTGGGATAAAGTGAGCGCCTACCTGAAAAAAAAAAAAAAAAATGCCGGGTGTGGTGGCGCATGCCTTTAATCCCAGCACTCGGGAGGCAGAGGTAGGAGGATTGCCGTGAGTTCAAGGCCACCCTGAGACTACATAGGTAATTCCAGGTCAGCCTGGGCCAGAGTGAGACCCTACCTCGAAAAAACCCAAAAAAGAAAAAAAAAAAAAAAAAAAAACCATGGCACATTCAATACCATGGGAAAGAATTCACAAATTACACAAAAGGCCTATGTGGGGGTGGCCTGGGGTGATTGATCAGTCAGTAAAGTGAAAGCATGCTAGCACGAGGGCCTGCATTTGGATCACAAACACACACACAAATGTAGGCAGGCATGGCGATCCACTTGTAATATTTTTGTTGTTGTTTTTTGAGGTAGGGTCTCACTCAATCCAGGCTGGCCTGGAACTCACTCTATAGCTTAGACTAGCTTTGAATTCACAGCGATCCTACTACCTCAGCCTCCTGAGTGCTGGGATTAAAGATATGTGCCACCATGCCCTGCTTCACTGGTAATTTTAATTTTTTTTTTTTTTTTTTTTTTTCAAGGTAGGGTCTCACTTTAGTCCAGGCTGATCTGGAATAATTCACTATGTAGTCTCAGAGTGGCCTCGAACTCATGGTGCTTCTCCTACCTCTGCCTCCAGAGTGCTGGGATTAAAGGCGTGTGCCACCACGCTGGGCTTTTCACTGGTAATCTTTTTTTTTTTTGTTTTTGTTTTGTTTTGTTTTGTTTTGTTTTTTTGCGAGGTAGGGTCTCACTCTGGCCCAGGCTGACCTGGAATTAACTATGTAGTCTCAGGGTGGCCTCGAACTCTCGGCGATCCTCCTACCTCTGCCCCCCGAGTGCTGGGATTAAAGGCGTGCGCCACCACACCCGGCTTCCACTGGTAATCTTAATGATCGGGAGGTGCAGACAGGTCAAGCTGGCTAGCTAGACTAGCCACATCAGTGAGCTCTGAATCTTTTCTCAGTAAATAAGGTAGAGGATGATTGAGATAGACACCCAAACTTGAATTCTGGCCTCCACATGCATGTACATCTATGTAGTTGTGCACCCCCCCCACATACACATGCAAAAAAGGCCCGTAGGTACACACAAGAACATAAGGCATATCTCAAGGGCATGATGATGAGTAAAACACCAGTCTCAAGAAATCCTATATGATTCCATTTATATGAAATTATCAGAATAACAAAATTATGGGCTGGAGTGATGGTTTGGTGGTTAAGGCGCTTACCTGAAAAGCCAAAGGACCAAGGTTCAATTCCCCACAAGGTGGCAAATGTGTCTGGAGTTTGTTTGCAGTGGCTGGAGGCCCTGGCACAGCCATTCCCATTCTTCTCCCCCGCCTCCCGAGGTAGGGTTTCACTCTGGCCCAGGCTGACCTGGAATTCACTATGTAGTCTCAGGGTTGCCTTGAACTCATGGCAATCCTCCTACCTCTGCCTCCCGAGTGCTGGGATTAAAGGCGTGCGCCACCACACACGGATACATTCTCATTCTTTATCTCAAATAAATAAATGTAAAATAAAATGAAAAAGAATAACAAAATTACAGAGGAGAAAAATTAAATTAATTAAATTTATTTATTTATTTATTTATTTATTTATTTATTTATTTATTTAAGAGAAAGAGGCAAAGAGAGAGAGAGAGGGAGAGAATGTAGGCGCCAGGGCATCTGGCCACTGCAAACGAACTCCAGATGTATGCACCCCTTGTGCATCTGGCTTACGTGGGTCCTGGAGAATTGAACTGGGGTCCTTTGCAGCCTTAACCGCTAAGCCTTCTCTCCAGCCCCAATTTCCCATTTTTAATATTGAGATGTAGTTATATAAGATATAAACTCTTCAGGTACTACAGAACTACTGGGACAGAACAGGTAAGCAAAAAGGCATGTTGTTAAATCTCCATTACTCAACTGTTGCATGTTTTCTGCCTGGTTTTGTGACCAGTTTTCCTTCCATCTCTTCTATCCAAAACGTAATATAGCATAAATGCTTTATAACAGCAACAATCACAACATACAGAAATAAGATTTGCTAAGCTGTTTTAAGAATTTTATGCAGAGTGCCAATGAAGATAGAGGCACAGATTAATGCTAGGCTGGCTAGGTTTATCAGGTTGGCTAAATAAAGAGACAATTCTCTTTCAGTTCCTGGGATGGGATACCTTCCAGCGAGTTGTTGTCTACGGAGGTCCTGGTAGCCTCCAAAACATTAAAGGCTTTTGCCAAAGCCCTTGGTTTCCCTTGAGAAACAGTTAGTAAGACCGTATTGCTGAAGACATATCTTGCCTGAGAGGCAAGGTCACTGAGAAAGCAAGCTGGTGCTGAGCAGAAAGCCTTCTCCCTATAGACCAGCCAAGTGCAAGCTGGAAAAAGCTGCACTGCATGCAGCCATATGGGAGACAGAAGTCATCAGCAGTGGAAACAGTGAACACTAAATATTCAAGTTTGGTCATACAGGCCCAATGACTGAACGGGTGCAATAGTGGCATGGCTACTCATAGGGTAACCAACTGCTTCATAATTGGACTGAAGGCCCTCTCTACGGGAGGGAATACATACCTGGTACTGAAAAAACTAAGCAAAAGTCTATGGCAGGGGAGGTCATGAGCCTTAGGGGTATAAAGCCTGCTCTTGTCTGACTAAATGTATATACTATTCCCACCAAGCTGCCCTGAAAGCACTACACTTAATGTTCATATTCACATATTAATGCTACTCTCATTTCTGGTTAGAGAAGCTTCTCTTTTCAGATGGCGATGACCACTGGGATGACCCAAAAGGCAACATAGTGCTGAGAAAAAGGGATGGAGGAGTGCTCAGCACTGAAACACCTCTGTCACACCCTCCATGGCTTAGGGCCCATTGCAGAAGAGGGGGCGGATAGAATGGAAGAGCCAAAGGAAGGTACGACTCCTTACAATGCAACTGTCTAGACAGAAATTGGCCTTGATATCCATGACCTTGCAGTGCCTAGCAATACCTTTGCAAGACCCTCATAATAGAAGAAAAAGATGATGACATCAAATTAAAAGAGAGACTAATGGAGAGAAGGAGGGGATATGATGGAGATTGGAGTTCTAAAGGGGAATGGGGGAGGGAGGGAAATATCATGCATTTTTTGTATTTAAGTATAGAAGTTGTCAATAAAAAAACATAAAATAAAATAATTAAAAAAAAGAAAAGAAAAAAAAGAAAAGAAAGAAAGAAGAAAGAAAGAAAGAAAGAAAGAAAGACAGACAGACAGACACTTGTGGAATAAAAACATTGTTGAAGCACAAAAAAAAAAAAAGAGAGAGAGAGACATTTCTCTCTAAATAGCATCTGCAGAGGCCATCTAGGGGGTTGGTCACTTAGTAATTATGCTTTAAGAAAAGGTTTCAAAGCCGGGTGTGGTGGTGCACACCTTTAATCCCAGCACTCGGGAGGCAGAGGTAGGAAGATCGTTGTGAGTTCGAGGCCACCCTGAGAATACAGAGTGAACTCAAGGTCAGCCTGAACTAAAGTGAGACCCTACCTCGAAAAACAAAACAAACAAACAAAAAACAAACAAGCAAACAAAAAAGAAAATGTTTCATATCCCCATGTTTAGGTACTTATGGAAATAGCCACCTTAATAGATTGTGATTCAGCATCTTATCATGGGTTGTAGGGAGGAAATTCCTGGTAAGACCTAGTGCATTTGACTGTGTAGGAGTGTGCCACCATGCTTGGTCCTGAAAACTTCTCTTGCTGTCCTTTTCTTTGTCCTGATGATTGAACCCAGAGCTTTACGCATGCTAGTAGACAAGCATCCTTCCACTTAGCTACATTCACAAACCTCTTTTCACTTCTCATTGTTACATAGGGTTTTGCTAAATTGCCCAGGCCGGCCTTGAACTCAGTCTGTAGCCCAGGCAGGCCTTGAATTTGTGATTTTCCTGTCTCATCTTTCAAAGTAGGTAGGATTACATGTATGTGCTTGCCTTGAAAAATTCCCTCCTATTTGTTCAACTGAAAATTAGTTAAAAACAAGAACAATATTTTATCTGTTTATATATTTATTGAGGCAGGGCCTCACTCTGTAGCCCAGGCCTTCCTAATGTCGGCATTACAGTCGTGTAGTAATATTTTGGAAAGCTTCTCAGGAGGTGTCAGAGTACAGTCAAGGTCAAGACTGAGGGTGAAATCTAGGCGCAAGGGTCAAGCAAATCAAACAGGGCGGAGGAGGGCCTCACCTCTAGGTCACACCAAGCGGAGTGGAGGGGTTCATTTACTTGTGATTCGTAACAATGGCGCAAAGAGGACGACTTCACAATTAGCAACACACCCTACGCAGCTGAGTGAGTGGGAAGTACACAGAGATGGGAGTCCAGCCACCTGCCAATCAACAGGCAGGAACTGCCTTATCCAAGCGTGAGAGCCCGCCCTCTCGGAGCGAGTCCCCGTGAAGGTGGGGTCGTGGGGGGAGAGATTTGGTCGCGAGCTGCGTAGTCCCGCCCTCTCAGTGAGGCCCCGCCCTCGGGCCTGCTTGCTATAAAGGCGGGGGGCCCGCGCGCTCGCTCCCGCCCGGCTCGCTCCCGCGCGGGCATTTACGTCTTCTGTCACCTCAGTTTCCCTCAGCTGACCAGCACGCGTGGCTGTGTTCTTTATCCCAGGGCCGGGCAGTCAAGCACCATGAGGCGGGCAGCACTCCGGTAGGTAGTCGGGCGTGGAAGGGCCTGTCAAGGCGCTGTACCCGGGTGCCCACGCCCTTCTTTGGAGCGCCGAGCTGGCGGTGAAGAAGAAGCCGTGGGCGGGACGAATATCGCGGGTATTTGGGCCTGTAGGAAAGGGCGCGTGCTCACCATCACCGGACATGGGTCCTGAGGGTTAGAGTCCCAGGCACGCCGCTCCACTTTAGCGACATGTTACAGAGTTTCATGTGTAGAATTTTTTTTTTTGCTTTGAAGCGGGGTCTCACTTTAGTCCACACTAGCCCGGAACTTTGTAGCACAGATTGGCCTCGAACCCAAGGGCGATCCTTCCTAACCCAGCCTCCCTAGTGCTGGGCTTAATGGCGTGGGTCCCCACATCCGGACCCAAAGTAGTACTTTTAAGGAAGTTGGGTGTTCCCCTAAAATTCCTTTTTCCTTGCTCATCAGGGGTGTGGGTGGAAACATTTAGGGTAGCCCCTCATCAGAAAGCTAGTATTTGGAATAATGTCTTGCCCCTCCAAGCCTTTGCTCTTCTCTGATCATTTTTGGGATCAAGGACTTGACACACTTGGAATCTGATTTAAGTTCATTATCACGTGGGCCAAGATTGCAAGATACCTTTAGGCTCTCAAAATAGTAGTCTTATTTATTTATTTATTTATTTATTTATTTATTTATTTATTTATTTATTTCAGTCACAGTCTCATTATGTACCCTTGCTGACTTTGAACTCCCTGCAATCCAGTCGTCCTGTCTCAGACTTCTCAATGCTGGTATTTACAAATATGCATGTCCTTGGAACCACACACTTTTCAATTTTTTTTTTTTTGCTGTGTATGTGTGTGTGTGTATCCAGATGTGTGTGAAAACTTTACTGTTTTTATTTATTTATTTGAAGAGACAAAGAGGTAGAGAGAGGAACGGGAGAGGGAGAATGGGCGTGCCAGGGCCTCCAGCCACTGCAAATGAACTCCAGATGCATGTGCCCCCTTGTGCACATGCATGACCTTGCACATGTGGCTTACGTGGGATGTGGGGAGTTGAACATGGGTTCTTGGGCTTTGCAGGCAAGTACCTTAACCTGCTGAGCCATCTCTCTAGTCCCCATTTGCCTGTTTTTTTTAAATATCTTTTATTTGGGCTGGAGAAATGGCTCAGCTTGCCTGCAAAGCCTAATGACCTGAGTTCGATTCCCCAGTACCCACAAAAGTCCACATGTGCAAAGTCGGGCATACATCTGGAGTTCATTTGCAGTGGCTAGAGGCCCTAGCATGCTCATTCCTTCTTTCTCTCTATTCCTCTCTCTCTCTCTCTGACAATAAATAATAAAAATAAAAGTGTAATTAAAATATTTTTATTTATTTATTTGAGAAACAGACACAAAGAGGCAGACAGAGAGAAGGCATCCTGCCACTGCAAACAAATTCCTGGTGCATGTGCCACATTGTGCATCTGGCTTTATATGGGTACTGGAGAATTGAACCCAGCCTGTTAGGCTTTGCAAGCAAGTACCTTTAACCTCTGAGTCGTCTCTCCAGCCCCACAGTGCCTGCTTTGTTGTTGTTGCTGCTGCTGCTACTGCTGTGCTGGGAGTGAACTCATGGCCTTATGCATTCGAGGCAGGTGTTTAATCACTGAACCATACCCCCTGCTTCTCAATGCCTGTTATTGCACTGAAGATTCTTCTTATTTATTTATTTGAGAGAGCAAGAGTGAAAGGGAGAGAGAGAGAGAGAGGGAGAGAGGGAGGGAGGAAGGAAGAGAATGGGTGCATACCAGGTCCTCCAGCCACTGCAAATGAACTCCAGACACATGTAACACCTTGTGCATGTGGCTTACGTGTGTCCTGGGGAATTGAACTGAGGTCCTTTGCCTGCAAATTGGTTTTGCAGGCAAATGCCTTAACTGCCGAGCCATCTCTTCAGCCCCAGATTCTTTTTTTTTTTTTTTCCCAAGGTAGGGTCTCGCTCTTGCCCAAGCTGACCTGGAATTCACTATGTAGTCTCAGGCTGACCTTGAACTCACAGATATCTTCCTACCTCTGCCTCTTAAGTGCTGGGATTAAAAGCGTGGGCCAACACACCTAGCTTTTTTGCCACTTTCTCTACACTTGGAATTTAGGATGGAGCCAAGCCATTTCTATTGCCAACTCCAGGTGACTCTGTGATGCCCTAGGTAATCTTTGGAGAATTTTTTTTCTTTTTAATTGGAAAGGTTTACCATGGGGCACTGGAGCCTGAGTGTCCCAAAAAACCCAAGGTGGTTTCTTCTAAAAACCTAGGAATTTTGCCGGGCGTGGTGGCGCACGCCTTTAATCCCAGCACTTGGGAGGCAGAGGTAGGAGGATCGCCGTGAGTTCGAGGCCACCCTGAGACTACATAGTGAATTCCAGGTCAGCCTGGGCCAGAGTGAAACCCTACCTCGAAAACCAAAAAAAAAAAAAAAAAAAAACCTAGGAATTTTGTTGGGATGTGTTTATGGGCTTATTAGGGAATAAAGAAGCCAGTAACCCTGTGGTACTGAGTGGCTGGGTATTGATTAAGCTATTCTTCCACCTCCACTGCAGTGCTGCATTTTACAGTGGTGCATCATTTAACAGTGGGGATCTGTTCTGAGAACAGTGCTATTAGGCAATTTTGTCCCTATGAGAACATCATAAAGCTTACTTACACAAGCCTAGATGCTACAGCCTACTACACACCTGGGCTATATGATATCATTTAGAGCTCCTAGCCTACTGTACTGAATGCTATAGACAATTATAAAAGTGGCGAATTATTTCTGTCGAAAACAAAAGGTATAGTAAAACTATGGTATAGAAGATAAAATGTAGCTTACTTATTATGTAAGGCACTTACACTGATTTAGAGCTAGCAGGACTGGAAGTTGTTCTGGGTGTCAGCTTCAAAAACAAATATGAGCCAGACATAGTGGCTCCCACCTATAATCCCAGTACCCAAGAGGCTGAGGAGGGAGGATGGCCCAAGTTTGAGGACAGCCTGGACTGTGAGTGAGTTCCAGGTTAGCCTGGGTTAGAGTGAGACCCTGCCTCAAAATTCCCTCACACATAAACAGGAAGCTGGGGAGATGGCTCATCAGATAAAGGTTCTTGCTTGTAAAGTCTGCCAGACCAGATTCAATTCCACAGCCCTCCCTCGCCATTTATATATATTATATGTGTTATAGCTGGATGGCCATTGGTTTGCAGTAACAAGAGACCCTGGCATGCCCATGCATGCATGCACATACATGCAAATAAATACATCAATAAATTCCCCACAAACAAGCAACTTCGCAAAAATCCTCTTTCATATCCTAATTCCTTAAGCTTTTTTTTTCTAGTTTTAAAAGATAAAATTAAGGCAGCCATGTTGGTGCATGTCTTTAATCGCAGAACTCAGGAGACTGAAGTAGAAGGATTGCTGCGAGTTTGAGGCCAGTCTGGAGCTACACAGTAAGTTCTAGGTCATCCTGGGCTAGAGTGAGACTCTACCTTGACAAAACAAAAAATATGATACAGTTCATTGTTGACTGAAACATATGGTCCACGATTATGTATTTGAAAAATAACCCGAAATTATGAGAAGAGCAACTTGTTGATTCTGTGTGTGTTTGGAGGGGGTCAGGAGAGTTGGGGTCTAACTAGACCTTGCCCGTGATCTAGTTGGTAGTCACTGGGGGGGAAATCAACTGAAGTTAAAGCCTCAGTTTCTGCAGATGTTTTAAAATTTTTATTTATTTGAAGAGAGCGGGAGAAAGCATGGGCGCACTAGGCCTACTGCAAATGAATATCAAAAATTCCTATGTGCACGTGTAGTTATCCAAATATGTGAGATTGATTATATAGCTCCTGTTAGTATTGGAGAGAATGCAAAATATTTTTTCATTCAGAGTCAGATCCCATTTAAAAAAAAATTATTTATTTATTTAATTATTGGGGGGAAGGGAGACGGAAGAAGTGAGAGAAAAAAGAGTGAGAGAAAAATATGAATGAGGATGAGGATGAATGGGCACACCAAGGCCTCCTGCCACTGCCATTGCAAACATACAAATGAACTCCAGACACATGTACCACTTTGTGCATCTGGTTTTACGTGGGTATTGGGGGATTGAACCAGGGTCGTCAGACTTTGCAAGTAAGCACCTCAACCACTGAGCAATCTCTCCAGCTCTCAGATCCCATTTCTTATATTGTAACCATCTATTATAAATGTTAATGTATTGAGGGCATTATGGTAGTTTGCATGGAGTTTATTAAACACTGTAATTTATTTTTTTAGGTTTTTATTTATATTTTTATTTTAAATGTTTTATTTACTTATGAGAGAGAGGGAGAAAGAATGGGCATGCCAGGGCCTCTAGCCATTTCAAACAAACTCCCGATACATGCACCACCTTGTGCATCTGGCTTTACATGGGTGCTGGGGATAGAACCTGAGACCTTTGACAAGTGCCTTAACCACTAAGCCATCTCTCTAGCCCAAAGGTTTTTAAAATTTAATTATTTTATTTTATTTTTTGTTGACAACTTCCTTAATTGTAGACAATATCCCACTTTCCTCTGTGAAACTCCACTCTCCATCATATCCCCTCCCCCTCTTAGTCAGTCTCTCTTTTAATTATGATGGTCTTGTGTAGGTAGTTTCAGGCACTGCAAGGTCATGGATATCCGGGCCATTTTGTGTCTGGAGGAGCATGTTGTAAGGAGTCCTACCCTTCCTTTGGCTTTTACATTCTTTCCGCCACCTCTTCCGCAATGGACCCTGAGCCTTGGAAGGTGTGTCAGAGATGTTTCAGTGCTGAGCACTCCTCTGTCCCTTCTCAGCACCATGGTGCCTTCTGAGTCATCCCAAGGTCACCACCGTCTGAAAAGAGAAGCTTCTCTAACCAAAAGTGAGAGTATGGACATTAAGAGAAGTGCTTACTGGGCAGTTTCGTGAGCATAGTATATACATTTAGCCAGACACCAGCAGACATACCCCTAGGGCTCATGACTATGCCTGTTGTAGGTTTTCTGTATCAGGGATGTATTCCCTCCCATGTGGAGTGGGCCTCCAGTCCAATTATAGAGCAGTTGGTTTCCCCCATACTAGACATGCCACTATTGTACATGTTGGCTCATTTGGCCTGGCTGGCCAAATTTAAAGCTTGCAGTGTCCACTGTTGAGTATCTTCACTGGTGTTTCTTCTCTCTCCCACTGAACTGCATGCAGCATAGCTTTTTATAGCTTTTTTTCAGCTGGTCCACATGGAGGAGGCTTTTAGCTCAGCTCCAGCAGGATTTCTCAGTGATACTGCAGCCCAAGTATGTGGAGTCTTCAAAAATAGGGTCTTACTATGTATTCCTGGTGGGAAACCAATGGCTTCGGCAATGGCCTACAATGTTTTGGGGGTATCAGGTACCTCCCTGGCCAACAACTCACCCAAAGGTTTTAATTTAGATCTCCAGCCACCTGCCTGTGGGAGGTGTCACTGTGGGCAGATCCTAGGGTCCAACCCTAAGATGTGTTTGGGGAATACCAGTCTAAAGATATACAAATTGCTTGAGCTTTGCCTGGAGTTTGTGAACTGTGCTTGCTTGTGCTGGTGGTGGTTGTTTTTCTTTCTCTCTGTGTGTGGATTTGGTAAAGGGGTCCAACTTCTTTTGCTTTTATGGAACTTCCCCTCTATCTGTAAGCTTCAATACATCCTTTCCTCCTGTAAACTGGTCTGGTCTGGAGGTTCATCCCAGCAACCTGAAGCTGACTAATACAGAATTGGTACTGAGAATGGGATGTTTCTATGCAATGAATCTGACCATGTGGATTTTGGTTTTTTGGAACTCATGTCCTGGAGGAATGGGAGACTTGGTACTTGCAACTAAAGACGTCTTCTTGAGTGGTAAGCCAAGTATTATGTACTATTCTTGTGAGAATTTGAAAATGCTAAGTGCAGAGAAAATTGTATTTGGAGGTTTGGTTTATGAACTTTCTAAGGGGAAGGAAAGACTGAAGAAAACCTTGTTGAAACTGGGCTGCTGGCATATGGGATGGCTGCATTCTGCTGCCCAGGCCTGGAGAATTTAATCAAGGTTAAATTTATAAAGGCCTGATATGCTTGTCTAAAGATATGGGACTGAGAGATGTAAGATTTAAAATAAGAGGAATTAAAACAAGTTTAAAACTTACTGCCACCGAGATGAGACTGGTTTTAGGTTACTGAAGCTGCTATTGCCAAATACATTAGCAATGTTAAGGAAGATGGCCCAACTACTTTACATTAAATGCCCATGCATGCATGCACATACATGCAAATAAATACATCAATAAATTCCCCACAAACAAGCAACTTCACATAAAAAATCCTCTTTCATATCCTAATTCCTTAAGCTTTTTTTTTTAGTTTTAAAAGATAAAATTAAGGCAGCCATGTTGGTGCATGTCTTTAATCGCAGAACTCAGGAGACTGAAGTAGAAGGATTGCTGCGAGTTTGAGGCCAGTCTGGAGCTACACAGTAAGTTCTAGGTCATCCTGGGCTAGAGTGAGACTCTACCTTGACAAAACAAAAAAATATGATACAGTTCATTGTTGACTGAAACATATGGTCCACGATTATGTATTTGAAAAATAACCCGAAATTATGAGAGAAGAGCAACTTGTTGATTCTGTGTGTGTTTGGAGGGGGTCAGGAGAGTTGGGGTCTAACTAGACCTTGCCCGTGATCTAGTTGGTAGTCACTGGGGGGAAATCAACTGAAGTTAAAGCCTCAGTTTCTGCAGATGTTTTAAAATTTTTATTTATTTGAAGAGAGCGGGAGAAAGCATGGGCGCACTAGGCCTACTGCAAATGAATATCAAAAATTCCTATGTGCACGTGTAGTTATCCAAATATGTGAGATTGATTATATAGCTCCTGTTAGTATTGGAGAGAATGCAAAATATTTTTTCATTCAGAGTCAGATCCCATTTAAAAAAAAATTATTTATTTATTTAATTATTGGGGGGAAGGGAGACGGAAGAAGTGAGAGAAAAAGAGTGAGAGAGAAAATATGAATGAGGATGAGGATGAATGGGCACACCAAGGCCTCCTGCCACTACCATTGCAAACATACAAATGAACTCCAGACACATGTACCACTTTGTGCATCTGGTTTTACGTGGGTATTGGGGGATTGAACCAGGGTCGTCAGACTTTGCAAGTAAGCACCTCAACCACTGAGCAATCTCTCCAGCTCTCAGATCCCATTTCTTATATTGTAACCATCTATTATAAATGTTAATGTATTGAGGGCATTATGGTAGTTTGCATGGAGTTTATTAAACACTGTAATTTATTTTTTTAGGTTTTTTATTTATATTTTTTATTTTAAATGTTTTATTTACTTATGAGAGAGAGGGAGAAAGAATGGGCATGCCAGGGCCTCTAGCCATTTCAAACAAACTCCCGATACATGCACCACCTTGTGCATCTGGCTTTACATGGGTGCTGGGGATAGAACCTGAGACCTTTGACAAGTGCCTTAACCACTAAGCCATCTCTCTAGCCCAAAGGTTTTTAAAATTTAATTATTTTATTTTAT
This sequence comes from Orientallactaga sibirica, assembly GCA_036365145.1. NCBI lineage: Eukaryota > Metazoa > Chordata > Mammalia > Rodentia > Dipodidae > Orientallactaga > Orientallactaga sibirica. The sequence continues at coordinate 5,169,841 of JAEOAD010002421.1, read as the reverse complement.
TTTTTGTTGACAACTTCCTTAATTGTAGACAATATCCCACTTTCCTCTGTGAAACTCCACTCTCCATCATATCCCCTCCCCCTCTTAGTCAGTCTCTCTTTTAATTATGATGGTCTTGTGTAGGTAGTTTCAGGCACTGCAAGGTCATGGATATCCGGGCCATTTTGTGTCTGGAGGAGCATGTTGTAAGGAGTCCTACCCTTCCTTTGGCTTTTTACATTCTTTCCGCCACCTCTCTTCCGCAATGGACCCTGAGCCTTGGAAGGTGTGTCAGAGATGTTTCAGTGCTGAGCACTCCTCTGTCCCTTCTTCTCAGCACCATGGTGCCTTCTGAGTCATCCCAAGGTCACCACCGTCTGAAAAGAGAAGCTTCTCTAACCAAAAGTGAGAGTATGGACATTAAGAGAAGTGCTTACTGGGCAGTTTCGTGAGCATAGTATATACATTTAGCCAGACACCAGCAGACATACCCCTAGGGCTCATGACTATGCCTGTTGTAGGTTTTCTGTATCAGGGATGTATTCCCTCCCATGTGGAGTGGGCCTCCAGTCCAATTATAGAGCAGTTGGTTTCCCCCATACTAGACATGCCACTATTGTACATGTTGGCTCATTTGGCCTGGCTGGCCAAATTTAAAATCTTGCAGTGTCCACTGTTGAGTATCTTCACTGGTGTTTCTTCTCTCTCCCACTGAACTGCATGCAGCATAGCTTTTATAGCTTTTTTCAGCTGGTCCACATGGAGGAGGCTTTTAGCTCAGCTCCAGCAGGATTTCTCAGTGATACTGCAGCCCAAGTATGTGGAGTCTTCAAAAATAGGGTCTTACTATGTATTCCTGGTGGGAAACCAATGGCTTCGGCAATGGCCTACAATGTTTTGGGGGTATCAGGTACCTCCCTGGCCAACAACTCACCCAAAGGTTTTAATTTAGATCTCCAGCCACCTGCCTGTGGGAGGTGTCACTGTGGGCAGATCCTAGGGTCCAACCCTAAGATGTGTTTGGGGAATACCAGTCTAAAGATATACAAATTGCTTGAGCTTTGCCTGGAGTTTGTGAACTGTGCTTGCTTGTGCTGGTGGTGGTTGTTTTTCTTTCTCTCTGTGTGTGGATTTGGTAAAGGGGTCCAACTTCTTTTGCTTTTATGGAACTTCCCCTCTATCTGTAAGCTTCAATACATCCTTTCCTCCTGTAAACTGGTCTGGTCTGGAGGTTCATCCCAGCAACCTGAAGCTGACTAATACAGAATTGGTACTGAGAATGGGATGTTTCTATGCAATGAATCTGACCATGTGGATTTTGGTTTTTTGGAACTCATGTCCTGGAGGAATGGGAGACTTGGTACTTGCAACTAAAGACGTCTTCTTGAGTGGTAAGCCAAGTATTATGTACTATTCTTGTGAGAATTTGAAAATGCTAAGTGCAGAGAAAATTGTATTTGGAGGTTTGGTTTATGAACTTTCTAAGGGGAAGGAAAGACTGAAGAAAACCTTGTTGAAACTGGGCTGCTGGCATATGGGATGGCTGCATTCTGCTGCCCAGGCCTGGAGAATTTAATCAAGGTTAAATTTATAAAGGCCTGATATGCTTGTCTAAAGATATGGGACTGAGAGATGTAAGATTTAAAATAAGAGGAATTAAAACAAGTTTAAAACTTACTGCCACCGAGATGAGACTGGTTTTAGGTTACTGAAGCTGCTATTGCCAAATACATTAGCAATGTTAAGGAAGATGGCCCAACTACTTTACATTAAAACAATGGGAAGGATACCTTATGAAAGACTATGATAGAAATGCAAACTCTTTTGGCTGGTCATGGTGGCACACAACTTTAATCCCAGCACTCTGGAGGCAGAGGTAGGAGGATTGCCATGAGTTCAAGGCCACCCTGAGACTACATAGTGAATTCCAGGTCAGCCTGGGCCAGAATGAGACCCTACCTCAGAAAAAAAAGGAAATGCAAACTCTTTTTGGAAAGAGTTGACTGGAGAAGGAACCCACTCTTCACAGTTACAATTTATTTTGTCCCTGAATTAAGAATGTGGCTGTGTTTTGCACACCTGGTATTGATTTCAGAAGCATGAGAAATGCATGGAGTGGGTCATGAAGTGCCCACGATCCCAGGAGCCACTGCTGAGACCCAGCATATAGGCAGGGCATGATGTCCCTGATGAAAAGGATGGTGAAGCCATTGGAAGATGGGCTGTGGTTTGCAGTGGAGACCCAAAGATATTTTGGATATACCAGGACTGTGCAAAAGCTACCATGCTATTCAGCCCAGCTTGAGGAGTAGAATTAGAAAACCTGGAGACTTTCAGTCATATTGGACTTGAACTTCAAGCATTTGATGTTTGCTTGATGGTTATTGAGTTTGCATTGTACCAGTCTCTCCTTGCTATGCCTTATAGCAGTTGAAAATGTTTACTCTATTGAAAGTATATAGCTTGTTCTCATTTTATAGGACTCACAGCTAAGAGTCTATCTTAAATTGCAGATGAGACTTGGGACTTTAGAACTATCTTAAGTTGGTAAAGACTATGGGAACCTTTGAAATTGGACTGAATACAATATGTAATGTGAGATGGTTAGAATCTATTGGGGGCCAGGGGTAGAATGTGGTTGTTTGAATGGATGTCCCCCAGTAAATTCAGGAGTTTATTAAGGGTTGTAATTTAGATCTTCAGCCATTCAGCTGGAGGAGGTATCACAATGGGTAGATCCCAGGGTCTAGCCCTAAGTTATGTTTGGGAAATTCCAGTTTAAAGATAGGCAGAGTGCTTGAGCTGTGCCTGGAATTCCTGAAGGGTGCTTGCTTGTGCTAGTGGTGGTTGCTTTTCTCTCTCTGTGAATTTGGTTAAGGGGGCCAACTTATTTTGCCATTATGGAACTTCCCCTCTATCTGTAAACTTTAGTAAATCCCTTTCTCCCATAAACTGTGTCTGCTCTGGAGGTTCATCCCAGTGACCTGATGCTGACTAATACAGGCATGAGTTTTTCCTCTTTAGCTAAAGGTAACAATGGGAAGGATTAGCATTTTTCCAGTGTGTTTTTTAAAACTAGATATTATGTTTAATTGCAGAATGCTAGTTTATGACATGGTAGGATAAAAGAATGCATAACCTGTTCCTTCAGTAATAAATTTGAACCAACAGAAAATATGTCAAATGGTGAAAGAAAATGGGAAAATGACATCATGTTCTGAGAAAATGCAAGTTTGGTTAAGATCAGAAGACTGGAATATTAATCTGTATACAAAAGTACAAAAAGAAAAAGCTTATTATGAAATAATGCCAGAGTTAACTATTAGAGGCTTATTAGCCATAATCTTGAAGAATAAGCAGAAAACCAAAACCCAAAGCCTTTCAGCAAGAATTTTTTAATTAATTAATGTGCAAGCAGAGAGAGAAGATAGACAGAGAGAATGGGTGCACCAGGGCCTCTAGCCACTGTAAATGAACTCCATACCTATGTGCCACCTTGTGTATCTGGCTTTATGTGGGTACTGGGCAACTGAACCCTGGTCCTTAGGCTTTGTAGGCAAGTACCTTAACTACTAAGCCATCTCTCTAGCCCTCAGTAAGAATTTTGATCTTAGTGAGCCAGCAGGGATTGTGTCATAGCCAAATGAAATGACAGTATGGGTAAGAAGTTAAATTCACCAATGAGTAATTGTACACACATAATTGTGTACTCTTCGCACCTAGATAAATTGGGCCTGGGGAAAGATCAAGCATTTGTTCTAGCAGTGCACAACTGTCAAAACTACATGCAGGCTTTAACAAAACATTTTTTACTCAGAGACTTTCCCCGAAGGCTAAATTTCAGAAGACACATTTGTAGTATCTTAGGTTGTAAAGAAAGATAGAAATATACTATTTGGGGGCTGGAGAGATGGCTTAGCAGTTAAGCACTTGCTTGTGAAGCCTAAGGACTCTGGTTTGAGGCTTGATTCCCCAGGACCCATGTAAGCCAGATGCACAAGATGGCATATGCATCTGGAGTTCTTTTGCAGTGGTTAGAGGCTCTGGTGCGTCCATTCTCTCTCTCCCTCCTCTCTCTGTCTGTTGCTCTCAGATAAATAAAAATAAACAAAAAAATAAAAAAGAAATATACTGTTTTGGCTAGTCATTATACTCACATTAGCTAGTAAGAATTTACAAGTAACTTGAGCTACAGTGAATGAAAGTCTCTGGGATTTCTTGATCACTTTAATTTCTTTTATAACTGTACTCACAGATCAGTTTGTTAATTTCTTTCTCTTTTCTCTAGGTAGGGTCTCTAGCCCAGGCTGACCTGGAGTTCACTATGTATTTCCAGGCTAGCCTCGAACTCACAGTGATCTTCCTACCTCTGCCTCCCAAGTGCTGGGATTAAAAGCGTGCACTACCATGCCTGGCTCAGTTTGTTAATTTCTGACATATGTGTGTTATCTTTAATAAGATGATGTGGGGGTTGTAAGGTTTGGGAGTTGACCACAACCATGCAAACCACTCTGAGGCCAAGATGAAAGCTTTTATTTGGGAAAAGCATGAGTTTCCAGGATTGACTCACAAGAGAGGAGCACAGTCCACTTGAGTTCCTCAGGTAGTGGGCATTATAGGGTCAGCTGGGGGAAGGTGAGGACAGGAAGAGCTGAACAAGAAAGGTTCCTTGGGGGCTGGAGGGATGGCTTAGCAGTTAAGGTGTTTGCCTGCAAAGCCAAAGGACTCAGGTTCGATTCCCCAGGACCCATGTTAGCCAGATGCACAAGGGGGCGCACGCATCTGGAGTTCATTCACAGTGGCTGGAGGCCCTGGTGCGCCCATTCTCTTTCTCTCTCTCTCCCCTTCTCTGTCAAATAAATAAGTAAATAAAAATAAAATATTAAAAAAAGAAAAAGAAAGGTTCCTTTAGGGAAGATCTAAGATAGCCAGGGTGTGACATCAGAACAGTGATCAGGTGATTTACAAAATAAGTGGCAGGAAACCATGACCTGGGGGCATTGCAGGCAAGGAGGAGACAATGGCTGGGCGGTTTCTTGAGGAATGTGAATAATTCACTTCTTTATGTCTCAGGCGAGGGAGCCCATTTTGACTTTATATTCCAGCCTTTTGGTTAATGTCAAGGGGGCAGTGGTCTCTTCTGTAGTATATTCATGCTGACCATAGGGGGCGATAAGTTCTTATGGGAGAGTCTGGATAGTGCCATTGATGGGTCTCCCTTCAGGGCAGGTGAGGAGGAGTGAGTTCCTCAGTGGCTAGAGGCTGGTAGGAGTTAGAGGAGGAGGAACAGGTCAGTAAAAGTTGATTGAATTTTTGGTGGGTGAATTTGTCCACCTTATTTTGGATGCATCTCAGAAGGCAGGGGACCAGGATAAGTAGTACGAATAGTCCTGATATAGGCCCTAGGAGTGGCAAGAGCCAGGGCCAGACTGTCCCAAAGATGTTCCATGACCCAGAGGAAACTGGTGTTCGTACCCGAAGCTGGTCGGCCAGGATTTTAGTTTTTTGATTTTAATCTCTACCTTGCCTGATTGGTTAACATAGTAACAGCACTCCTCATACAGAAAAAGGCAGGTTCCTCCTTTGTCAGCTATCAAGAGATCTAGGGCTCAGCAGTTTGCACGACTGAGGCCAGAGAGGTAAGTTGTTCCTGTAGCAGTTGCAGGGCCTCAGTGGACCCCTGGACTGAAGTGCTCAGTTCTGTAGAAAGCCTTTCATAAGAGATTAGGTTATGGCTCAGGCCTCCTGTAGCCAGCCCTGTGGCAGCTATAGAGGCTGCCAGGCTTACCCCTATCGTCACGGGCAGGTGGACAGCTCTTTAGTAATGATGAGCCTGCTTAGGAAGAAGGACTGCCAGCTCTCCCTCTGTATACATGGTGAGGATAGGTACCAAAGTGACTGGGGTGCAAGGACCCGAGTGCGTTCTCAGAGAGATGCATGTATACAGCATGGAGTGACAACAAAAATAAATTCCCTTAGGTAAGGTATAGTTTTTAACAATAGAGTTATTCCTGAAAGCTCCTGACCGGCATTGAGAGATGTCCTGATGCCAGCAATCAAGGCAGTTTGGAAGAGAAAGTGGAATAGGGAGTTTGGAGAGAAGATGCCAGAAGCAGGGAGTGTCTGAAGCAGAGGTGACATTGAGCAGGGGGACTGCAGTAACAAGGGGCCACTCAAGTGAAGCACACAGGAAGCAAGCAGTGTGATTGGTAAGATTGAATTGATTGAGGAGGGAGAGAGAAGAATTAAGGATAGACATCCAGGGGTGGTGGAGAAGAAGGTTAGATCACACAAATCATCCTTGCTGGGAGCCTGTTTGATGTATATAACAGGATGTGGGCATTTTGGGTGGTCTTAGGGGCATTTTGGATGGATTTAATATTTCTATTCAGCCCCCATAACGAGAGCCCATAGTGTATTGGGTTGCCACCCCTACCATCCCATCTGCCCACTTTTTGGTCCCATTGGTCTGTGATGGAAAAACTTGTGAGTTCCCCCTGAGATTTGAGCTGTGGTGGTTGGATGCCATAGGATTTAGTTGGGTGGAAGTGGTGGTACAGTCAGGATGGTGAGATTGATAGTGAGCATCCTCCCACAGAGCCAGTGTAGCAAAGCAGAGACTACTCTCATACCATCCCCCTGTTGAGCTGGCTTCAGGGCAGTCGTTGGCGACATCTATTATAGAGAAGGTGAGGGAGATGGGCTCCGTGCACCCCGTGAGAGGACAGAAGGAAGAATTAAGGAGCTTGTTATCCTTGTCAACAGCTACAACATCAAAACGCCAGGCACAAGGGGGGGGGATGAGCACTCAGAGGTGAGGGATAGAGGGCTTGGGGCAAGGGAGAGGAGCAGAAGGGCTTCAGTGTCAAGAGGAACATTCTGAGATTGCGGGAAGAGTGGGAACACGAGAGAGTTTAGGTTTGAGAGGGCCCATTGGGGTGGCAGTGTACTTATCCCTGGATGAGGTAGGGTAGGACGGAGGTGACCTGACTCTCCTTACCTGTGATAGGTGGATCCAATCAGGGATGCCCTGAAGCTTTGAGGCCATGGGAGTGGTTAGGATCACCAGATGAGGTCCAGTCCAGAGCTTGAGACCCTGTGGGCAAGACTGCTTAATGTAGACTTGATGTCCAGGGTTAAATGAGAGAGTTGTGGCTCCATCTGGTGGTTGGGGAAGAAGGCGGTCAGCATGTTCCTGGAGAAGGTTCCTGATAAAGGTGAAAGTGGTAATGGAGAGGGGTTTCTGGTATTGGGGAAAGGTTGTTTAACAGGAAGGGGCGACCATACATGAGTTCAAAAGGGCCAAGGAAGGAGGGAGCCTGAGGAGTAGCTCTGATTCAAGTTAAGGCAAGTGGGAGGAGCTGGGGCCAGGATAGGTGAAGTTCAGAAGTCAGTTTAGATAGGTGAGGGTTTTTTTTTTTTTTTTTTTTTTTTTTTTTTTCAAGGTAGGGTCTCACTCTGGCTCAGGCTGACCTGGAATTCACTATGTAGTCTCAGGGTGGCCTCGAACTCATGGCGATCCTCCTACCTCTGCCTCCTGAGTTCTGGGATTAAAGGTGTGCACCACCAGGCCCGGCAAGATAGGTGAGTTTTGAAGATGGCATTTGCTCTTCCCACTTTGCCTGAGGACTGAGGCCTATATGGAATATGAAGTTTCCAGTCTATCCCCAGGGCTCTGGATACTTCCTGCATTACCTTGTCCATTGTCTGATTGAAGAGGAAGGCCAAAGTGTGCAGAATAGACTCAAGAATGTGGGAGGTGACTATATTTCCAGTTTCCCCTGTCATAGGAAAAACTTCAACCCACCCCGAGAAAGTATCCACCATAGTGAGAAGGTATTTAGTCTTTTTTTTGGGGGGGCAGAGAGAGACAGGGAGAGGGAGACAGATAGAGAATGGGCGTGCCAGCAACCTCTCAGCTGCTGTGAACGAACTCCAGATGTGTGCGCCCCCTTGTGGGCAAGTGTGGCATTGCGCCCTTGCGTCACTTTGCATCTGGCTAAATGTGGGACCTGGAGATTGGAACCGGCGTTCTTAGGCTTAGCAGGCAGGCACCTTAACCACTAAGCCATCTCTCCAGCCCGGTGTTTAGTCTTTTTGTGAGGAGGCATGTGAGTAAAATCTATCTGCCAGTCCATCCCCGGAAGTGACCCCTGTGTTGGTGGGGTTTAAAAGAGGGAGGGGAACAGACTTCCCCTTGTGGAGAGACCTTGGCGCAGAGTGAGCAAGCCTGTGTCATAGAGGAGATTAGAGAGGAGAGGTAAGGATGGAAAAGGAATCTTTGTAGAGGAAAGGCTCCGATGTGAAATAGATTATGTAGGTGGGTTAGGATGGTAGTAGCTTGGAGATCAGGCAAGCAGCAAAAGTCTCCCAGGAGTAGCCAGCCTTGTGGTCCTGGGATAGTGCCAAGTCTTGTTAGAGTTTGGTACTGTTCAAGAAGTAAAGGAGGTTGGGGCAAGGAAAAAAAGCGGAATATGTACTGTGGAGGCTGGATTCCCTGGCAACTCTGTCTGCAAAAGAGTTCCCTTTGGCCATGGGTGAAGTTAGAGCCTGGTGTCCCCTACAGTGAATGATGGCCACCTTTGTAGGAACATAGGAGGCATGTAGCAGTTTAAGGATAAGAGGCCCGTTAGTAATGGGGGTTTCTTTAGCTGAGAGGAAGCCTCTCTCCTTCCAGATAGCAGCATGGTGATGTAGACTATGGAAAGCATATTTAGAGTCAGTATAGATGTTAACTGTCTTGCCTTGTCCAAGGTTAGGGCTCTAGTGAGAGCTACCAGCTCAGCCTTTTGGGATGTACTCCCCTTAGGCAATGGGCCAGTCTCTATTATCTGGTCATGTGAGACAAGAGCATACCCCTCTATCCGAGAGCCCTGTGAGTTAGTAGAAGAGCTGCCATCTATATACCAGGTGTGATCGGGGACAGGGAGAGAAGGTAGATAGATTCTAGGATTATGATAGGTGAGTTCCTCTAGGGTCTCTAAGGAGGAGTATATAAGTTCTTTGGGTAGAGGCAGAAGGGTAGCAGGGTTAAGTGGAGGATAAGAGTCAAGTGTGATGTCAGGGTTATCAAGGAAAGTGATGTGAAAGAGTTGAATTTTAGATGGGGTCATAGTAGACAGGCAAGAGTTGGAGAGAGGATAGTGAGTTGTTGGCCAAAAGTGAATTTCTGTGCCTCTTGGGCCAGAAGAGCAGCTGCAGCAAGATCATGTAGGCACGGTTGCCCGCCTCAGACAGAGTTTTCTAGTTGTTTAGAGAGATAGGCTACAGGGGCAAATGATGGGCCCTTCATTTGACCTAGAACTCCTAATTCCATACCCCCCCTTTTCTGTGGAATAAAGAGAAAAAGGCTGCTGTAGGTTTGGAAGCACAAGGCTGGAGCTTCCAAAAGGGAATCATGCAGGCAGGAGAAGCCAGCATCTGTCCCTGATTTAGGGTCTAGGGGGGGTTCCTGAGGGCTTCCCTTAGCCTTGTCATAAAGGGGCATTGCCAGGAGGGCAAAGTTTGGGATCCACATTCTAAGGAACCTGACAAAGCCAAGAAAAGAGGATTTTTTCCTTGGAGGTAAGTGGGGAAAGAGAGTGAAGATGTTGTTTGGGGTTTAGGGTGAGTTGTTGTAAGGTGGGGGTAAGGAGAAAACCCAGGTACCTAACTTGGGTTAAACTAAGTTGGGATTTTCTTGGGGAAACTTGATATCCTTTAGATCCGAGAAAGTTTAGAAGTTTGTTGGTATGTAGTTTGCATAGAGAAAGAGAGGGTGAGCAGAGCAAAAGATCATCTATATTGTAAAAGTGTGCTCAGTGACAGATCCAGGGACAAAAGGTCGGTGGAGAGAGCTTGACCAAATAGGTGGGGGCTATCCCTATAGCCCTGGGGAAGGACAGTCCAGGTGAGTTGAGAGGCAGTATGAATATTGGGGTCCTCCCAGGTGAAAGTAAAGAGATTGTAGGAATTGGGGTGGAGGGGGATGGAGAAGAAGGCATTTTGAGGTCAAGAACTGAAAAATGAGTAGTGGAGGAAGGGATGTGAGAGAGGAGAGTATAGGGGTTGAGGACTACTGGATGGATGGGCATAACGGCAGCATTGACTAGATGCAAGTCTTGGACTAAGCAGTAGGTCCCATCAGGTTTGATAACAGGCAAGATGAGAGTATTGCAAGGGGAATGAGTGGGGCGAAGGAGGCCAGCTTGGAGCAAGTGAGAAATAATAGGTTTGAGACCTTGGCAATGTTTAAGTGAGATTGGGTATTGAGGATGGCAGGGAAAGGACATGGGGTCTTTGAGTCTGATGAGGACAGGTGTGTGATGAGAGCCTAGTGCCTGTGAGGAAGTGTCCCACACCCTGGGATTAACTTTGGAGACAGGGAGGGGGAAATCTGGATCCTTTGTAAGGGAGGGGGCTGGTGTGAGGAGGAGGATAGGGTGTGGGTGGTAAGTCAGAGAGAGAGAGAGTTTATGCATAAGATCGAGACTCAGGGGAGGAACAGGACAAGAGGGTATTATGAGAAATGAATGGGAGAGGGGAGTGTCCCAGACTACACAGGGTAAGGGGGGTGATGTGTGGGGAGTGGGATGGGCCGTCAATACCTGACACAGAGATCTGTGGGGGAAAAGTCTTACCAGAATAGGAGGGCAGGACTGGCCAACTGGCCCCTTTATTGATTACAAATGAGACAGGCCTTCCTGCCAGCTGGACTGTGACCCTGGGCTCCTCCATTGTGATATGGAGAGTGTTGGTGGGGGCCGAGGTCCCAGGGCGCCATCAATCTTCTGCCATCAGAGGGGAAGGGGCTGGCCTACCTTGTCGAGGCAAAGAAGGACTGTCGACCTTCCAGTGTCTAGGAAGTCTGCAGTGGGGACAGGGCCCTGGCAGCAGGTGTGAGCTATGGCAGGTTTTTGCCCAGTGGCTAGTGTGGCCACACTTAAAGCAGGGTGTTGGCAGTGAACGTTGTGGCCCCATCGTCTTCTTTGGAGGAGGCCTCAGGGCAGCAGCCAGGAACTGGAACTGCTGTCTGTCTCTGACCACTCTCCCAGTTCATTCCTAGTCCTCTTTGTTATTAAAAACTTTAAATGTCAGGTCAAGCAGATCTCCCTGAGGGGTTTGAGGGCCCTTTTCTAAGCGTATAAGGTTTTTTTTTTTTTTTTTCTGATGTCTGGGGCAGATTGGGACAGGAAATGGTTTTGAGAACTATCATGCTCTCTTGGGAAGCAGGGTCGAGGTGAGGGTATTGGGTGAGTGCCTCAGTTAGACATCCCATAAAAATTCAACTGAATTTTCATTAGGCCTCTGGGTAAGCGTCTGGAGTTTGTCAAAATTGAAAAACTTATGGGATGCGTTTTGGAGACCAGACAGGAGGCAAAGAATAATTCTATCATGGGCTACCCTCCCTGGGGAGTTAGTGGAAGCATGGTATTCCCAGTCAGGATCCTCTTTGGGGACAGCAAGGGTCCCCACTGGGAAAGTGTCATCAGTTAAGTGAGCCTCATCAGCATGGGCCTGAGCACACACCCAGACACGTTCTCAATCATCAGGAGTGAGAGTGGAGGGAAGAACTACAAAGAGATCATGCCAGGTTAGGTCATAGGCCAGGGTGAGGTAGTGGAATTCTTTGATATAATATGTTGGATCAGTGGAGAAAGACCCTAGATGTTTCTCAATCTGGGATAAATCAGACATGGAAAAAGGAACTTGATCATGAATGATTCCTTCAGCGCCTGCAACCTCACGTAAAGGATGCATTCTATCTCTGCGAGAATAGGTACACTGGGCCGGAGGGGATAGAGGAGCAGAGGAGATGGGGGGGCATGGAGACGGAACAGGAGGCAGAGGAAGGGAGGGAAGAGGGGTGTAGGCATCAGGCAGGGGGTCAGGAGAGGCTGAGGGAGCTGGAGGAGCTGTTGGAGCCAGGTCATCTATGGTGTCTGGGTTGAAAGCAGAGGGTGAAGATGAGTATTGGGGAGGGGTTGAATTAGAGTGCATTCCTGAGACCTTGGCTAGAAGAACCTGGTGAGAAGAGCAGGTAGAGCAGAGAGACCAGGCGGTGTACACAGAGTAAAAAAATGCTTGAATATAGGGTATTTTGAACCACTTGCCTGTACGTTGGCAGAAGTTTTCTAAATCAGTGAGAATTTGGAAATCAAAAGTATCATGTTCAGGCCATTTGGACCCATTGTCCAGCTTATATTGTGGCCAGGCAGAGTTGCAGAGAAAGATCAGACGACAAGGTTTGATGTTGTCCAAGAGTCATACAGGCTTTAAGTTCTTGAGGAGACAGGTCAAGGGGGGTAGTAGAAATTGGTTTGGAGGTTTTATTCCCCATGGAAGCATGAGAGTGTAGTAAAAGGGCTAGTGAGAGGAGACAGAGAAAGAACAAGACAAGGGTGCGAGAAAGAAACCAGGGCTAAAAGCTGGGTTTACACAGGACACCAATATGACCCACTGGTCCATTAGGGTGAATGAGGCCTGCACCTCCCACATGGGCAGAGGACATACCTTTTAGCCTATTAGTGGGCAAGGCAGGTGACTGTGCTCCTGATGGTGAAAGCAGCTGGCAGAGAAAGATGAGACCTCAGGAGGGGCTGGGGGTGCTGTTAGTGGGGGAGGCAGGCAACTATCCCAAAATAGTGCAACTGAACTAAAAGGTGCCCCTTAGGGCCTGGTAGATCAGAGAGTGAGAGACCCAAGGTGTCGAGAGTGCATCTTTCTCGAGACCTGGGGTTGGGGCGCAGCAGCAGGTGAGGGGTGTAGCCTGGCCTGCTGACACAGCTTCCACGAGGAGGGATGAACCCCGAGAGCAGGCCAACCCTAGAGGGACACTTACTGAGAGGGAGGAGACGAGAAGGGAAGAAGAGCAAAACTGAAGTGTGGTGGACATGTAGGCCGGTATCAGGCAGAGATGATCTGAAGCCGTCAGAGGGTCAATGGCAGCTCAGTGGTCTGGTCAGGGGAAAGGAGGTCTGGCCACCCAAGAGGGCAACCGGAAGCCTCCTATCCCAGTCAGGCACCAGATGTAAGGTTCAGGAGTGACCACGACCATGCAGACCACTCTGAGGCAAAGATGAAAAAAAAAAAAAAGAAAGATGAAAGCTTTTATTCGGGAAATCACAAACTGCCAGGACTGACTCACAAAAGAGGAGCACAGCCCACCTGAGTTTCTCAGGTGGTGGGCTTTATAGGGTCAGCTGGCGGACAGGAAGAGCTGAACAAGAAAGGCTCCTTTAGGGGAGATCTAAGATAGCCAGGGTGTGAACAGGGACTAGGTGATTTACAAAATAAGTGGCAGGAAACCATGACCTGGGGGCATTGCAGGCAAGAGAGGATAATGGCTGGGTGGTTTCATGAGGAATGTGGATAATTCACTTCCTTATGTCTCTGGTGACTCCATCTTGGGAGCCCATCTTGACCTTACATGGGTAAGGGCCAACACGTACGCAGTAGTGAACCAAAACCAACTCGATCAGCTTTTTAGCATGTATATGTGTATGGTGTGTGTGTATGCGTGCGTGCATGCACATGTACGTTTGTGTGCATGTGTGCAGAGGCCAGAGGTTGACTTTGGATATCTTCCTTATTCACCACTTTATTTACTGGGACTCTAACTTGAATCCAAACTTGCCAATTTGGCTAGTCTAGTTGCCCAGCTTGCCCTGAGGCCATCTCTGCCTATCCAGTGCTGGGACCACAGGTGGGCCACTATACCTGCCTGACATTTATGTGGGTGCTGGAATCCAAATTTAGGTTCTCACACTTCTGCAGCAAGTGCTTTACCAACTGAGCCATTTCTGTAGCTCCTAGCCAGCTTATTTTTTGAGAAGCTAGGCTAGAAAATTTTGGTGTATAGATTTTATTTTATTACATTAGGGACCTAGGAAATTTCTACATAAGTTCAGTAAGTACTTCCTTTGTGTCTGCAAAGGGATAATTCAAAGTTCAAAGATGATTAGTTTATAATCAGGTTTATCTTATTTATTGAGGAACTATGGTATGACAATAAAGAACAAAGTGAATGTTGATAAGTAATGTGTTCAGTTGTTTGTCAAATCACTTCTGGGCTTCTGACGCCAATAAAATAGACAAGATTAAATCCATTAAACCTAGTTAACTTTTTTGTTTATTTTTTTCAGGTAATTACATAATTTGTCCTTAGTCTCAAAAAAGTAATTGGACTGAGGCTATAGCTCAGTGGTAGGACATGTACCTACTATGTACCAGGCTCTGGGTTCAACCCCCAGTATTACAAAAAAGAGGAAGAAAAAGAAACTGCCAGTTTGTTTCTCAGGTGTTTTAGTGCATACTTGTGATCCTACACTTAGAAGGTGAAGTCAAGAGTATCAGGAGATCAGACCAGCCTGGAATACATGAGCCCCAATCTCAGAAAAAAAAGCCAACTGTCTCTTGAGATGCTCACAGCCACATTTGTCTGTGTATTATCCTTCCATTTAGCACCTTTCTTTTTATTAACCACTGTGCTTGGAATCTTTGTTAAAATGTTTTCTAATGAACTCCAACTCTGCTTGAAAAAAAAAAAAGTATAGCCAGGCATGGTGGCTTACTCAGGCTTTTTATCCCAGCACTGAGGCGGAATAGGAAGATCCCTGTAAGTTCGAGACCAGCCTAGGCTACAGAGTGAGTTCCAGGTCAGCCTGGGCTAGGGTGAGACTCTGCCTCAAAAAATAATCAAAAACAAAGAAAAGAAGCTGAGCGTGGTGGCGCATGCCTTTAATTCCAGCACTTGGGAGGTAGAGGTAGAAAGATCACCGTGAGTTCAAGGCCACCCTGAGACTACATAGTGAATTTGAGATCTTACCTCGAAAAACCACACAAAAAAAAAAAGAAAGAAAAGAAATAGTTGGAGTGACAAATGATTTGTGGTGTACCCTTAATGCACATTTACAAATATTGTGAAATAACTGCTGTGAACCTGTATACTAAGGGTGGAGTGTGGCCAGGTACTCTGGAGGTATAGGCTTTTGAGGTTGTTTGGACTGGGAAGAATTCCTGACAGCTACTTTAAGTGTGTTTTCTTTTGTTTGATAGGCTTTGTGCCTCTAGCAAGGCATTGCTTGCTCCTAGCCGAGGACTGATCCAGGGCTCCAGTCAACAAGGAATCTTAAACATGCATGAAGGTAAACATGGGGGATTTTACCTTTTATGCCTATGTGATGAAAAACCCTGTTTTACTTGGGAATTGGACAGAATGATAGAATAGAAATAGTGCGACATACATGTTAAATATAGATGTTTCATAAACATCTCATTTATAAAATTTCTAGTATATTTGCATAATAGTTTTAGGTAGAAATCACATGCAGAATCTGAGTTGTTTTTCCTTGGAAACTTGGGAACTGAGCTCTTCAGTTATTTCTACTTCCTATGTGTAGGTACTAAAGGCATAGAAGAGGCATAAAAGAGAGATCTAAAGCATGAATAAGAAATTAACTGTTATTTGTACCAACTAAGCACTCTTAGTCCTTAGTTTTTATAGAGGGGACCCCGTTAATTTATACTGAATGAAGTTAATTTCACTAATGTGATATGCAAACTATCAAACTATGGATTTATTAATTTATCAATTTAGGAGCCTTTATCAATTTATGAGTATTAATTATAATTAAAATTGTGGAATCAAACAAGACTCTAAATTAAGTATGTGTATGTGGATATATATGTTAATAAAATTTAAGCCTGGTGTGGTGGTGCCTTTAGTCCCAGTACTTGGAAAGCAAAGATAGGAGGATTACCATGAGTTCAAGGCCACCTTGAGAATACATAGTGAATTCCAGGTCAGCCTAGGCTAGAGTGAGACCTTCTTTGGTCCTTAGCACCACCTCTCCTTATATTGACTAAATGTGTTAATAATCTCATATTAGTTATTATTAGTAGTCTGTGGACTGTTTAGAGTATTTTATGTCCATTCTTTTATTCAAGGAACTCAGGAGGAAAAGTCAGAAATAGGTTTACTTTACTAATGGCTATTTTTCATAGTTCTTTATGATTTACTGCAATTAAAATAGGTATCAAATTTGTGGTGTATACATAATTGATAGAAAATTAACCACTTTTTCATGAAAGTTGAAGTGTGTATTAATCTGACCATGTTTGGTTTGGATCATTTAATTATTGAATGAGCAAGTACCATTCTAATTAATTACTCATGACTGAGATGTATATTTTGAAATGCTAGCAAAAAACACATTATTAAAAATACTATACCTTTATTTTTAAATTTTGAGTTACTGCTATCTAATTGATTTTCCCTTTATCCATATAGCATGTCCATCTATACATGTGAATCATGGTATGTGGTAATTAGTATCAAATTTCTGTTAAGCACTTACATTTTGTTTTAAGCTAATATGCTCTTGCATTGTGGGCATTAACTGAAACTAAACTGTATTCTTTGCCTTGTCTTGATTTGGGTCATTATTTTTCTGCCTTAATCTGCTCTAACAATTAGGATAGTATAAATACATGAAAAGTAAATTATTATTTTTTTTTTGAGGTATGGTCTCACTCTAGCCCAGGCTGACCTGGAATTCACTATGTAGTCTCAGGGTAGCCTCGAACTCATGGCGATCTTCCTACTTTTGCCTCCCAGGTGCTGGGATTAAAGGCGTGCACCACCACAACTGGTTGTTTTGTTTCTTTTTTGTTTTTCAATTTTTTGAGGTAGGGTCTCACTCTAGTTCAGGCTGACCTGGAATTCACTCTGTATTCTCAGGTGGCCTCGAAATCAGTGATCTTCCTACCTCTGCCTCCCAAGTGCTGGGATTAAAGGTGTGCACCACCACGTCTGGCTATTTTTAAAAAATATTTATTGCCTCTTGTCACTGCAAATGAACTCCAGACACATGAACCACTTTGTGTGTCTGGCTTTCATGTGGGTGCTGGGGAATTAAACCCAGGCCATCCGGCTTTACAAGAAAGCACCTTTAACCACGGAGAAATCTTTCCAGCCCTATTTTGTTTCTTAGAATATTTTTATTTGCAAGTAGAGAGAAAGAGAGCATGCTAGGGCTTCCTGCCACTGCAAACAAACTCCAGACACATGTGCCAATTTGTGTATCTGGCTGTAAATGGGTACTAAGGAATTGAAACCAGGCCAGTAGGCCTTGTAAACAAGCACTTTTAACCACTGAGTCATCTCCTTAGCCTGAGAAATCAATTATAATGAGACTCAGATTTGAATACTAGTATTGGTCCCTGAACGAAGTAATTTGATCTAGTACTGCCTAAAAGAAGATAGGTGGGGATTCTGTTCATAATATCTCTATTCTAAAGAGGACTACATACTCAGTGTTGATATACCCCACTGGATGAATAACTGAAAATTTTAAATTTTATTTTTGGTTTATTTAAATAAACCTCAGTGATTGCTACAATGGTATTCTTATTTACACTAAGGACAGTGTAGTTGTTTTAGGCTTTCAGGGAGCTGAGGCCTGATCCCTTCACTGAGCTGTTTCTAATGGCAATATTATGAGGCTTGAAACCTTTTGAGTGCATGAGTTGCTTTTTGTAGTTCTTGAGCTCATTGGCCTAACCCATTTCTCATATGGCTTCTCCTAACAACCTCTTTTATTTTTGTTTCAGTTCGTGATAAGTTGCGGGAAATAGTAGGAGCATCAACAAACTGGAGGTATACACTTTTGTGTTTCATCTGCAAAGGATTGCACTAGGCCATAATTTTCATAACAAAACATGTGGCATGCTTATGTCACATTTTAATTTTCTTTTTTACATGTAATAAAACTGAAATTCAAAGTCAGGGTTTGGGACTTGAACTTGGTTTTTTATTTTTATTTCATGCAATTCCTTTATTACTTCTTACCAGTTCACTCTTAGCCAGGTTTCCTATACATTTTTCTCTTTTGCTCAACTTTTTTGTGTAATGCAGAATCATATACCTCATGATACACCGAATTTTAAAGCTAAAACAAGATTAAAAAGAAAACGATGAAGGCTGGAGAGATGGCTTAGCGGTTAAGGCACTTGCCAGCAAAGCCAAAGGACTCAGGTTTGATTCCCCTAGTACCCACATGAAGCTAGATACACAAGGTAGTGCATGTGTCTGGAGTTCATGTGCAGTGGCAAGAGGCCCTGGCATGCCCATTCTCTCTCTCTTCTCTCTTAAGTAAAATAAATAAATAAATAAATAAATAAATAAATAAATAAATAAATAAATAAAATATTTAAAATAAAAGGAAAAGGATCAGTGAACAATAGATATTGGTTAATAAATAATCTACTGTTCACATAGAAATTTATGACATAATTTTAAACTCTTTATATGAACAATGTTAAATTTACCAAAAAAGCAAAAAGAATGGATATGGGGCTAGGGAGATTGCTCAGTGGTTAAATGCACTTGCTTGCAAAGCCTATGAGCTTGGGTTCAATTTCCCAGCACCCACTTAAAGCTGGTCACAAAGTGGCACATTCATCTGTGATCCCAGTGTGCATACAACAATAAGAGGCAGAGCAAGGAGAATCTGAAGCCTGCAGGTCAGACTCCTTTGCAGCAGCAAGAGACACTATCTTGTGCTGAGGAGATGGCTCAGCAGTTAAAGGCACTTGATTAAAAGCCTGCCCGCCTGGGTTCATGTCCCCAGAACTCACATAATGCCAGGTACACAAAGTGGCACATGCATCTAGAGTTTGTTTGCAGCAGAAAGAGACCCTGGAGTGCCCATTCTCTCTCGTCCCCTCTCTCTGTGTTTGCAAATAAATAATTTTTATTTTAAAAAGAGAGACCCTGTATAGTAGACAGCCTCATGTTGGCTGGGATGAACCTCCAGACCAGACACAGTTATGGAGCAAGGGAATTGATTTGAAGTTTACAGATCCAGGAGAAGTTTCATAATAGCGAAATAAGTTGCTCCCCTTTACCACATCTACGCAAAGAGAGAAGAGTCACCAACAGCACCACAGGCAAGTACACTTTGGAACTCAGGCAAAACTCAGGCATGTCTTAGTTTGGAATTCAGATCCTCCTTAGGGCTGGACCCTAGAATCCACCCACAGTGACACCTCCTCCAGCCAGTAAGCTGCAGATCTAAAGTACAATCTTTAATAAACTACTGAATACTTTGGGGAACATCCATTCAGACTACCACCCTGTCTTGAAGATGGAGCCCAGACTGTGACTTCCACAAATATTCTATGGCACATGGATGCCCATACACACACATGGAAATAAAACAAATAATTTAAAAAATAATCAGAGCTGGGAAGATGGCTCAGTAGTTAAAGGTGCTTGCTTGTGAAGCTTGCTGGCCTAAGCTCAATTCCCAAGCTGCCCATAAGCCAGAACCAAAAGTGGTGCAAGAATCTGGTATGCAGTTCCCAAAAGGCAAGAGGCCTTGGCGCACGACGCCGCGCACACAGAAATAAATTAACAAATAAACAAACAAATAAATATAAAATACCCAGGCATGGTGGTGCATGCTTTTAATGCCTACAATGAGAAGCTAAAGAAGGAGGCGCACTATGAATTTGAGGCCCACTTGGACTACAGAGTGAGTTACAGGTCAGTCCAGGCTAGAATGAGACCCTGCTAGTTGAATGCTCTATTGAGTGAGTTATGCTTTCAGCCTCCATTCTGTGTTTTTTTCTCCCATATGTATATGCTTGGGTCCATCTTTGTGTACTTTTAATTTGATTCCAAATATCCTATGAACCTGGCATATGTTCCACCATTAAGCTACAGGTCCAGGGTAAATAAACATTTTAAAATTTTTATTTATTTTTTATTTATTTATTTATTTATTTATTTATTTATTTGCAAGGAAAGACAGGGAGAGAGAGAAGGTACCAGGGTCCCTTGCCACTGCAAACAAACTCAGACACATGCACTATTTTGTGCATCTTTATGTGGGTACTGGGGAATCAAACCCAGGCAATCAGGCTTTGCAAGAAAGCTCCTTACCTACTGAGCCCTCTCCAGCCCAGTAAATAAACATTTTCAAAGCTTTTTATTTTTATATATTTATTTATTAGATACAGAGAAAGGGAGGGAAAGAGAGAGAGAGACAGAGAGAGAGAGAGAGATATAGAGAGAGACAGAGAGAGAGGTAGGGAGAGAGAATGGGTCGCTGGCTTTCATGTGGGTGCTGGGGAATTAAACCCAGGCCATCCGGCTTTACAAGAAAGCACCTTTAACCACGGAGAAATCTTTCCAGCCCTATTTTGTTTCTTAGAATATTTTTATTTGCAAGTAGAGAGAAAGAGAGCATGCTAGGGCTTCCTGCCACTGCAAACAAACTCCAGACACATGTGCCAATTTGTGTATCTGGCTGTAAATGGGTACTAAGGAATTGAAACCAGGCCAGTAGGCCTTGTAAACAAGCACTTTTAACCACTGAGTCATCTCCTTAGCCTGAGAAATCAATTATAATGAGACTCAGATTTGAATACTAGTATTGGTCCCTGAACGAAGTAATTTGATCTAGTACTGCCTAAAAGAAGATAGGTGGGGATTCTGTTCATAATATCTCTATTCTAAAGAGGACTACATACTCAGTGTTGATATACCCCACTGGATGAATAACTGAAAATTTTAAATTTTATTTTTGGTTTATTTAAATAAACCTCAGTGATTGCTACAATGGTATTCTTATTTACACTAAGGACAGTGTAGTTGTTTTAGGCTTTCAGGGAGCTGAGGCCTGATCCTTCACTGAGCTGTTTCTAATGGCAATATTATGAGGCTTGAAACCTTTTGAGTGCATGAGTTGCTTTTTGTAGTTCTTGAGCTCATTGGCCTAACCCATTTCTCATATGGCTTCTCCTAACAACCTCTTTTATTTTTGTTTCAGTTCGTGATAAGTTGCGGGAAATAGTAGGAGCATCAACAAACTGGAGGTATACACTTTTGTGTTTCATCTGCAAAGGATTGCACTAGGCCATAATTTTCATAACAAAACATGTGGCATGCTTATGTCACATTTTAATTTTCTTTTTTACATGTAATAAAACTGAAATTCAAAGTCAGGGTTTGGGACTTGAACTTGGTTTTTTATTTTTATTTCATGCAATTCCTTTATTACTTCTTACCAGTTCACTCTTAGCCAGGTTTCCTATACATTTTTCTCTTTTGCTCAACTTTTTTTGTGTAATGCAGAATCATATACCTCATGATACACCGAATTTTAAAGCTAAAACAAGATTAAAAAGAAAACGATGAAGGCTGGAGAGATGGCTTAGCGGTTAAGGCACTTGCCAGCAAAGCCAAAGGACTCAGGTTTGATTCCCCTAGTACCCACATGAAGCTAGATACACAAGGTAGTGCATGTGTCTGGAGTTCATGTGCAGTGGCAAGAGGCCCTGGCATGCCCATTCTCTCTCTCTTCTCTCTTAAGTAAAATAAATAAATAAATAAATAAATAAATAAATAAATAAATAAAATATTTAAAATAAAAGGAAAAGGATCAGTGAACAATAGATATTGGTTAATAAATAATCTACTGTTCACATAGAAATTTATGACATAATTTTAAACTCTTTATATGAACAATGTTAAATTTACCAAAAAAAGCAAAAAGAATGGATATGGGGCTAGGGAGATTGCTCAGTGGTTAAATGCACTTGCTTGCAAAGCCTATGAGCTTGGGTTCAATTTCCCAGCACCCACTTAAAGCTGGTCACAAAGTGGCACATTCATCTGTGATCCCAGTGTGCATACAACAATAAGAGGCAGAGCAAGGAGAATCTGAAGCCTGCAGGTCAGACTCCTTTGCAGCAGCAAGAGACTATCTTGTGCTGAGGAGATGGCTCAGCAGTTAAAGGCACTTGATTAAAAGCCTGCCCGCCTGGGTTCATGTCCCCAGAACTCACATAATGCCAGGTACACAAAGTGGCACATGCATCTAGAGTTTGTTTGCAGCAGAAAGAGACCCTGGAGTGCCCATTCTCTCTCGTCCCCTCTCTCTGTGTTTGCAAATAAATAATTTTTATTTTAAAAAGAGAGACCCTGTATAGTAGACAGCCTCATGTTGGCTGGGATGAACCTCCAGACCAGACACAGTTATGGAGCAAGGGAATTGATTTGAAGTTTACAGATCCAGGAGAAGTTTCATAATAGCGAAATAAGTTGCTCCCCTTTACCACATCTACGCAAAGAGAGAAGAGTCACCAACAGCACCACAGGCAAGTACACTTTGGAACTCAGGCAAAACTCAGGCATGTCTTAGTTTGGAATTCAGATCCTCCTTAGGGCTGGACCCTAGAATCCACCCACAGTGACACCTCCTCCAGCCAGTAAGCTGCAGATCTAAAGTACAATCTTTAATAAACTACTGAATACTTTGGGGAACATCCATTCAGACTACCACACCCTGTCTTGAAGATGGAGCCCAGACTGTGACTTCCACAAATATTCTATGGCACATGGATGCCCATACACACACATGGAAATAAAACAAATAATTTAAAAAAATAATCAGAGCTGGGAAGATGGCTCAGTAGTTAAAGGTGCTTGCTTGTGAAGCTTGCTGGCCTAAGCTCAATTCCCAAGCTGCCCACATAAGCCAGAACCAAAAAGTGGTGCAAGAATCTGGTATGCAGTTCCCAAAAGGCAAGAGGCCTTGGCGCACGCACGCTCGCACACAGAAATAAATTAACAAATAAACAAACAAATAAATATAAAATACCCAGGCATGGTGGTGCATGCTTTTAATGCCTACAATGAGAAGCTAAAGAAGGAGGCGCACTATGAATTTGAGGCCCACTTGGACTACAGAGTGAGTTACAGGTCAGTCCAGGCTAGAATGAGACACTGCTAGTTGAATGCTCTATTGAGTGAGTTATGCTTTCAGCCTCCATTCTGTTTTTTTTTTCTCCCATATGTATATGCTTGGGTCCATCTTTGTGTACTTTTAATTTGATTCCAAATATCCTATGAACCTGGCATATGTTCCACCATTAAGCTACAGGTCCAGGGTAAATAAACATTTTAAAAGTATTTTTATTTATTTATTTATTTATTTATTTATTTATTTATTTGCAAGGAAAGACAGGGAGAGAGAGAAGGGGTACCAGGGTCCCTTGCCACTGCAAACAAACTCCAGACACATGCACTATTTTGTGCATCTTTATGTGGGTACTGGGGAATCAAACCCAGGCAATCAGGCTTTGCAAGAAAGCTCCTTACCTACTGAGCCCTCTCTCCAGCCCAGTAAATAAACATTTTCAAAGCTTTTTATTTTTATATATTTATTTATTAGATACAGAGAAAGGGAGGGAAAGAGAGAGAGAGACAGAGAGAGAGAGAGAGATATAGAGAGAGACAGAGAGAGAGGTAGGGAGAGAGAATGGGTCGCCAGGGCCTCTAGCAACGGCAAATGAACTCCAGATGCATGTGCCACCATGTGCATCTTGCTTACGTGAGTACTGGGGAATTGAGCCTCGAACCAGGGTCCTTAGGCTTCACAGACAAGCACTTAACCACTAAGCCATCTCTCCAGCCCCCCTTTTTTGTTTTTTTAAAAGTTTTATTTTATTTTATTTTTTGGTTTTTTGAGGTAGGGTTTCACTCTAGCCCACGCTGACCTGGAATTCACTATGTAGTCTCAGGGTGGCCTCTAACTCATGGCGGTCCACCTACCTCTGCCTCCCAATGCTGGGATTAAAGGCGTATGCCACCATGCCTGGCTAAAGTTTTTTTTTTAATTTTTATTTATTTATTTATTTATTTATTTATTAGAGACAGAGAAAGGGGGGAGGGAAAGAGAGAGAATAAGCATTTTTAAAAGATTGATAAATATGGCTGGGTGTGGTGGTGCATGCCTTTAATTCCAGTACTGGATAGGCTGAGGTAGAAAGATCACTGTGAGTTTTCGGCCAACTTGTAGCTACAGAGTGAGTTCCAGGTCAGCCTGGCCAAAAGTGGGATCCTACCTCAAAGAAACAACAACAAAAAAAAATTAAAGATTGATAAATATGACTTAAGAATATTTTTGTAATTTAATAATACAGTTATATGTTGGCTACCCCCATAATGTACGACCCACATTCCCCAATGAGGAGGGTCCCTTTTGAGTGGGGAGGACAGGGAAGAGGCTACTGGAGTCACCAACATGAATGTAAAATTCAAATAAATTAAAAAATTTTTTAAAAAGAAAAAAGAAAAAAATACAGTTATAATTGAAACACAACCACCTGTGACTTATAGGATGCTACTTACATTGTTTTCAAGTAGAAACTTTAGACACTGAGGCAAAAGAAGTGGGAGATTCAGGGTCTCTGCCGCTTATTTCTCATCTGTGGATAAAGCCTGTCATATTTCAACCTGGCATGTCTTTGGGTTTCTATCTAGGATCCCATTATTATTATTATTATTATTATTATTATTATTATTATTATTATTATTATTTTGGTTTTTCAAGGTAGGGTATCACTCTAGCTCAGGCTGACCTGGAATTCACTGTGTAGTCTCAGTCGCCTCGAACTCACGGCAATCCTCCTACCTCTGCCTCTCAAGTGCTGGGACTAAAGGCACGAGCCACCATGCCTAGCTCCTTCCTAAAAAAATGAGCTGGGCATGGTGGTGCACGCCTTTAATCCCAGTACTTGGGAGGCAGAGGTAGGAGGATTGCCGTGAGTTCGAGGTGACCCTGAGACTACACAGTGAATTCCAGGTCAGCCTGGACCAGAGTGAAACCCTACCTTAGAAAAAACAAAACAAACAAAAAAAAGAGTTTTGACACATGAACATACTGTAATTTGATTGTATTACTCTCTTTTGTTCCCTTTCTCCCACCTCTCTTCTACTGAGCACCCTCCTCTTACCAAGTAGTCCTTCTGTTTTGATGTCTCATTCCTTTTGTGCTCCTTTATTCTCAATGTCAAAACGTTGATGGCTTCAGTATTGTGCAGGTCTTGTGGGGCTATAGACGACCACTGTGAGGTCATGAATGCACTGGTCACTTCATGTCTGGAAGATGGTGTCCCAAAGTATTGCCTCCCACCTTCGTCCTTGGTGTTCCCTTACGTTTGGAGAACATGCTAGAGATGTCTCATTTAGTGTTGAGCTGTCAACAGCCTCTTATTTTCAGCACTTTGATGAATCTTGAATTTCCTCAGTCAACCACTGTCTCCGTAGAGAAGCTTCTCTGGCCAGCAGTAAAAGCAGCACTAATTCTTTCTGACACCTCCTCTGCAATGTTCCGTGAGCCCTGGCAGGTGTGATGGAGATGGCTTGTCCAGTGCTGAATGCTGGGCTTTCTCTTCTTCTCATCATCTCGATGAGTTTCGGGTTTCCTCCGTAGAGTGAATAAACTTTTGATCAAGTTGAGTATATACTCCATTTGAGTTTATCTATCACTTCTCTGTATATACTTCTTAGCTACAAACCTAAAAAATGTCACCAGAGATATTCAGTTTCTCCAAGTGGTTAATGGAAGGGAGGAAGGTAGAGAAGATGAGACAGGTTCACACTCCTCCTTTCTTCCCGTGATGGTATCTATGTGGCCTGTGGTGGGAAGTTGATAGAAATGTGGGATAGCACTACTCATGTTTTATGAAGCTTTACCTTTTCTTCTCAGAGACCATGTGAAAGCAATGGAAGAAAGGAAGTTACTTCATACTTGTTTGGCTACGTCACAGAAAGAGTTACCACCTAGGAAAATGAAGGACAGTTTTATTGAAGTTCTCTTGCCTTTGGGCAGTGAGCCTGAATTACGAGAGAAGTATTTGACTGTTCAAAACACAGTAAGGTAACATGGTTCTATTTTCACTTGTGTTATTTGTTTTTTATTTTAAAAGAAGCACTTTGAGATATAATATAAATATATAATATAAAATTCTTATACCATAATCTATTTAAAGTGTATCATCCTATAGTTTTTAGTATATTAAAAGAGTTGTAGCTGGGCATGGTGGTGCACACCTTTAATTCTAGCACTCGGGAGGCTGATGGTAGGAGGAGTGCCATGAGTTGAAGTCAACCTGGGCTACAGAGTGAATTCCAGGTCAATCTGTACTAGAGTGAGACCCTGACTCAAAACAGCTAAATAAAAAAAAAAAAAGTTGTGCAGCATAACCACAATCAGTTTTAGAACATTTTCCTTATTCCGCAGTGCATTCATTAACTTTTAAAGGGAGAACATTATGTTTTTAATTTAATTTTCTTTTTGCTTTATTTCACAGATTTGGCAGGATTCTTGAGGATCTCGACAGCTTAGGAGGTACTGGTATTACTTTAGTACCTCTATACATAGGTGTAGTCATATATTGAATCCTGTGACTGGCAAGGGCCTTTTTTATTTTTTAACCTGCATATATGAGACTATTTGAAAGGAGCAAAAAAGAGAGAGAGAGAGAAAAAAAAATTTTCATTTCACTTTAAATTTTCATAATATTTTCTTGTAAATATAGATTTCTTTTATGTGCTATGTATGTGTATGATATGTGTGGGCAGTGTTCATGAGTGTGAGTGCAGGCTCACATGCCATTATGTGTGTGGAGATCAGAGGACAACTTCAGGTGTTGTTCTTTGCCTTCCACCTTGTTTTAGACATTTTTTTTTACTTTTTTTTTTATCACTGGCTTCTCCAGGTTCCCTAGCTCATGAGCTTTAGGACAGTCCTCCTGTCTTCATCTCCCTTCTCACCCTGTGTAGGATGGGATTATAGATGCTAGTGCTATAGAGTGTCCAGGCTTTTTATTTTTATTAAATTAAATTTAATTAATTTATTTATGAGAGAGAGAGAGACAGAATGAGAGAGAGAATGAATGGGTGTTCCAGGGCCTACAGCCAATGCAAATGAACTCCAGGTACATGTTCCACCATGTACATCTGGCTTACATGGGTTCTGGGGAGTTGAACCTGGGTCCTTGGGCTTTGTAGGCAAATGCCTTAACTGCTAAGCCCTCTCTCCAGTCCTGTTTTTATTTTTATTTATTTATTTTTATTTATTTATTTAATTTTAATTTATTTTTATTTATATTATTCTAATTTTACATTCATAATGGTGACTCCATTATCCTCCTCCCTGTCCTCCCTCTTCCATATGGACCCTCATCAATGGGGAATGTGGGTCACGCATTGTGGGGGTAGTCAAGAGCTATGGGGGATAGGCCAAGTCTCTGTGCATAATGTCGCAACTTGTGGCTCTAACATTCTTTCCGCCCCCTCTTCCGCAAATTTCCCTGAGCCACATTGGGGTCATTTTAGCTCTACTTCAGTGATGAGGTTTTGGGAGCCTCTGTGTCTCTGGATATCTGGCTTAGTTGGAGTTGGATGTTCTCTGTGTTTATCTCCTTCAGCCTTTTTCTGGTGTCGTGATCCCCAAGAACACTGAACTCTTGCCCTTCCTCCACATTACTCTATGGTTTCAGTTGGAGCCCTGGTGAGGTATGATTGGCTGATCCTCCCTTAAGGTTCGTTGTCTATCTGAAAAAGATAAGCAAATTCTCCAATGGAGAGAGAAGTTAGTACTAGATATATGGGATGTCCATACATATCTTGGAGGGAATTTTATATGGGTAGGCCCTCTTCTAGAGCACATTTGGTGGTATCTTGATTGGAAACTGTGCTCATATTTTATACATGGTTTTGATGTATTTCCCAGTTCCAGCAATGAGTTCATTCCACTGAGTGAATCAAGTAGCCCCATCAAGAGCTATTGGTTACCCACCATGGCTGTGTGCCACTACTGCACTTGTTTGAGCATTATGTCAGGTTGTTTCCTGCTGGGTAGCTTAGACTGCACGTTGTTTGGACAGATGTCGGCCATTTTCCCCCAGTTGCTCGTGTAGCACCCTCTGGCACTAGACTAGACTAACTGTCTGGGGACTGACCCTCTTCCAGATTCTGGCCAGGTCTCTTCAAGTTTGGTCTCACACGTGTATGCTGTCTTTGACAGTAGGGTCTTACCATTAACCTTTGGTGGGTCATCAAGAACTCTGACAGAAATCTGTCTTTTTCGGGAAACCTTGTAGGTGTCTCGGATCTACAGCTCATTGTGAAAGTTAACCCCGTGCTGATACTGGGAGTTATAAGTCAGCGCCTAGGAAGGTAAGGGGAGAAAAAGATAGATAATATAACAGAGAAAGTGAGTATAGAGAGGCAATGGAGAGAAAGAGAGAGAGGGAGAGAGAGAGAAGAGAGAGTAAAGCAGGAGAAAATTAAGGTTGGTCTTCATGATATTTTCTCCAGTTTCCTGTGGTTCAGGTGTTCCCTCTGCGGGCCTGCTGAAGGATCAATGTTTTAGCTTGTTGTTCAGAATAAAGAGTTTTATAGTATCATTTCCTTTTAGGTCCCTATTTGTATCCCGCCACCCTTGTTCTCCCTCCCACCCTCACCCTCCCTCCATCTCACCCTCCCTGTTTTCTGGTCCTCAGAGTGCTTATTAGGCTTGGAAGCATCTCTGGTGGATTCAGGTTAGGAGTGACAGATAAATGAGACCATGTGACAATTATCTTTTTGTGATTGGGTAAGCTCACTGAGGATGATCTGTTCCATGTTTGACCATTTTTTTCAAATTTCCTTATTTCATCTTTCCTTACTGCTACGTAGAATTCCATAGTATAGATATACCACATCTTTGTTATTCATTCATCTAATGATGGACATCTGGGTTGATTCCAGCTCTTTGCTATTATGAATTGAACAGCTATAAACATGGTTGGGCAAATGTCTCTGATCTGAGGCTTGGAGCCTTTAGGGTAAATGTCCAATAAGGGCATAACTGGATCTGTTGGTAGGTCTATGGTCATCCTTTTCAGGAGTCTCCATATTGCTTTCCATAGTGGTTGAACCATTTTACATTCCCAGCAGCAGTGAAAGCTTGTTCCTATTTCTCCACAGCCTTGCCAGCATTTATTTTCATTTTTTTTTTAATGTTTGCCATCCTTACTGGGGTAAGGTGGAATCTCATAGTTGTTTTAATTTGCATTTTTCTGATGATTAGGGATGTTGAACATTTTCTTAAATGTGAGTTTGCTATTTGTATTTCTGCCTCTGAGAACTCCCTCTGCAGTTCTCTGCCCCACTTTGTGAGTGGGTTGTTTGGTGATTTATTGTTTAGTTTTGGAGTTCTTTGTAGATTCTAGAAATTAGGCCTCTGTCAGTTGTATAGCTGGTTAAAATTCTCTCCCATTTCTGTGGGTAATCTGCTGGCTTTGGTTATGGTGTGTTTGTCAGTGAAAAAGCTTTTCAGCTGCATGAGATCCCACTGGTTGAGTGATTGTTTAATTTCCTGAGCTGCTGGGGTTTTGTTTAGGAAGTCTTTTCCCACTCCTATTTCATGGAAGATTCCTCCTATTTTTTCTTCCAGTTGCAGCAGAGTTTCTGGTTTTATATCAAGGTCTTTGATCCATCTGGACTTGATTTTTGTGCATGGTGAGATGTGTGGATCAATTTTCATTTTCCTACATATGGTTGTCTAGTTTGTCCAGCACCATTTGTTGAAGATGCTGTCCTTTTTCCATTCTGCATTGGTAGGACCTTTGTCAAATATCAAGTAGCTGTAGTTATTTGACCCAAAGTCCGGGTCTTCTATTTTGTTCCATTGGTCTACATTCCTGTTTTTATGCCAGTACCATGTTGTTTTTATTACAATGGCTTTGTAGTATAGCTTTAGATCAGGGAATGGGTGGGATCTGATCCATGATGTGGCTCCACAGGCCTGGGGCAGGCGATGTGGCTCCACAGGCCCAAGGCACCTGCCTGCGATGGCACATGGGGGCTCTGGCCAGGGAGCCAGAAGTGGGAGGAATCTGTCTCGCTCAGCGGCTCCACAGACCCAGGCACCTGGCTGCAATGGCACACACAGGGGCTCTGGCTGGTGAGCGAATAGTGGGAGGAATCTGTCTTGCTCAGTGGCTTCACAGACCCAGGGGCGTGGCTGCGATGGCGCTAGGGTTCTGGCCGGCCACAGGCTTCAGGCAAGTCTGG
Organism: Orientallactaga sibirica; assembly: GCA_036365145.1. NCBI lineage: Eukaryota > Metazoa > Chordata > Mammalia > Rodentia > Dipodidae > Orientallactaga > Orientallactaga sibirica. The sequence goes on along the minus strand of JAEOAD010002421.1, from coordinate 5,139,966 downwards.
CGGGACCTGTCAGGCAGTGGTGCCTGCCCGAGAGCGTGGGAATCAGTGGATTCCTTATTTTGCATATCCACCCCCTCCCTCTGGAAGCATGCAGGAGCCACCAAACCCTTTAAACAGGTCCCTTTAACATTAAGTGTTCTTCTCTTTACTTCCCTGTGAAGTGAGGTGAGGTTAGGTGGATGCCATCTTGACCGGAAGTCTTCCTGATTTTATTTTTTAAAATATTTTATTTATTTATTTGTTTATTTGAGAGAAAGGCAGAGAGAGAGAATGGGTGTGCCAGGGCCTCTAGCCACTGCAAATGAACTCCAGATGCATGCACCCCATAGTGCATCTGGCTTCTTATGTGGGGCCTGGAGAATCGAACCGGGATCCTTTAGCTTTGTAGGCAAACGCCTTAACCACTAAGCCATCTCTCCAGCCCCTTTTTTTGTTGTTGTTTTTTTGAGGTAGGGTCTCACTCTAGGTAAGGCTAACCTGGAACTTACTCTGCAGCTCCATCCAGGCTGGCCTCAAATTCAGAAATCCTCCTGTGTCAGCCTCCTGAGTGCTGGGATTAAAGGTGAGCCATCACACCTGGCCCTAGCATCCAGTTTTTATGTGGGGTCTGGGGATCCAAACTCAGTTACTCATAGTCATGCTTGCACAGCAAATGTTGTAGCTATTGAGCCATCTCTCCAGCTCCAAATATACTTTTCTATTTAATGAAGTGATACTCTGAATAAGTAATTATTTTTTAAAATTTGTTTTGGGTGCTGGGGATTGAACCTAGGTCCTAAAGCTTGCTAATGTGCTATACCACTGAGCTATAGCCCCAGCTTTCTGATATTTTTTAAAAGAATCTTAAAAGTTGCAACGACCACATAAAGAATTGTTTTCCCTGAATCATGTAAGAGTAAGTTTCTGACAGGTCGCAACACCTTGTCCAAACATTCTAGTTTATATTTTCTATGAAGACGGACTTTCTCCTATATAACCATAGTACAACCATCAAAATCAGGAAATTAACACTGTCTAATCCTTGGGCCCTATTCAATGTTAACCCATGGCCCTTTATGACAGACAGATGTAGCTCAGAATCACAGGCTGTATTTAGTAGTTGTATCAAGAATAGTTCCTCAGTGTTTCCCAGACTTTCATAACCTTGACCCTTTTGTTTTATTTAATACTTTATTTATTTAAGTGGGAGAAAAGAGAGAGAATATGAATGGGCCTCTTGCCATTGCATATTTGTAATTCCTTCTCCAGTTGACTCTACTGTCTTTAATATGTTCACTGACTTGATAAATTCCCTGTGTGTAAATAGTTTCAGAACCACCATCCCTAACCCCTCACAGCACTCCTTTCCTCACTTAGTTGGACTCTGATTCTCCATAGTAGGTCCTATCCTTGTGGTGTCACTCTCTTCGTTGTGTTCAGGCTACAGATGTTGCTTTTGTCTCCTTCTGCATGAATGTCCTCATCACTCTGCTTGAGCTCCAGCACCCTGTGTTGGGCCACTCTCCCAGGCAGAAACCCTCTTCCTGCTTGGGCCGCAACACACTGCTACAGCCTGCCTTGCTTGCTCCTACCTGAACTATTGGGAAGGATTTGAAGAAAGATCCTAACAGCACATAAAGCATAATCATAAGCCCACTGATAGGGTTATACCTAGCTACCTTTTCCTCTGGATTAAATGATCCTATTAAAAATTCTTATTTTTAAATAAGTCTTTAAAAAAACTACATGTGCATCTTGCTTTGATGTACTTAACTGCCCTATCTGCACAAATTCCATTGTCATTACCCTTCTTTTTCTACAATATCTTCCATTTCTTCAAAGGACTTGTCATATCATGCAGGCTTTCTTTCTTATATCCCAACCCTTTTCAAACTTTAAACTTTACTTTTTCCTCTCCCTCTCTCTCTCTCTCTCTCTTTTGGTTTTTTGAGGTAGTGTCTCACTCTAGGCTGACCTGGAATTCACTATATAGTCTCAGGCTGGCCTCAAACTCACAGCAATCCTATATCTGCCTCCCAAGTGTTGGGATTAAAGGTGTACACCACCATGCCCGGCAAGGTTCTCTGTCTTAAAATGAAGACCCTTTTCCCTTATAACAGCCTGAAAAGACTGTCTTCCTCTTGCACTTCATTGCTAACTTTCTGGCAGGAATTAGAAAAGTTATTTGTTCTCATTGCCCCTATATCTGACCTGTTATTTGTCAGGCTATTTTTTTTCCTGTGCAATTGGAGGTGCTCTTTCCTCATTCACTATCAGCTCCCTCATTGCACAATCTAATGAATACTTCCCACAGGTTACCCGACACCCCCCTCCTTGTGGTTTCTAATATTGTCCTACTAATTCTTGTCACCTTGTCATATTTCCTCTTGTCTCTTGGGCAACTTCTTACCAGTCTGTATGTAAATTCTTATTTAAAATTTGTAGACTAGGTTAAAAATAGGGAATCTTTTTTTTTTTTTTTTTTTTTTTTTTGTTTTCCAAGGTTAGGGTTTCACTTCACAAAAATGACCTAGCAAGACAGTGAGCAGAGTCTGTAGTTGGAATTCTGTATAACAAAATTCTGTATAACAAAACTGGTCACTCATTTACTTACTGATTTAAAGACATCATAAGAGATTGATAACCAGAATATATAAGAAGCTCTTCTCAGTCTTCCATGCAGGTCCTCTTCTTATGTATCCACTAAATGTCATTTATTTTCTGCCCTTTTTGGAGGGCTAACTTTTCACATTCTATATAAATAATCTCATTTACATTCAATGTATTCACTTACTCTCAGTATGCTGAATACTTATAAAGCCATCCTCCTTCTCTGAGTTCCAGTCATTTTATCCTCCTGTCTACTGGCTATCTTCATTTAGATGTGCTGTTACATTAGCCTTCTCAAGTTCATAGTATTGGGCTGGGGTTATAGATCAGAAGTAGAGTGCTGGTTAAGCAAGTACTAACTTCTTCCTATATTTTCTTTTTTTACTCATGTAAGCTAGAAATGTACATTTATTCAAGTCTTGTCAGGTCTACTTATTAGCCCTTGGATCTTTTCATTTTACTACTATTGCCATAGGTCAGACCCACATGATTTCCTTTCTGGGAACTAGAAGGGCTTTTTCTCCTTTTTCGCACATGTGCACATGCATGTGTTTGTGTGTGTAGAGCATTGTGGTATGGTGTGTGATGTGTGTAGTGCATGCATGTGTATATGCAGACGTGTGCACCCCATGCATGCATGTGCAGAGACCAGAGGAGAATGTCAGGGGTCCTCTATCACTTATCTGCATGTTTTCTTGAGACAGTCTTTTACTTCACTTGGAAATTCCAGTTTCACCAGTGAACCCCAGTGATTCATTCTGTGGTCTCCACCCCCCTATGGACTGGGGTTATAGATATGTGGGGCCATGCTCAGCTTTTTATTATTTACTTATTTATGGGTTTTTTTTGTTTGTTTTTTCGAGGTAGGGTTTCACTCTAGTCCAGGCCGACCTGGAATTCACTATGTAGTCTCAGGGTGGCCTCGAACTCATAGCGATCCTCCTACCTCTGCCTCCCAAGTGCTGGGATTAAAGGCGTGCACCACCATGCCCGGCCTATTTATGGTTTTTTTTTTTTTTATAGGTAGGGTCTTGCTCTAGCCCAGGCTGTCCTGGAATTCACTATAGTCTCAGGCTGGCCTCGAATGGGATTAAAGTCATGTGACACCATGCCCAGCATGGCAGCTTTTCTGTGGGTGTTGGGGAATCAAACTCAGGTGGTCCTACATTATGCTTATATGACAAGTGCTCTTACCTGATAAACCATCTCCCTGGTCCCAGCAAGGCTTAAAATGTTTTTTTTTAGATTTTTTTTATGATAGAGAGAGAGAATTGGCACATTAGAGCCTCTAGCCATTGCAGTCGAACTCCAGACGCGTGTGCCACCTTTTGTACATGTGTCACCTTGTTCATCTGGCTTACATGGGTTCTGAGGAGTTGAACCTAGGTCCCTATGCTTCATAGGCAAGCATCTTAACCACTAAGCCGTCTCTCCAGCCCTAAAATTTTAAATTTATTATTATTTGTGTGTATGAATGTGCACAAGCGCATGTGTACATGTGCATGCCATAGTACACATGTTAGAAGACAACCTCATTTTGTCAGTCCTCTTCTACTTTCTCTGAGACAGGGTCTCTCTTATTGTTGTTGGCTACTGGAAAGGCCAGATATACTGGTACACAAACTTCAAGATTCTCCTGACTGCCTCTCATTGCCATAGGTGTGTGTGTCACTTTGTATCCAGCTTTCCATGGGTGCTGGGGATCTGAGCTCTGGTTGGCATGCTTGTAAAGCAAGTGTCTTTAACCACTGGGCCATTATTCCAGCTCCAGAAAGATTTTTTTGTTTTGTCTTTGTTTTTCGAGGTAAGGTCTCGCTCTAGCCCAGGCTGACCTAGAATTCACTATATAGTCTCAGAGTGGCCTTGAACTCATGGCCGATCCTTCTAACTCTGCTTCCCCAATTCTGGGATTAAAGGCATGCACCACCATGCGTGGCCCTGGAAAGAATTTTAAATGGGGTTTCTTGCTTTTAGCTGAGTCCTTGTGATCTGTTCTTTTTGGAAATGTTTGCTTAATACTGTTAGCCTTGCCTTAGATCTTGTCTTTTTATTTGGATTTAGGCACTGTATGTATGTACATACATTTCCATGGAGTAGTGACAAACCATGCATCTGGGCTTTGGGGTTTAGATTCTTTACTAAATCTAAAATTGAGGGAGCGATCAGATCAGAGAATCCTCAGGTCTGTTCAATTTGTAAGTCTTAGATGCCAGGTGTTGTAGTGTATGCCTACAATCCCATTACTTAAGAGATTAAGGCAAGAGGATTACAAGTCTAAAAGCAGCTTGGGCTACATATCAGGTCTCTTAACTTAAAAAAAAAAAAAGGTCTTTTTTAGGTATCGTGGTTTATACTTGCAATCCCAGTACTAAGGAGGTTGAGGTAGGAGGATTGACATGAATTTGAGGGATATGTAGGGTGTTCCAGGCCAGTCTAGGCTGTAGTGTGAGACCCTGTTTCGATGAACCAAAAGAAAATTATTTGATCTTAGAAGCAGATCAATTCTGGAATACTAGGGGTTTATCTTTAAAATGAGAAGATTTTTACAAATTTCAGGGAGAAAATTGTATATATTAAGAAATACAGGGGAAGGGGACAAGAGAAGGTAATGATAGGAGTCCATTATAAAAATATACTATGTACATGTATGAAAATTGCCAGTAAAAAGTTCAACAGTGTAGTGTGGGTGGTTCACACATATAATCCTAGTACTTGTGGCTAGAGAGATGGCTTAGAGGTTAAGGTGATTGCCTGCAAAGCCAAAGGACCCAGGTTTGATTCTGCAGTACCCACATAAAACCAGATGCACAAGATGGCTTCAGGGGTTCATTTGCAGTGGCTGGAGGCCCTGGTGTGCCCATTCTTTCTTTCTCTCCCTCCCTCCCTCAAATAAAAAAAAAATCCTAGAACTTGGGAGGATGAAGAAGGAGGATTGGCATGAGTCCCAGGCCAGCCCAGGCTACAGAGTGAGTTCCAGGTCACCCTGGGCTAGAGTGAGACCCTGCCTCAACAAAGAAAACAAAAATTAAAAAAAAAATAATTCTGCTTTTCCATTATTTATGCTTTCCTCGTTTCCTACAGTTCTTGTTTGCTACATGCACACCCAAAATCCTTCTCTCAAGATGTCTCCTTTATCGATAGTTACAGCCCTGGTGGACAAGATTGGTAAGCAATATCAGTTTCTATGCACACTTAGACATTTTGTTAATTAAAGTAGGGATTGTCCACTCGGGACCCCCCCTTAATTTGCAAGAGCTTTGCCGTCTTTCCTTCTCTTAATTTCTAAAAGACCCCAATCTTGATCTCTAGGTAGACTTTTCCATTTTCTGGAGCCCTCTCTTGTCTCCTCTTTTGGGCAAGAGCTGGGCATTCCTTCTTTCTGTTAACTTCTATCTATAATTAATAAAATATTTCTAAGCTTCAAAAATAATTTTTAATAATTGCAAGGTATTATGTAGCTTAGAGGAAATCCTTTCCTCTGGGTAATTTATATATATATATTATATTATAAATATATATAAATTATAAATATATAAATTATATATAAATTTATATATATATATATATGGAAATACTTAGACTGCATTATAGTAATATATTAATATAATTAGGTAGAAAGGTTTTGCATGATTTCAGGTTTTTAATATTCTGTGCATTGTCTGCAGTTCTCAAAAAGACATACAAATTTCTTTTGTATGTTAAAAATTATTTTAGTTTCGGGGTTGGGTATTTAACTCAGTGGATGAGCACTTGCCTAGCAAATGCAAGGCCCTGGGTTCGGTCCTCAGCACCGAAAAAAATTATTTTAGTTTTGAAGATAAAAATGTTACAGAATATGCAACTTTTTAAGTTAAATTGTCCACTTAAAGTACGGAAAAATTTCGGTATGGCCTGGATGTACTCTTTTTTTTTTTTTTTTTTAAATGTTTTGCAGATATGTGTAAGCAGAGCTTGAGCCCAGAACAGGACATTAAGCTTACAGGCCATGTTAGCTGGGTTGGGAAGACATCCATGGAAGTAAAGATGCAAATGTTCCAGGTATGTATATACCTAAATATTATCTATTGTTCAAATACAACCAGCTAGTTTTAGTGAAAGAAAAGTTGTCTGTTCATATACAGGCATGTAGCCCACAATTTGTAGATAAACAGTTGGCAGTTCATGTAATACAGATGTTGGGGAACATCTTCCTTTTAGATAAAGACTGACATATTATTTGATATATGAAATTAATATTTATGTGTATTAATTATTTGTAATCATGTAATCCACTAAGGTGCTTGTTTCTTGGTTTTCCCAAAAGGATTTCCCACCAGTCTGAATTATGTTATTGATCACTGTCTTACTTTATTTGGGCTGCTGTACCACAAAGTACCAAAAACTGGTGGTTTAAACACCCCAGACATTTGTTTCACAGTTTGGAGGCTTTGGTTCTTATTTTATTTATTTGTTTATTTGTTTGTTTGTTTATTTATTTATTTATTTATTTATTTATTTATTTATTTATTTATTTATTTATGAGAGAGAGAGAGAATATGGATGTACCAGGGCCTCTAGCCACTGCAAACAAACTCCATACACATGTGCCACTTGTGCTTATGTGGTTTCTGGGCAGTTGAATCTGGGTACTTAGGCATTGCAGTCAAGAGCCTTAAGCACTAAGTCATCTCTCCAGTGCACTTTGGTTCTTATATAAAGATGTAAGTAGGGCCTTGTTCCCTCTCAAATCTTAGGAGAGTATCTTTGCCACTTCTTGGGTTCTGGTGGTTTTCTGCCACTCTCATTGCATGTCCTTCTCATGTGTCTATGTTTCTTTTGTTGGAATGCTGATCATATTGGATTGAAGTCCCATCCAATGCCAGTATAATGTGATTTTTTTTTTGTTTTATTTTTCCAGCTAGGGTCTCACTCCAGCCCACGCTAAGCTAGAATTCACTATGTTGTCTTGGGGTGGCCTTAAACTCATGGCAATCCTCCTACCTCTGCCTCCCAAGTGCTGGGATTAAAGGTGTGTGGCAGTATGCCTTCATTTATTTTTTGGATACAGGGTTTTCTGTAGCCCAGCCTAGCCTCAAACAGTCTCTGTAATTGAGGCGAGGCTTGATTTTCTGATCCTCTTGCTTCCAGCTCCCAAGAGCTGGGATTATAGGCATGTGCCACTATACCAGACTTCATCTTTTACTTTTTAAAAAGCATATTTTTATTTATTTATTAATTTGAGTGAGAGATAGAGTGAATATAGGCATGTTAGGGCCTCCTGCCACTGCAAATGAACTCCAAATGCATGCGCCACTTTGTGCACCTGGCTTTATGTGGGTACTGGGAAATTGAATGCAGGCCTTCAGGCTTTGTAAGCAAGCACCTTTAACCACTGAGCCATCCCTATTTTGTTCTTTATTAATTGACAACTTTCATATTTGTAGACAATAACCCATGGTAATTACCTCACTTCCCCAACTTCCCCCCTTGAAACTCCATTCTCCATTGTACCCCCTCCCCCTCTCAATCAGTCTCTCTTTTATTTTGATGTCATCATCTTTTATGATGGTCTCCTATTATGATGGTCTTGTGTAGGTAGTGTCAGGCACTGCGAGGTCATGGGTATCCAGGCCATTTTGTGTCTGGAGGGGCACATTGTAAGGAGTCCTACCCTTCCTTTGGCTCTTACATTCTTTCCGCCCCCTCTTCTGCAATGGACCCTGAGCCTTGGAAGGCGTGTTAGAGATATTTCAGTGCTGAGCACTCCTCTGTCACTTCTCAGCACCATGGTGCCTTCTGAGTCATCCCAAGGTTACTGCCATCTGAAAAGAGAAGCTTCTCTAACCAAAAATGAGAGTAGCATTAATATATGGGTATGCACATTAAGAGAAGTGCTTACTGGGCAGTTTGGTGAGCATAGTATATACATTTATCCAGACACCAGCAGACATTACACCTCTAGGGCTCATGACTACTCCTGTTGTAGATTTTCAGTATCAGGGATCTATTCCCTCCCATTGAGTGGGCCTCTCTCTCTCTCAAATAAATTTTTAAAAAAGATTACAGGCTTGGTGTGGTGGTATACACCTTTAATCCCAGCACTTGGGAGGTAGAGGTAGGAGGATCACTGTGAGTTTGAGGCCACCCTGAGACTACCTGTGGTGAATTCCAGGTCAGCCCAGGCTAGGGTGAAAGCCTACCTCAAAAAGCAAAACAATAATAATAGGCAAAAACAATAGTAGGCAAATACAAAAATAAAATAATTCAGAGTCTATCCAGTATTTTTAAATGACTTATTTGGGGTTGAATAAAATGCTTATCACAGTAGCATGAGGACTAGAGTTTGGATCCCTAGTACTCACATAAAATTTTGCATGTTGGTGATGCTTACTTGTAATCCCAATTCTGGGAGGATGGAGACAGGAAGATTCCTAGCCATTGCTTGCTTGATTATCTAGCCAAAATGGTGAGTTTCGGTTCAGTGAGAGATGCTCTCTCAAAAAATGAGGTTGAAAGCCAAGCCGGGTATGATGGCACATGCCTTTAATCCCAGCACCTGGTAAGCAGAGGTAGGAGGATTGCCGTGAGTTTGAGACCCCCCTGAAACTACATAGTTATTCCGGGTCAGCCTGGACCAGAGTGAAACCCTACCTTGAAAAAAAATAAGGTTGAAAGTGATTGAGTAAGATACACAACATTGACCTCTGACCTGTATATGCACAAATGTGCATGCACACACACACGCACGCACAAACAAACAAGATTGATTTGCTGAAGGTATGGCTTAGTGGGTGAACTGCTTGTGGCACAAGCAAGAAGACCTGAGTCTGGATCCCCAGCACCCATGAAAAGCCAGGCATAGCTGCACACACCTATAATCTCAGCCTTGGGGACACAGTGTTTTTTCAATACTCTATCAAGGTGATTGAATCCCTTAGTTCCTATGTTTATATAATTGACAGCAACACTAGTTTTTGCCCTTGTAAAAGTAATACTGATTTGACTTTTTTTTAAAAAATATTTTATTTATTTATTTATTTATTTGAGAGAGAGAGAGAGAGAGAGATACAGAAATAGGCAGGTAGAGAGAGAGAGAGAGAGAATAGGCGGGCCAGGGCCTCCAGCCACTGCAAACGAACTCCAGATGCATGCGCCCCCTTGTCCATCTGGCTTACGTGGGTCCTGGAGAATCGAGCCTTGAACCAGGGTCCTTAGGCTTCACAGGCAAGCGCTTAACTGCTAAGCCATCTCTCCAGCCCTGATTTGACTTTTTTCACATGTGAGTGTGGTATGTATGCATGTGTATGCATATTTGTGTTGTGTGCGATTACCTCTCTCTATTTCCCCAGCTCTGGGATTGTAGATGTGAGTACCATGCCTTTTTTTTTTTTTGAAGTAAGGTCTTGCTATAGTCCAGGCTGACCTAGAATTCACTATATAGTCTCAGGGCAGCCTGGAACTTGCAGTGATCCTCCTGCCATGCCCAGCATCCATGCACTTCTTTTACATGGGTGCTGCAGATCCAAACTCAGGTCCTCATGCTAGCTAGGCAAGCACTGTACTGACTGAGTCATCTCCCTAGCCTGTAGCCTGCAGTACTGTTTTTTTTTTTTTTAAACAAAACATGAATAAAGTTGCTGGCGATGTGAGAGAATGAATATGGCCATGCCAGAGCTTCCTGCAAATGAACTCCAAACAAATGTGCTACTCTGTGTATCTGGCCTCATGTGGGTACTGGGGAATGGAACCCAGCCTGTCAGGCATTGCAAACAAGTGTCTTTCACCACTGAGCCATTTCTCCTGTCTTGATTTAGACACTTAAAAAAATTCTTGATTAATTCCTAGACTGCTTACTATCATGCACAGTAGATTCCTGGCTTAGGGCTTGCCTTCTGGGGAATCTTGACAACTCAAATCGTGGACAAATGGGTTAGGAAAACAAATACAGGAACTACCGAGAGAGAGCGCTAATAAAAAAACACTGTCAGTTAAATAAAAACTTTTTTTAGAGACAAGGCCTCATGTAACCCAGACTGGCCTCAAACTCACTATGTAGCCCAGGATAACCTCCAGCTTCTGATACTCTTCCCTCTACTTTCCAAGCGCTGGGGTTGCAGGCATATGTCACCATTCCCAGTTGTATAGCTTGCTGGGGATCTAACCCAGGTCTTTGTGCATGCTAGGCAAGCCCTCTTCCACATGAGCTAAAACCTAAGATTTTTGTTTTAAGTTTGCATTCCTTTTGGTTATTTGATTAATAATGCCTGACTTCAGTAATCCTTTTTTAAAATTTTTATTTTTATTTATTTACTGGCCACAGAGAGGGTGAGAGAAAATGGGCACATCAGGGCCTCTAGCCACTGCAAACGAACTCCAGATGCATGCACCACCATGTGCATCTGGCTTATGTGGGACCTGGAGAATTGAACCTGGGTCCTTAGGCTTCACAGAGTGCCTTAACCACTAAACCATCTCTCCAACCCCTTGAGTAATCCTTTTTATGCCACAGAGGTAGTGGGGGGGGTAAGCCATTTATCTCTGGTTTGGGTATCCTAAGTTCTGATCCCAGCTCTGCAGGATCAGAAGAGCTTCACTTCCTTGTGATATGATGCCTGTCATCCAGTAACTATTGTCAGCAGTAATGCTATTATGAGTATTGCTGAGGTTATCCCAAATCTTCAGGATTAAACATCACACCATTCTGGGTACCAGTTATATTTAAGCACCTACTGTGGTACCCACACTTCAGTGCCTTACAAAGTTTCTCAGCTTTTTACTTTGCCCAGCTCCAAATCTTTCTGATGGTTTTAATTTTTGCCTTTCCTATGTACCTTTTGCCAAGTCTTGCCAATTGTTCTCCACACCCATTCACCCAAATCTTTTCTTCATTACACCTTTGGCCTCCAATGTTTTATTCAAGTCTTCCCTCTGATATGTCCTCTCTTTGTGGATTTACCTATGTTTACCAGGAAAATCTGCAAAGCTGACCTTGACTCATATCACTTCCTTTCTCAAAACTTTCTCAAAAACTATGGATTGAAGCTGGGCATGGTGGCACATGCCTTTAATCCCAACACTCGGGAGGCAGAGGTAGGAGGATCTCCATGAGTTCGAGGCCACCCTGAGATGACAGACTGAATTCCAGGTCACCCTGAGCTAGAGTGAGACCCTCCCTCTAAAAACCAAACCTAAACAAAACAAAACAAAACAAAGACTGTGGATTGAAATTCAGATTCCTTTGATTAGGCCCCCAGGTGCCTCTGCCTAATAAATTAGCTCCAATCTACCTTGCCAAGTGTATTTCCTCCAAGTCACTCTTATTTTTTTTTCAATGATGGAGATTGAACCCAGGGCCACTTGTGTGCTAGGCCAATGCTGTGCCACTGAGCAACGTTCCTAGCTCTGTTACCTTTTTTTTTTTTTTTTTTTGGTTTTTCGAGGTAGGGTTTCACTCTGGTCCAGGCTGACCTGGAATTAACTATGTAGTCTCAGGGTGGCCTCGAACTCTTGGCGATCCTCGTACCTCTGCCTCCCGAGTGCTGGGATTAAAGGCGTGTGCCACCACACCCAGCTTATGTTACCTTCTTAGTGCTCACTGCTGGTCAATGAGTAGCCTGTGAGTAGAAAGTTGTATGTCTTTGCACTCCCAGTGCTTGGCACTAGTAAGAATTCCTTATAATAAATCACAGTTTAAATATTCAGTGAGTTAATCTCTGTCTATGTCTTTTCCTTCGCTTGAAATGCCTTTTACTCTGGTTTTGGGTATCTTCATTCCTATGATGCTTTAGGGTCGCTTTGTTTTTTTAAAAATTGCTATTCATTTATTTGTGCACATGTGTGTATGCACCAGAGTCTCATGCTGCTGTGAGCAGATGCCTGTCTGGCTTTATTTAGGTGGCTGGGGAATTGAATCCAGGCCAGCAGTATTTGCAAGCAAGTACCTTTAACCACTGAGCCATCTCCCCAGCCCTGGGGGGGGGTCACTTCTTGCTTGACCTCTTCCCTGATTCTTTGAGCCTGGAGCATCCGTTGCTCTCTCAAGACGTGCTCTCTGACCATCTTTCCTGGCATCTGCTACTCTGCTCTCACAGAAATGTGTACAGTTATATTTTCCACTAGACAGTATACTACTCAACAGCAGGACCTGCATTCTGAGTCGCTCAACACATTTCTGAACATGCATTCATGAAATCCATGTGGCATTTATTTATTCAGTACCTATTCTGGGCTGGGCATACAACATTGAGCAAAACAAAGTCCTTTTTATCTTAGAGTTTATATTCTAGTAGGTCTGATTAATGACTTACCTCATTCACTCGCTGGAAAGCATTGATGGGGTATCTATCTGCCAGTATTTGCCCTGAGTATTGAAAATACAGATGTGAAGAAAAGTGATAAAAGTCCACAAGGATCTCACCACAGAGTAAAGAGACAGCCACATAAATAAATGATTCTGATATATTATTACACAGTGTTTCTCATGAGGGCCACTTTAACATTTTCTCCAGGAAATTTTTTGTTCTGCAGACCTGCATTATGAGGTATTTAGCACCCTGATTATTCCCTGTATTAGTTACTTTTCATGTTTATGTAACAAAATACATGACAGAAGCAATTTAAAGAGGAAGGATTTATTTACGCTCATAGTCTTAGAGGGATTCCAGTCCACCATGCAGCAGACAGAAAGCAGAGAACACAGACCAGAAGAAAAGATAACCTTCAAGACCCATGCCTAGTAAAATACTTCTGCTAACTAGAGCCCACATTCCAGAGCCTTCACAACTTCCAAGAACAGTGCCACTAGCCTCTTTTCACATAAAGAGAACACACACACACACACACACACACACACACACACACACACAGAGGAACTTGTTGGGGACATTTCACATTCAAACTATAACCCTTCACGTATGGCCCCTAAAGGTTCAAGGTTTTCGTAATATAAAATTTATTTAGTGCAACTTTAATGTCCTCATAGTCCAAACAATCTCAGCTCCATTTAAGAATTCAAAGCCTCAGCAGGGCATGATGGTACATGCCTTTAATCCCAGCATTCGGGAGGCAGAGGTAGGAGGATCGCCATGCGTTCAAGGCCACCCTGAGAATACAGAGTGAATTTCAGGTCAGCCTGGGCTAGAGCAAGACCCTACCTCAAAAAAAATATTCAAAGCCTCTACTGAGAGTCAAGGCAATATTTTAGCTATGAGCCCCTGTAAAATAAAATAAAAAATCCATACTTCTATTATACAGTTGTACAGATTAAACATTCTCATTCTAGAAGGAAGGGTCAGGAGGATAGCAGCACTGAAACCTAGCAGGGAAAACATTAAACTTTGTAACTTCATGTCTAGCACCCAAGGCACATATTTTCATTATCTGAGCTCCAGTAGGCTTGGGCAGCCCCTACACCTATGGCCCTGTTGCCTGTGGCATATGTGACCTTTGTCTGGGGTTGGCTCCACTTAGTGATTGAAGCTTTGCTCAGCAGACGTTCCATATTCTTGGCTGGGGTCCTTATTGCAGCTTAGGCTTCACGTTCACAGTTTTACATAGCTCCCTAAGGAATCCCGTATAGGAAATGGTCTCATGGGCTACATTTTTTCTGGAGCCTTGGTGTAAGACTCCACGATTCTGTCACTCTTTTATTCTGTCTGTCCATATTAGTCAGTTCTCTAGAGTAACAGAATAATAGAATGGATTGGTATTAAAAAGGGAATTTATGGGATAAGCTTACAGCAGTCCAGTAATAGCTGTCTGTATGCGTGAAAGTCAAGAAACCTGGTAGCTGCTGAGTCCACGTGGCTAAAGCCTCAATGGTACCCATCCAGCGCTAAAGCCCAGAAGGCTTCCTGGAGAGCTACTGGTCTTCAGTCCATGCTGGAAGGCTGAGGAAACTTGGTTTCAATGCCAAGGAAGAATAACCGAACAGGATAGATGCACATACAAGTAGCACAGGCAGCCAGTTGGGAAAAAAAAGAGGGGGTTGTTTCCTATCAGAGTGTCCTTATATATATTCTATCACTGGGAGGGCCACCTACTCTGAAGAAAGGACTAACTGACAGGACTTCCTCCTTCAGTTAATCCTCCTGGAAGCAACCTCAAAGACCTGCCCAAGAGAAGTGTCTTTGGATTCCTAATCTGATCCACTGACAAGTTAACCATCACACTGTCTACAACCTGCACCATGTAGATGATGCCATGTTCTGCTGGTTCCTTTAAGATGTAACTAAGCCCCCTTTGACAATGACTGCTGTAGCTTTTGAGTACCTTGGCATGACCAAGCCCAGGAGAATACTTCCCTAGGTGGCCCCATTTGAGCAGGACACCCCTGACATGCCACTCTCTTTCAAAAGGGTTTTCAGTTTTTTGCAAGTATTTTTATTTGTTATTTACTTGCAAGCGCACGAGAGGGGGGGTAGCTGGGCGTGCTGGCACACACCTTTAATACCAGCATTTGGGAGGCAGAGGTAGGAGGATGCCATGAGTTCAGGGCCACCTTGAGACTACATAGTGAATTCCAGGTCAGCCTGGGCTAGAGCAAGACCCTACCTCAAAAAACCACAAAGAGAGAGAAGCAAAGAGAGAGACAGAGAGAAGAATGGATAAATGAATGAATGAGTAAACGAGTTTGCCAGGGTACTTCAAATGAACTCCAGGTGCATGTGCCACTTTGTGCATATGAGCTTATGTGGCTATAGGGGAATTGAACCAAGGCTGTCAAGCTTGCATAAGCAAGTGTCTTTAACCATTTAGCCATCTCTCCAGCCCAAGTTTTCAGTTTTATACCCTGGAGCCTTTTTTGGGTAAAGGTCTTGCCCTCAAAGCATCTTTCCCAGTGTGCTAGTGTAGAGTACATGGAGACTCTTTAATGGAGCTAATCTCTAACAATGCAGCTTCTTTGTCACATTTATCTTCTCCAACTTTAAAAGGCACTTATGTTTCCTTCCTTGGAAAGTTGCATACTTTTCATATCACCACATTTTTGCTTGTTTTTCATGTGACTAAAAATGTGACTAAATAATAATGTGACTAAAAGCAGTAAGCATAAATCATGCCACAGCCTGACTGCTATGCTGTCTCAAAAAAAAAAAAAAACTCCCCTGCCAATTAAGTTAGCAAATTGTTTTCTAATTTAGCTTCACCTAAAAATTAAGGACACAGGGCTGGAGAGATGGCTTAGCGGTTAAGGCGTTTGCCTGCAAGGCCAAAGGATCCTGGTTCTATTCTCCAGGACCCATGTATTAGCACAAGGGGGCACATGCGTCTGGAGTTTGTTTGCAGTGGCTGGAGAGATGGCTTAGCAGTTAAGGCACTTGCCTGCAGAGCCTAAGGACCCATGTTCAACCCTCCAGGTCCCACGTAAGCAAGATGCACAAGGTGACGCAAGTGCACAAGGTCACATATGCGCACTAGGTGGCACATGTGTCTGGAGTTCAATTACAGTGGCTGGAGACCCTGGTGTGCCGATTCTCTCTCTCACTCACTCTCGCTCCCTGTCTCACTCTCTTGCATAAAAAAAAAAATTAAGGACACACACAAATATAGCCAGTTCCTTGGCCAGAATGTAAGATGAATATCCTCTAGTTCACTTCCTAAAAAGAGGCCTTGTTCCCATCTGATAACAAGGTTAATCCTCCTGGAAGCATTCTAGGGCTTCTGTAGCTCACATGTCCATACATTTCTAAATTGTTCCTGCAAACCACTTCCAAAGGCTTATGAGCCACATGGTCAGGTTTATCACAGCAACAGGCCCACTTCTTTTTTTTTTAAATATTTTATTTTTATTTATTTATTAACTTGAGAGAGAGAGATACTGAAATAGGCAGGTAGAGAGAGAGAGAGAATGGGTGCGCCAGGGCCACCAGCCACTGTAAACGAACTCCAGATGCATGCACCCCCTTATGCATCTGGCTTACGTGGGTCCTGGAGAATCGAGCCTTGAACCGGGATCCTTAGGCTTCACAGGCAAGGGTTTAACCACTGAGCAATCTCTCCAGCCCAACAGGCCCACTTCTTAATAGCAGTTTTCTGTATTGGTTACTTTTCTTGTTTCTGTGAGAATAGCACCCTAATGAAGGAAGGATTTATTTTTGTTACCATAGAATTGGAAAATCACCTTGGTTCTTAGGTGAAGTTGCCTAAGGTTACAGATATCTTCCCTAGAGCATTTTCCTAGGAGAAAAACCAAATGAAAACCAGAAGAAAAGTTAAGAAAAATGAATGAAAACAGAGTTCTGGCTAGAGGGATGGCTCAGCGGCTAAAGGCACTGGCTTGCAAAGCCTGATAGCTCAGGTTTGATTCCCTAGTACCCACATGGAGCCAGATGCACAGAGTGGCACATATGTCTAGAGTTTGTTTGCAATGGTAGGAGGCCCTGGTATGTCCATGCTTACTTTCTCTCCCTCTCTCTCTCTCTCTCTCTGCCTCTTTCTCTCTCTCTCTTAAATAGAAATATTTTAAAAATAGAGTTCAAGGAAAGAATAGCATGCCTTGTGACTGAACTAGGAGGTAACCAGTTACATTGAGGCTTTGTTGAGGCTGGGAATGAAAACTGCTTCACTTCCAGAATGATGTGAACCTTTGGCATTAACACTCCACTCTATCACCTTGGGTCAGTTGAGGAAGAAATAACTGTAGACTGCATTCCTCATCTGTTTGTTTTAACTTTGCAGTTGGTCAAGGGCTGTTCTGTATGGCCCAATATCAGGATGGATGTTTGAGATGGGAGATAGCTAAATAAGCTTACTACTCTGAGTGTATCTTTTAGCATTTGTTATTATTGGGCCAGGAAGACACAACTAATTGTATTTACTGTCATCTCTTCACCCTTTAGCTTTGTGGCCAGGTTAGGGCCTCAAGCTACTCTACTAGTTCATTTACAAATATTTTTATTTATTTATTAGTAAGGAGACAGAGAAGGAGTATGGGTGTGCCAGGGCCTCCCACCACTATAAACAAACTCCAGATGCATGTGCCACTTGTGCATCTAGCCTTATGTAGGTACTGGGAGATTGAACCTGGGTTGTTAGGCTTTGCGGACAAGTGCCTTAACTATTGAGCCATATCTCCAGCCCCAAGTTTTTGTTTTTTTTTTTTTTTTTTCTCACTTTAGCTCAGGCTGACTTGGAATTCACTAGGTAGTCTCAGGGTAGCCTTGAACTCACAGCAATCCTCCTACCTCTGCCTCCCAAGTGCTGGGATTAAAGGTGTGCGCCACCACACCTGGCTCCAAGTTCATTTTTAAAAGAGATCTTTTTATTTATTTGAGAGAGAGAAAGACAGAGAATGGGGATGCCAGGGCTTCTAGCCACTGCAAACAAACTCCAGACACACATGTCACTGTGCATCTGGCTTTACATGGATACTGGGGAATCAAACCTGGGTCCTTAGGCTTTGCAGGAAAGTACCTTAACCACTAAGAAATCTCTCCAACACCCCCCCAGTTCATTTTTAATTAAGTACTGACAAGCAGTTGGAGGGTTGCTTACTGAAATGTTAGCATTTGAAAATGCCTCCTGCTGCAATTCACTAACTCCATACCTATCCTAAATTTCCTCTGTTAAGGAGAAGACATTCTTTTTTTTTGAGGTAGGGTCTCACTGTAGCTCAGGCTGTAGTCTTAGGGTGGCCTTGAACTCATGGTGATCCTCCTACCTCTGCTTCCCGAGTGCCGGGATTAAAGGCATGCGCCACCATGCCCGGCGAGAAGACATTCATGTAAGGCAAAAGGAGTGAAGATATTTTGTGTTGTTTTGTGTGTGTGTGTGTGTGTGTGTGTGTGGTACATGTGTGTGATGTGCATATGCACTTGTATGTGCAGATGCACGCACCCTGTACACATGTGGGGGCCAGAGGAGAACGTGTGGTTGTTCTTCCTCTATTGCTCTTTCACCTGCTTACTTGAGATGGAATCTCACTGAATCCACAGCTGTCATTTTCAGTCAGACTGGCTAGCCCTAGTGATTCTATGGTCTCTTCTTCCTCACAGGACTTGGGTTACAAGCATGCGTGGCCTCATCTGGCTGTTGACGTAAGTGCTGGGGAATCAAACTGAGGGTTAATTAGGCCCTCATGCTTGTACGGAAAGCACTCAGCCTCTGAGCCATCTCCCTAGCCCCTTTCCTTTTTTTTTTTTTGTAAAAGTAACTTTTTAGAGGTGTCATCTCTGCTTAGGATTACCTACTCTTTGGTCGTCTAGGCATAGGCCAAGAGGCGCTAGGCAGATGAAATGATGGCATCTTGGCATGCCAGACTTGAGAGTAGATACAGTTGTCATCAGACTAGGGTTGCTATTCTGAAAGGAAGCAACCCTAACATTGAGCAGGGAAGAAAAAATTAACAAGAAGTCTTCGTCTTTTTGGAGAAGAATAGATTGGAGCTGGCTAGAGATAAACTGGATGCACAAGTTAAAGGGATGTGTGTATTAAGATTTAGAAAACAGAGCTTGGGCACCCAGAAGACAGGGCAGGAACATTCACTAGGAAAGAGAGCAGGAAGACCACACCCTGCTGTGTCATGGAGGAAGGTACAGAGGATTATTTTCTGGAAGCTTCCATGAGGCAGGAGAAAAGATTGGAGAATTTAGGCATGACCAGTTTGTGTGTATCATTTGCCCAGTGATGTCCTAAGGGTCCCTGGAGTCAGACTTGCAGGAATAAATAGTTCATGGATATGCTTTGATGGCTGGGATGAAGTAGAGGCAGTGTGGGTAGAGCCTGAGTATGAGTGTGACAGGCCTACTGCTGTGGAGTTTCTCTGGCAGCAGTAGAGGAGAGCTTAAATGGAGAGTTGGATTCTCATTTACTCAAATATGGACATGTTAGGTTCAATAGAAAATGAAACCTCTTTAAAGAAGTTTTCAAGGCATTCAATCAACAATTTGCCTGGTGAGGCACAGGTAAGGGGGAGCACAAGCAGTGGGGAGAAACCTCCCATGAAGATAATGCCAAATCCAGGAGCTATGGACTGTGATTCTGTAGATTACCTGAAGCTGGCCCTTGGGGTCCCTTTTAAAGAGAAATTACAATTCCTCATTTAGTGTAGTGTCCACTTGTGTCTCATGTTAAGTACTTTCTGGAAAAATAAGGCTTTATTTTGGACACATGAATACTGTTAGTAATTCCCTGGAGTTTGGAAGCTCTTGGGGTTCTACTTTTATGATTTTATTTTATTTATTTATTAGAGACGAGAGAGGGAAAGAGAGAGAGGGAGAGTGAGAATGGGCGTGCCAGGGCCTCTAGCCACTGCAAATGAACTCCAGATGCATGAGACCCCTCGTGCATCTGGCTAACGTGGGACCTGGAGAATCGAACCGGGGTCCTTAGGCTTCTCAGGCACGTGCTTTAACCACTAAGCCATCTCTCCAGCCCCTGGGGTTCTACTTTTAAAGACCTGATAAAATCTCTCTTTTTGGTGTGCATGTGTTTATGTTTGCATGTTTGTATGTGTGTTGGTACATGTGAATGTGGAGGCTAGAGGTCCATGTTGGGTGTTTTTCTCAATTATTCTTCACCTTATTTTTTTGTTTGCTTGTGTGTGTGTGTGTTTGTATGACATGTATGTGCCCAATGTACTGTGGTGGGGTGTGCTTGCCTGCAGTGGCCAGAGCAGAACATTGAGTGACCTGCTCCATCATTATTCTGCCTGGTTGTTTGTTTATGATTATTATTATTATTTTGGTTTTTCAAGGTAAGGTCTCGCTCTAGCACAGGCTGACCTGGAATTCACTATGTAGTCTCAGGGTGGACTTGAACTCATGGCAGTCCTCCTACCTTTGCCTCCTGAGTGCTGGGATTAAAGGCGTGTGCCACCACCCCAGCTTATTTATTTATTTGAGAGAGAATGGGCATGCTAGGGACTCTAGCCACTGCAAATGAATTCTAGATGCACATACCACCTTTTGCATCTGGCTTTACGTGAATACTAGGGAATTGAACCCATATCCTTAGACTTTGCAGGCAAGCATCTTAACCACAGAGCCATCTCTCCTGTTCTTTATTAACATTTTATTGACATCTTTATTATAAAAAGACAATGTAGCATGAACATAACCTCCCCCCACTACCCTCCTTTTCCCCCTCTTGAGTCGCCCTTCACTGAATCCTTTCTTTTACCTGCTCTCTTCTATTTTGATGTTATCTGTTTTTCCCTCCTATTATGCAGGTCTTGAGTGGGTAGTATCAGCCACTGTGAGATCAGGAACACCACGGACTTCTGCCTGTTCTTGCTTAAGCATCAGTGTCTTACTGATCCTGGAGCTTGCCATTTTTTTTTCACAAGCTCTGGCAGTTACTAGGTCTCTGTTCTCCTGTAGGACTAGGGTTACAGGCTGCTGTGGCCACACCCAGTGTTTATGTGAGTTCTGGAGATTTGAACTCCATTGGTCTCAAGCCCTCATGCTTGCACAGGAAGCACATTGAACTATCTCTCTAACACCACCTTATTTTTAATTATTTTTTAAAATTTTAATTAATTTTTTGACAACTTCTTTAATTGTAGACAATATCCCATGGTACTTCGTTCCCTCCCCCCACTTTCCCCTTTGAAACTCCACTCTCCATCATATCCCCTCCCCCTCTCAATCTGTCTCTCTTTTCATTTTGATGTCATCTTTTCCTCCTATTATGATGGTCTTGTGTAGGTAGTTTCAGGCTCTGCGAGGTCATGGATATCCGGGTCATTTTGTGTCTAGAGCAGCAGGTTGTAAGGAGTCCTACTCTTCCTTTGGCTCTTACATTCTTTCTGCCACCTCTTCCACAATGGACCCTGAGCCTTGGAAGGTGGGTTTGAGATGTTTCAGTGCTGAACACTCCTCTGTCCCTTCTTAGCACCATGGTACCTTCTGAGTCATCCCAAGGTCACCACCATCTGAAAAGAGAAATTTCTCTAACCAAAAGTGAGAGTAGCATTAATACATGGGTATGGACATTAAGAGAAATGCTTACTGGGCAGTTTGGTGAGCATAGTATATACATTTAGCCAGACACCAGCAGACATGACACCCCTAGGGCTCATGACTACCCCTGTTGTAGGTTTTCAGTATCAGAGATGTATTCCGTCCCATAGAGCGGGCCTCCAGTCCAATTAGAGAGCAGTTGGTTTCCCCCATAATAGCCATGTCATTATTGCACCTGTTGGCTCATTTGGCCTGGCTGGGCAGATTTAAAGCTTGTAGTGTCCACTGTTGTTTATCTCCACTGGTGTTTTCTCTCTCTCCCATTGAACTGCATGCAGCATAGCCTTTTCCAGCTTTCTGTCAGCTGGTCCACATGGAGGAGGCTTTCAGCTCAGCTCCAGCAGGATTTCTCAGTGACCTTGCAGCCCAAGTATGTGGAGTCTTCAGCAATAGGGTCTTACCATCTGTAGCAGACAGCTTCAGGTTCACTGAGATGAACTTCCAGACCAGGCACAGTTATGGAGGAAGGGATTTATTGAAGCTTACAGATACAGGGGAAGTTCCATAATGGCAGAAGAAGCTGGCCTACCTTCACAGGTCCAAACACAGACAGAAAAGCCAAAAGCCACATAGCACAGCATACCTCAGGAACTCCAGCTAGGCACACTTTGTATATGTTTAGATTGAAATCCAAAACCTACCACCATACCTTAAGATCCACCCAGAGACACTGCCTCCAGCAAGGTGGCTATAGATGCAAACTATAAACTAATAAAACACTGAATATATTGGGGACCATCTATTCAAACTACCATACCATCTATTC
The DNA here is from genome assembly GCA_036365145.1 of Orientallactaga sibirica. NCBI lineage: Eukaryota > Metazoa > Chordata > Mammalia > Rodentia > Dipodidae > Orientallactaga > Orientallactaga sibirica. The sequence goes on along the minus strand of JAEOAD010002421.1, from coordinate 5,117,673 downwards.
CTGCCCACCTTATTTTTTTAAAAGAGCCTCACTAAACCACGATCTCACTGATTCCGCTAAACTAGCTAGCCAGCCTAGCATTGGGATTTCAGATGCATGCCACCATGCCTGGCATTTTACGTGGGAACTGAGGATCCAGCAGGGACTTTACCCACTGAGCCATTTTTCCAGCCCTAAATTCCTTTTGTGAGTGGGCTGAAGTTGGTTTCTGGATGACTATATGTCTTTAGGAGCATCAGGTTCCCTGGATGAACTAGGTCAGGGTAAGAGAATCCTGGTCAGGAATCCTGGTTTGGTAGAATTTAATTTTTTATTTATTAATTTGATAGAGAGAGGGGGGGAGGGAGAGAGATTGGGCACATCAGGGCCTCCAGCCACTGCAAATGAACTGCAGACACATGTGTTACTTTGTGAATCTGGCTTTGTGAATCTGGTACTGTGGAATCAAATCTGGGTCCTTAGACATTACAGGTAAGTGCCTTAACCACTAAGCCATCTCTCCAGCCCCGAATTTATATATATATATGTTGTTAAGTGATCAAAAGCAGCTGGGAGCCGGGCGTGGTGGTGCATGCCTTTAATCTCAGCACTAGGGAGGCTGAGGTTGAAGGATTATTAGTTCAGGGCCACCCTGAGATTACATAGTGTATTCCGGGTCAGCCTGGGCTAGTGTGAGACCCTACCTCGAAAAAAAAATTAAAAGAGCAGCTGGGTATGGTGGCTATAATTCTGTAATCCCAGCACTTAGGAGGTGAACACAAGGATCAGCCATTCAAAACCATCCTTGGTTACATAGGTAGTTCAAGGCAAGCAAGTCTCAATTACATGAAAGTTGGTATTAAACAAAAACAACAATAAAAATGATCCAAAGCATTTCTTCCTAAGTGGTAAGATCCCTGAACCCTTTTAACATCCTTTTATTTATTCTCATGACTCTGTAAGGTTTGGAGAAGGGACCAGAATGAGACATTGTAACTAAGCCTATAAGCCTTGTATCAGTATTATATAAGCCATATCAATGATTACCTCTAGTTGTTTGAAGGAGCTTTACCAGAAAAACTCAGACAGCTTTCATCCTCAAGAGGATTGATTATTGAGGTTGAAGGCCCTTCCCTTCAGAGGGAGGGAGGGATATGTTTAAGTACTTTCTTTACAGAGGGTCAAAGCCCTGGTTTTTATTTTTATTATTTTTAATATTTATTTTATTTTTTATTTTATGTTTAAGATTTTTATCTTTATTTGTTTATTAGAAACAGAGAGAGGGAGAGAGAAAAAGGGAAGACGGGTGCATCAGGGCCTCTAGCCACTGCAAAGGAACTCCAGATGCATGTGTCATCATGTGCATCTGTCTTACGTGGGACCTGTAGAATCAAACTGGTATCCTTAGGCTTTGTAGATATGTGCCTTAACCACTAAGCCATCTCTCCAGCTGTATTATTTTTATTTTTGGAGAGAGAGAAAGAAAGACAGAGAGAATGGGCACACCAGGACCTTCAGCCTGCTACAAACTCCAGATGTGTGTGCGCCCCTTTGTGGTGCATGTGCAACATTGTGCACTTGTGTCACTGGTCTGCCTTTGTAGGCCCTGGAAATTTGCATATGAGTTCAAATCAAGCCCAGCCCTGATTTTTAGAACCCCCACTGAGGGCAGTTTTGGTGCTCTGGTTTCTCACAGGGGTTGCAAGCATTGCCTCTGTAGTACCTTCTTATTTTGTCTGGGGTTTAGGCTATTTAATGGATTCCTCTAGTTGACTGCTAGGGGTGTTTAGTAACCTTATAGAGGTGTTTGGTAATATATCCTTTAAGGGGTCTTTTTTGTTTCCTAGGGGCACATGAACACAGCAAGTCTTGTAAGTCCAAGGGTTCTCATATAATGTCATGAATATCTCAGACCATTTTGTCTTTTTAATTTTTTTAAAAAAATTTTGGAGGTAGTGTCTCGCTGTAGCTCAGGTTGACCTGGAATTCTCTATGTAGTCTCAGGGTGGCCTCAAACTCATGGCAATCCTCCTACCTCTGCCTCCCGAGTGCTGGGATTAAAGGCGTATGCTACCAAACCTGGCCTTTTAAAATTTTATTTTAAAATTTATTTATTTATTTATTTATTTATTTGAGGGAGAGAGAAAGAATGGGCATGCTAGGGCCTTCAGCCTCTGCAAAAGAACTCCAGTTGTATGTCCCACCTTTTGCATGTAGCTTATGTGGGTCCTGGGGAATTGAACTTGGGTCATTTGGCTTTGCAGGCAAACTCCTTAACTGCTAAGCCATCTGTCCAGCCTGTCATTTATCTTTTTTGAAAAATATTTTATTTATTTATTTGCAAGCAGAGAGAGAGGGAGAGGGAAAGAGAAAAATAGATTGAAAGAGAGAATGAGAATGAGCATGCTAGGGCCTCCTGCCACTGCAAATGAACTCCAGAGGCATATGCCACTTTGTGTATCTGACTTTATGTGGGTAGTGGGGAATTGAACCCAAGCATTCATACTTTGCAAGCAAGCGTATTTTAACCACTGAGCCATCTCTGTAGCTTCTATTTGTCTTTTTATTTTTTTCTGAGGTAGGGTCTCACTCTAGCCCAGGTTGACCTATAATTCACTATGTAGTCTAAGGGTGGCCTCAAACTTATAGTAATCCTCCTGCCTTGGCCTTCTGAGTGCTGGGGTTCCATTTGTCTTTTTTAAAATATTTATATTTTTTTACTTATTTGAAAGAGAGAAACAGAGAGAAAGAAAGAGGCAGATAGAAAGATAGAATGTGCATGCCAGGGCCTCTAGCCACTGCAAACAAACTTCAGACAGATGCACCACCTTGTAGATCTGCTGTTACATGGGTATTGGGGAATCGAACTAGGGTCCTTAGTGTTTGTAGGAAAGTGCCGTAACTGCTGAGCCATCTCTCCAGCCCCCCATTTGTCTTTTTTGTAAAATAAATCTAATTGTAGAATTGTATTCCTTTAAGCCATTTAAAAAATATATTTTTGGGCGAGAGAGAGGGCTCAGCAGTTAAGGCAAAGCCTGCGAAGCCTAAAGACCCAGGTTTGATTCCCCAGTGCCCATGTAAGCTGTATGTACAAGGTGGCACATATATCTGGAGTTCATTTGTGGTGCCTAGAGGTCTGGCATGCCCATTCTCTCTTTCAAATAAATAAATAAATAAATAAATAAATAAAAAAATAAATTTATTTATTTATTTATTTGAGAGAAAGAGGGAGAGACACACAGAGAGAGAATGAGTATGAGCATGGTAGCAGCTTCCTGTCACTGAAAACAAACTAAACACATGTGCCACTTTGTGCATTTGGCTCTATGTGGGCACTGGGGAATCAAACCTGGGCTATCAGGATTTACAAGCAAGTGTGTTTAACCATTGAGCCATCACTCCAGCCCCATTTTTTTTTGTTTTGTTTTATCAAGGGTTTCACTCTAGTCCAGGCTGACCTGAAACTCACTGTGTAGTCACAGAGTGGCCTTGAACACATGGTGATCCTCCTACCTCTGCCTCCTGGGTGCTGGGATTAAAGGCATGTGCCACCACACCCGGTTCAGCCCCATTTTTTTGGGGGGGGTTTTTCGAGGTAGGGTCTCACTCTGGCTCAGGCTGACCTGGAATTCACTATGTAGTCTCAGGGTGGCCTCAAACTCTCAGTAATCCTCCTACCTCTGCCTCCCGAGTGCTGGGATTAAAGGCGTGCACCCCCACACCTGGCTTCCCATTTTTAAAAAAAATTATAATGAAGCTGAGTTTTGACCAGGACTAGACATTATTGGCCTATCCTGAGGGGGGGGGGTTGTCTGTCACTTAAGGTGACTGAATATATGCACTGAAAATAATTAAGGTAGGGAAAGTAGAAAGTGCCAATAAGAAAGTTTTAGGACAAGACAAGAGGGCCAGGAACATACATGGTATATATTCAGTGGCCATTACTTGGATGTATATTAAAATAATATGATGATAATATACAAAGAATGGTTGAAGTTTACAATTTTAGAAGAGCTACTGGGACTGGGAATCTGGATTTTTTTATGGTTATTGGCTAAGAACACCACAGGTATGGCCAAAAATTACTGGAATTTATCACCATTTTCCCTAAATACTGTTTAATGGTATCCACTTAATTAGATCCTGATAGCTGGCATAGCACTCAGAGTCCCTTTTTAAATTTAAATTTTTTTTTAATTTGTCTTTTTTTTCTGTTTCAGATTTAGCCAAGTTTCTTTTGCTCTATATTATTCCATTATTTGGTGTTATATGTTTTAGTTTGGTTTTTAAAACTATGTACTTTTTAATTTTTTTAATTTTTGTTTATTTATTTGAGAGAGAGAGAGGGAGAGAGAGAGATAAATAGGCAGGTAGAGACAGAGAGAATGGGCATGCCAGGGCCTCCAGCCACTGCAAACAAACTCCAGATGCGTGTGCCACCTTGTGCATCTGGCTTATGTGGGTCCTGGGGAGTTGAACCTGGGTCCTTTGGCTTTGCAAGCAAGTGCCTTAACCACTAAGCCATCTTTCCAGCCCCCTGTACTTTTAAAAAAATATTCATTTATTTATTTATTTGAGAGAGGAAAGAAGCAGAGATATAGGGAGGGTGAGGCAGAGTGAGAATGGGCATGCCAGGGCCTCTAGCTACTGCAAATGAACTCTAGACGCATGTACCACCTTGTGCATCTGTCTTATGTGGCTCCTGGGGAATCAAACCTAGGTCCTTTGGCTTTACAGGCAAGTGCCTTATCCACTAAGCCATTTCTCCAGCTCAAAACTGTACTTTTATGATCAGTTGAGGCCCTTTGGAAGTTACTCTTAGGGACTTAGGAAGGCCCCCCTTAATCCTTTTGTTTTTCCTCTACCAGTTGTGCCATCTGAGATGCTGGGATAGGTCAAGCTCTTATTGACCATGTGGCATCCCTAGAAAGATAGGGGGCATTTCCCCTCTGGTCTTCTCTGCAAGATGTGCACCAATGAGAGTCCAACCACTGGGGTCCTCATGGCTTTTCTGAGGACAAGGAAAGTTGTAGGACCATTTTAGAGGAGCCTTGTTTTCCTCCGGATCCTGATTGACTTTGGAGGTCAAGGGCCAAAACACTGGTGTCCTTAGCCTCATTTTCCTCTTATCAGTCTTGAAGACTTAGTATTGGGTTTCCCTTTTAACTTTTGTATAGCATTTAGATAAAGCTTAGATAAATAGCACTATTAGCTCTTTGAGATATGTACATTTTTATTCACACATATAGATGGCCTTAACTGTATCATAGTAACCTAAAATAATAGTTGTTTATTTAACAAGTTGTAAAGTGAATAATTAAGAAATTTTTAAAATAGACACTTAAATCCAGATTCTGTAAAGACCCAGTTTCCTGAGTAGTTAAGAGCTTGATGAACTCAATAACAACAACCATAAAAAAGCCAAGTAATTATCTTGATAAAACATAGGCTCCTTTTTTTTTGTTTTGTTTTTGAAGCACGGTCCCACTGTAGCCCAGGCTGACCTAGAACTCCAATACATGTTGATCCTCTTACCTCAGCTTTCTGAGTGCTGAGATTATAGGCACGCACCACCACACCCAGATTTTTTTACTTTCTCTTTTTTTGAGACAAGGTCTCACTCTAGCCCAAGCTAGCCTTGAACTCATGGCCATCCTACTACCTCAGTTTCTCCAATACTGGAATTAAAGACATGTACCACCAAGCCCAACTTAAACAACTTAAAAAAAATGTTGGGCCAGTTGTGGTGGTGCACACCCTTAATCCCAGCACTTGGGAGGCTGAGGTAGGAGGATCACTGTGAGTTCAAGGCCACTCTGAGACTACATAGTGAATTCTAAGTTAGCCTGGGCTGTAGCAAGACCCTATTTGGAACCCCCCAAAAAAAGAATACACTAAAAAATGTTTATTTACTTTAATATTTGCTTGTGTGTGTATGTAGTACATTTGTGTGTATGTCTCTTTGTGGTGCTCCCATATGCTTTCCTGAAGTGGTGGGAGGATCTCTAACTTAAAGTGGCTGGAGTGGAATGTTGGGTGTTCCCATTCCATTGCTCTTCCACTTCGTCTTGTTTTGAACTGGAGTCTCTTTTTTACTGATTCTGGAGATTGCAGGGTCCCAATGCTTCTTGGGTCTCTGTTCCCTTGTGGGACAGGGGTTACATGTGGGTGTGGTTATACCTAGCTATTTTATGTGGGATTTGAAATTTTGAACTCTGGTAGTCTTAGGCCTCCTCTGGCCCTTATAATTGCATGAGAAGCATACTTAAAACACTGAGCCATCTCTCCAGGCCTTATTATTATTTTTTTTTATTGAGGTAGGGTCTCGCTGTAGCCCAGGCTGACCTGGAATTCACTATGTAGTCTCAGGGTGGGCTCAAACTCATGGCGATCCTCCTACCTCTGCTTCCTGAGTGCTGGGATTAAAGGCGTGCACCACCACACCCAGCTCCAGTCCTTTTTTTGAGGAAGGTATCCCAGGCAGGTCTTGAACTTGTGGTGATTCTCCTTTTTCAGCCTTTTAAGTGCTGGGGTTATATGTATAGGCCACCTAATTTTCAGGAAAGGGTTTAAAAGAATAAAGTTTGGGCTGGAGAAATGGCTTAGCGGTTAAGGCATTTGCCTGTGAAGCCAAAGGATCCTGGTTCGATTCTCCAGGACCCACATAAGCCAGATGCACAAGGGGTACATGCATCTGGAGTTCGTTTGCAGTGGCTAGAGGCCCTGGCATGACCATTCTCTCTCTGTCTGCCTCTCTTCTCTCTCTCTCTCTCTCTCTCTGCTTGCAAATAAATAAAATAAAATAAAATAAAATAAAATAAAATAAAATAAAATAAAAAAGAATAAAGTTGATTTTAAAGTAAGAGAAAAAGAAAGCAGAGAGAACACAGACTCCTCACGGAGAAGTGGATTCCAGAGCTAGAAAATCCCTAAGCTAGTATTTTTAAAGGTTTAATTGACAACCTCCATTCATATACACAATATATCCTGATCATGATTCCCTCCCCACCTTCCTCTGTTCCCTTCTCCATCCCCTCTCCACTGAACCTGCTCTTCTTTACAACTAGTCCCTCTTTTATTTTTGTCATTTCTTTGCCTTCCATCCTCCATGACAACATGTTGATAGGCTCAGTATTATGCAGGTCTTGTGCAGGTAATGGCAGCTGCTGTGAGATCATGACGGCACTGGCCATTTTGTGTCTGAGAGACAGCATTCCAAAGCACTCCTTCCCATCCTTTGATTTTTATGTTCTTTCCACCACCTCTTCCACTGTGGTCCCTGAGCCTTGGAGACTGTGATAAAGATGTCTCATTTAATGCTGAACCCTCAACTGTCACTTCTTCTCAGCACTTTGATAAGTTTTGAATCTTCCTAGCAGTCACTACCATCTGAAAACAGTAACTTCTTTAACCAAAAGGGAGAGTGGCACTAATACATGGCACAATATGTAAATATTTAGAGGGAAACTTAGTAGGCATAAGATACCCATTTAGCTAAAAAATAGTAATAGCTTCCCCTCTAGGGTTTATGAACTTCCCAGCACAGACTTTTGACTAGGTTTTCAGTATTAGGTATAGATTCTTTTCTGTGGAGTGTGTCTCAGATCCAATCAGAGAGAAGTTGGTTACACCCATAACAGACATGTATGCTACTGTTGCACTCTTAGGCACATCTTGCCTAGCCAGCCAGTTGTGTTCTTGCAGGGTTAAGACTGTTGATGACTAGTTTCCCCCAGCAAGCTGCATAGCACTTTTCCAGCACTGTGACAGCTAGTCATCAGGGATAAAGCTTCTAGCTCAGTTCTAGCTTGATTTCTCAGTGTCTTGCAACTGAGGCATGTGGTGTCTTAATCAATAGAGTCTTACCATCTAGTTCTGGTGGACAACCAAGAGCTTTGGCAATAGCCTGTATTGGTTTGGGGTCTTTAAGGACCTTCCTGATGAACAACTCACTGGGAGGCATCCCACCCTTGGCATTAGTTTTTTTTTTTTTTTCTGAGGTAGGGTCTCACTCTGGCCCAGGCTGACCTGGAATTAACTTTGTAGTCTCAGGGTGGTCTTGAACTAACAGTGATCTTCCTACCTCTGCCTCCTGAGTGTTTGGATTAAAGGCGTGCACCACCACGCCCAGCAACATTTGGGTTTTTAAATCCTTTGTTATTTTATTGTGTGTGTGTATGTATGTAAGTATGTATGTATGTATGTATATGAGAGAGAGAATGGGCAGGCTAAGGCCTCTTGCTACCATTGCACACAAATTTCAGATGCATGTGCCACTTTGTGTGTTTGGCTTTACATGGATACCAGGGAATCAAACGCATAATGGTAGGCTTTGCAATCAAGTGCCATTAACCATTGAGCAATATCTCCATTGGGATGTTTCTGTAACAACTTATGGCTTCCGGATACAGCATTATCTACCCCCACAAAATCCTTCTACTCAAACTCTCTCTTTAAAAAAAATATATATATATTTGGCCATGGGCAAAGAAACATTTCATTGGTGGTGGTTTTCTTATATCAGGCAAGGGCAAAACAAATGGAAGGCCTTTGTTTATCCTAGCTTGATGCCTAACTTGGTGGCCAGAGCTGTTTCATGCCTAGGGCATAATCCTGAGGGGGGAAAAATCTGCTGCGCTGGATGGCTCAAGCAGTTAAGGTGCTTGCCAGCGGTGTCTAATGACCATGGTTCAGTTCCCCAGTACCCATGTAAAGGCAGATGCACAAAGTGAAGCATGCATCTGGAGTCCGTTTGCAGTCGCTGGAGGTCCTGGCATGCCCATTCTTTCTGTCTCTCTCTTTTCTATCTCCTGCTTTCAAATGAAAAATAAAATAAAACTTCTGGGGCTGAAGAGATGGCTTAGTGGTTAAGGCGCTTGCCTGTGAAGCCTAAGGACCCAGGTTTGATTCTCCATGTCCCACATAAGCCAGATGCACGTGGTGGTGCATGCATCTGAGTTTGTTTACCGTGGCTAGAGGCCCTGGCATGCCCATTCTCACTCTTTCTCTCTGTCCTTCTGTCTCAAATAAATATTTAAAAAAATAAAAATATATATGTTCTTTTAATTAACAAAGAAAGAGATTTCCATATGGCATATTTATAACATCTTTGATTAACCATTCCATCCCCCTCCCTGACTCTTTATATCTTTCTAAAAATCTAGGAAGCTGTATTTGAAACAGAAAACCTGGACATTGTATTTTAAACACTCAACAGTTATAAACACAGGCAAAATACGTTAATATCTCTAGAGTCTTAATTAATTTGTCAGCTATAAGGTTAGGATTTTTATTTTTTGAGGTGGGGTCTTGCTTTAGCCCAGGCTGACCTGGAATTCACTATACAGTCTCAGGCTGGAGGTTAGGTATTTCTTATTTTTTCTTTTTAATATATTTTATTATTATTTTTATTGATAACTTCTATACTTACATACAGAAAACACATGATATTTCCCTCCCCTCCCCCATTCTACTTTAGAACTCCAATCTCCATCATATCCCTCCCCTCTCTCCATTAGTCTTTCTTTTAATTTGATGTCATCATCTTTTACTTCTATTTTGAAGGTCTTGCGAAGGTATTGCTAGGCACTGCAAGGTCATGGATATTGAGGTCAATTTCTGTCTGGGCAGTTGCATTGTAAGAAGTTATACCCTTCCTTTGGCTCTTCCATTCTATCCGCCCCCTCTTCCACAATGGTCCCTGAGCCTTGGAGGGTGTGACAGAGGTGTTTCAGTGCTGGGCACTCCTCCATCCCTTCTTCTCAGCACTATGTTGCCTTTTGGGTCTTCCCAGTGGTCATCGCCATTTGAAAAGAGAAGCTTCTCTAACCATAAGTGAGAGTAGCGTTAATATGTGAATATGAACATTAAGCGTAGTGCTTTCAGGGTAGCTTGGTGGGAATAATATATACATTTAGTCAGACAAGAGTAGGCTTTATACCCCTAAGGCTCATGACCTCCCTTGCCCAACCTAAACAAAAGTCTATGGTAGGTATTTCTTGATTGTGCATTTTGGATATAATTTAGGTTTTCTCCTAAAGTCATGAAGTCTTGGGTATAGGCCCCTTCAGATCAGCTAGAGGCCAGAATCTTTCAGTGATGAAAATGCATCCCACTTGTAGCTCCCGGGTAAGGGATGGCTGATTTCTCTTTCTAGTGGCAAGGATAGGTGGGGACCATGAGGAGCAAGAGAACCTCTGAGGTGTCAGCAAAGTTTGCTTCCCTTTTCCTTTTTTGGAGCAGGCTCTTTCTTTCCCTTGGTGTGTATTGTCCTGGAAGTATCTTTCAAGGTATGCCTCTCGTATTGCTAGCCCTGCCAGGCCCTGCCAGAAGCCATTGACCATTCTTTCCTAAGTTTCCTAGTCCTCCAGATTTGCCATCATTCCAAATTGCAAACCTAATTATGCCCCATTACCCGTGCAACATAAAAGCATGTCATATCCTGTTGGCTACAAGAGTTCCTTGTTTTGAGGACCTCTCTGTATTGTAATCCTGAGACTTATTTCATCTAATTTGTTCCCAGTCTATATTAGACTGATGCTTTTCCATAATAATCTTGTGATGACGTGCTAGCAGTTAAGATGTCTAGTGGAGCACTAATTAAATAGGGCTCAGCCAAGGATTCCTGGGTCCTTGGCTTGCAGATGGAAAGGCTTATAGGTAAGGACTTGGTAACCAATGCAAATGCAAGAAGGAAACCGAGTATAAGAGCTAAAGCCTTGGGTGTCTCCTAGTTAACTGATGCACAGGGAAATACCTGTGCTGGTAAGCTGCAGAGGCTAGGCAAACTGGAGTGGTGGTTATGGTCAGAGAAAGGAAAAGCAGAGAAAGCCTGTGGTCTCGAGGCTGTGGCTGGAGCCAGAGGCTGTTGGGGACACAAGCAGAGAGCAGTGTCATTTAGGCGAGGTTCTGGAGCTGGGGAAGAAGAGCAGGAGACAGGTGTAGACCACAGAGACCCCCGGCAGGGCAGTCCAGAGTCCATTTGGTGGAACAGGCAGCTGTGTAGATCTGAGGTAAGGTTGTAGTGAGAAGCGAACTAGAAGACAACACGAAAAGTGAACAGGAAGCAGCCAGATCTGAAGAAAGCCCAACAGGGCCACTCCGAGCTTGGATTTTCTGAGGCCACTGTAGCCAAAGAAAATAGAAGGAAGTCAGACCAGCTGGCAAGAGAATAGGAAAGAGAGGAAAAGGCTTAGAGACAGTGAGTCCAAGTTGCTTTCGAATAGGAGGATCATGGGAGAGGAAGAAGAGCTCTTAGGTGAGCAAGTAGGCAGGAAAGCAGCAGGTACCCAAGGGGGAATAGGGACAGCAGGTAGGGAAAAGCAGTGCTCCATTACGGGTCCAAGGGACCAAGGGGGAGGTTGGGAAGAAGAGAGGAGAAATACAAAGATCCTAGTCAAGATACCAGATCAGTTACCAGAGAACTGGAACAATCACCTCTGTCCTTGGGTGAGGCTGTCTAATATTAGAGATACCTCACCTAGAGCACCTTTCCCGAAGAAAGACTAAGGGAACTTAAACCAGAGCTCAGAGAAAGAATAGTTTGTCTAGAAAGGTGGCAACATGGGAAATTAAAGAAAAAGTGGTTCAAATAGAGTCTGCAAGGCTTTTATTGAAGTAGACATGAAAATTGTGTTCTGCCCAGGATGATATGAGCTTTGACTATGAAAACCCTAATTAGCTGCATTCCATTACAGTTGGCTGTAACTTTTAAAAAGAGAATTAAAAAAAAAATTATTTGAGAGAGAGAGAGTAGGCGCACCAGGACCTCCCACTGCAAACGAACTCCAGATGCATGTGCAACCTTGTAGGTGCTGAGGAATCAAACCTGGGTCCTCAAGCTTCACAGGCAAGTGCCTTAACCACTAAGCCACCTCTCCAGCCTAGTTGTAACTTTACACTCAGTTAAAGAGTACTCTGTGTGGCCCAACTCAGGATGGGTTTTTGAGATAGGAGATAGCTAACAAAATTTATTTCTGTGAGTTTACCTTTTAGCTTTTTAGCTTTCAGCCAAGAAGGTATAGCTAATTGAATTTATTGTCATCAGTTCACCTTTTAGCTTTGTGGTCAGGTTGGAGCCTAAGCTGCTCTTCCAGTTGTTTCTAAGTAAGCAATGATAAATACTTTGAGGATTGCTTGTTGAAATGTTAGCTTTGGGAAGTTTTAAGCTGCTTCTTTGATAATTTGCATCCCCTTTGAATTCCCTAACTTCCTCCCTCCCTCCTTCCCTTTCTTCCTTCCTTCCTCCCTCCCTCCCCCCATCTGTCTATCTATCTATCATCTATCCGTGATTCTATGTAATCTTTCACTGAGGTCTATTCTCAAGGGAAAACTTCATGACTGATGAACTTGGTCTGGGGACAAGGAGTGGGGCAGGGGAGGTGTGGAGCATCTTGAAGCATGAGGCCCCCAAGAAGACATCAAGCAAAGGTGTGTGCCTCTAGGTGTTCATCCACAGCTGACTGCACTTCAGCCCATCTCAGTTGTTAGCTAGCTATAGCTAGAGAAATATGTGCAGGTACATGGGCAGTGTTCGTGAAAGCCAAAGATCAATCTTGCACTTGTTGAAAAGGCTTTCTATGCTGAGAAAACAGGATTAGTCCAGGTGCCAGAAAAAAGGAGACAAGACTGGAAGGTTTGAACAGGGCAGGGGTATAGTAAGATTGGTGAAACTGCTATCATAGTTGATGGGGCTTGGCAGTAAGATACCAGCAGTGGTATCAGCAATTGGGGAAGGAACTGAATATACTCTCAGGTTATGAAAAACTTTCATTACTGCTTTTTCTTTATTATATGACCTTCCTGGAAGTACAAACTTCTAGAAGGTAAGGAAACATCTGAAAACCTCAAAAGCCTGTGCATTGTGAATATTTAACTTCACCACAGAATCATCATTGATTTTTTTTTTAATCCCTTCTTGGGAGCTCCTGTGCTCAGCTAAGGAAGTATAAACACATGTTGGTAGTTGGCATGCTACAGTGCTATGAAAGTACCAGTGCTGTGAGTACAGCTGGGGATCCACCCTGGTACATGTGTTGTTAGGATGAAGGGTGGGCCCTGAGGGAAGCCCAGATTCTGTGCAATGCAGTAAGTTCAGTGCTGATGCAGAAGGTTGCTCTGTGACCTTTGCCCTTGGGTCCCAGTCACACACAGTTCCAGATCCCACCTGTCACGTCTACAGAGTACAGAGTTTAGAGTTTTGAGCTGTCTTTGTCCTTTGCCAGATTACAGACTCCTTCTTTGTCTTGCCATTCTCAAAACCTAGTGCTATCCCAGCCAAGGGTCAACCCTCAGCAGGTGATGAATGGATGCACTTTTGTCTGTTTTCATTTTCAAACTCTGTCAAAGCATAAATGCTATCAAAGTTGTAGGTCTTCTCCAGTAAATGCATTTCTTATATCTACATTTTTTCCTTGTCTAGCTGAATGGTGATGAATTTTGTCCTGTTTTGGAGGCAACATTTGTAATGGTGGCTCGTGATTCTGAAAATAAAGGGTAATTGATCTTTTTCATAATTATTTTGAAGAATTTCAACTGAAACTAGAGAGAAAATTATAATTAATTTGCATATACCTATAAGCTAGATTTAACAGATTTAAGTGTAACATTTTTGCCAAATTCTTATTTTTTAATTTTTATATATTTTTTTGTTTTCTTGAGGTAGGGTCTCACTCTAGCTCAGGCTGACCTGGAATTCACTATGTAGTCTCAGGGTGGCCTTGAACTCATTGAACTCATGGTGATCCTCCTACCTCTGCCTTCTGAGTTCTGGGATTAAAGGCATGTACCCACATGCCCGGCTTCCTATTTTTTTTAAAGAAAGTGTTTATTTTATTTTATTTTTATTTTTATTTTTTGGTTTTCCGAGGTAGGGTTTCACTGTAGTCCAGGCTGACCTGGAATTCACTATGTAGTCTCAGGGTGGCCTCCAATTTATGGTGATCCTCCTACCTTTGCCTACTGAGTGCTAGGATTAAAGGCGTGCGCCACCACACCTGGCTTAATATTTTGTTTTTATTTATTTATTTATTAGTGAGAGAGAGAATGAGAGAATGGGTGCACCAGGGCCTCCATCCACTGTGCCGCCTTGTGCATCTGGCTCATATGGGTCCTGGGGAAGTGAACTATGGTCCTTTGACTTTGCAGGCAAGCACCTTAACTGCTAAGCCATTTCTCCAGCCCAAGAAAATGTATATTTTAAAACAAATCTCAGCCAGGCGTGGTGGCGCACGCCTTTAATCCCACACTTGTGAGGCAGAGGTAGGAGGATCGCCGTGAGTTCAAGGCCACCCTGAGACTACATAGTTAATTCCAGGTCAGCCTGGGCCAGAGTGAGACCCTACCTTGAAAAACCAAAAAAAAAAAAAAATCACATATAATGATATTTGGGCTATAAATATAATGAGTGTAGTTATCTTTTAAAAATGTAGAATATTTTCTCTGTTAACACATAAATTGCACATGTTAATATATATATATATATATATATATATATATATATATATAGAGAGAGAGAGAGAGAGAGAGAGATTATTATTATAACAGATTATATTTTTACCCTTCACCCCTGCTCACATTGCCCTGGGGCTCCTCCTCAATGGGGTTATGGTATTCACTGTGGGGTCATGAAGGCCTCAGTCAGTCTTTGTGGGGTACCCTCGAGATCGTGCCTTGGGGTATCTTACCCACTCAGTGGCTCATACAATCTTTCCACCTCCTCTTCCACAATGTTTCCTGAGTCTGGCCACCTTTCTGCATCTGTCCTTATGTGAGTGACTGGTGTTTTGGACCCAGGCTGGCAGGCTTTACAAGCAAATGCCTTTAACTTGTGGGCTCCTAGATTATATATTTAATGCAAATATCATGCTGTTTTCCTTGCTAAATCTCTACAATAAGTCATGATTGTTTAGGGACAGGAGTTCAGTTAGCCAAGACTAGACTCGAACTAACTATGTTTCTGAGGTGTAATAGACAACTTTGAGCTGCTGGGATGAACCTCTAGACCAGACACAGTTATAGAGTAAGGGAATTTATTTGAAGCTTACAGATCCAAGGGAAGTTCCATAATGGCAGAAGAAGTTGGTCCACTTTCACAGGACCAAGTAGAGAGAGAGAGAGAGAGAGAGAGAGAGAGAGAGAGAGGCCACAAGGCACACCAGCACCACTGGTGCTTAGGAACTTAGGAACTCCAGGAAAAGCTCAGGCACTTTGTGTATGTTTAGACTGGAATTTCAAATCGGTCCCCACACCTTAGGGCTGGACCCTAGAATTCACCCATTGTGATACTTCCTTTAGCCAGGTAGCTGGAAATCTAAATTACAAACTATTTAAATAGAATCCTGAATATATTGGGGGCCATTCATTCAAACTGCCACATGAAGATAGCCTTAAATTCCCAATCCTCCTGCCTCCACTTCCCAAGTCCTGGTATTACAGGTGTCCACCACCATCCTGGCTTTTGTAGTTGTTTTGTGGGTTTTTTTTTTTTTGTCTCACTCTAGCCCAGGCTGACCTGGAATTCACTCTATAGTTTCAGGGTGGACTTGAACTCAAGGTAATCCTCCTACCTCTGCCTCCCCAGTGCTGGGATTAAAGGCATGCGCCAGCACACCTGGTTTGTTTTGTGTTTTTTTTTTTTTGTTTGTTTGTTTGTTTTTTGGTGGTAAGGTCTGACCTGGAATTCAATCTGTAGTCTCAGGGTGGCCTGTTTTACAGTGATCCTTTTTCTGAGAGTGCTGGGATTAAAGGCATGCACCATGCCTGGCTCTGGCTTTTTTTTTTTTTTTTTTTTTTTTTTTTTTTGTCTAGGGTCTCACTCTGGTCCAGGCTGACCTGGAAATCAGGGTGGCCTCTAGTCTCAGCGATCCTCCTACCTCTGCCTCCCCAGTGCTGGGATTAAAGGCATGCGCCAGCACACCTGGTTTGTTTTGTGTTTTTGTTTGTTTGTTTGTTTGTTTGTTTTTTGGTGGTAAGGTCTGACCTGGAATTCAATCTGTAGTCTCAGGGTGGCTCAAATTTACAGTGATCCTCTCACCTCTCCCTTCTGAGAGAGTGCTGGGATTAAAGGCATGCACCATGCCTGGCTCTGGCTTTTTTTTTTTTTTTTTGGTTTTGCGAGGTAGGGTCTCACTCTGGTCCAGGCTGACCTGGAATTAACTATGTAGTCTCAGGGTGGCCTCTAACTCTCAGCGATCCTCTTACCTCTGCCTCCCGAGTGCTGGGATTAAAGGCGTGCGCCACCATGCCCGGCTCTGGCTTTGTTTTTGAGATAGGGTCTTGAATTCATTGGGTCGGCCAGGTTGTCCACTGACTCCCAATCCTCCTGTCATCATCATACCCAATTTTAAGACAAACTACATGTGCTGTGGAGATGGCTCAACTGTTAACATGGTTGCTTGCAAAGCCTGATGGCCCAGGTTTGATTCTCCAGTACCTACAGGGTGTTGTATCCTGTGATTAGCTAGTTCCCCACTAGTCTTTTTTTTAAAATATATTTTACTTATTTACTTATTTGAGAGAGAGAGGAGAGAGAGAGAGAGAATGGGCGTGCCAGGTCCTCCAGCCACTGCAAACGAACTCCAGATGCATGTGCCACCTTGTCACTCTGGCTAACATGGGTCCTGGAGAATTGAACCAGGATCCTTTGGCTTTGCAGGCAAATGCCTTGACTGCTAAGCCATCTCTCCAGCCCCTCCACTAGTCTTTTAATGTCGAGCTGATTATTGCTATAGTGATTTTCATTGGGATGTGTAAAATGTTCTCAAGTTCTGTCATTTTTTTCTACATTTATCAGCTGGAGTTCTATAAAGGACAACTTGACTTTATTTATTAGGAGCATTTGTTTTGTAAAGGAAAGTCAAGATTGCTTCATTTTTGCCCTTTACTTACACAGTTTTTTGTTGTTTGTTTCTTTTTTGTTTTTCAAGGTCAGGTCTCGCTGTATCCCAGGCTCACCTGGAATTCACTATGTAGACTCAGGATGGCTTAGGACTCATGGCAATTGTCCTACCTCTGCCTCCTCAGTGCTGGGATTAAAGGTGTGCACCACCACACCCAGCTCTGTACATTTTTCATAGTTGGAATTTTCTATTGTTTTGTAAAATTTATAAACAGAAAGCTCCCTTAGTTGTTCCAGTGTAATTGTGTGAGGCAATCAATAAGCATTACCTAAAATAATGAAAGAAGACCTCTTTGTTTGTTTGCAGGTCTTTCCATGGAACCCAGGGACCTTGTTCATATTAGGCAAGCATTCCACCACTGAGCTACATTTCCAGACAGAGACTTAAAAACCATTGCACAATTGTTCATCTTAAATTATTACACATCTTTTGTTTTTTTACCAGCCAAGGTTGACCTTTTGCTGATATTGCAGGCATGAGTCACCAAGCCTAAATCCTAAACTGAAATTCTTCTTTTCTTCAGGCCTGCATTTGTAAATCCACTCATCCTTGAAAGCCCAGAAGAAGAAGAACTCTTTAGACGAGGAGAATGTATGTTAATTTGTTTATAGCAAAATAAAAGTGAACAGCATATTAATTATACTGCAGAAGTGATTAAGATTTTATATATATGGAACCCTCATATCAAATGTCTTACTCATGCCAAGAATTTATAGTCATGAAAATACCTTATTTTTTGTTCTGTGGAGTTCACACTTTGAACAGTTTTATTTATCAGATGATATGAAGTGAGACAGTTTGTCTTGTTATTTTAATTTTTATTGTTTTAGTGTTTCCAGGTAGGGTCTCACTCTAGCTGAGGCTGACCTGGAATTCACTATGTACTGTCAGTGTGGCCTTGAACTCATGGTGATCCTCCTACCTCTACCTCCTGATTGCTGGGATTAAAGGCATGTGCTACCACGCCCAGCTCATGTCTTGTTATGTTTTTGTGAGACAGGAAATGTCTGGTAATGCTATCACTGCTAGTTAGGGCCCTAGATCAGGATGATAATCAGTGTTCTTGCTCTAAACTGATGTAATTTCCATTTGAAAGCAAAATCCTATTGGTGCTGGGGATGGAATCTAGGGCCTTGTACGTGCTAGGTAAGTGATATCTCACTGAGCTACATCCCTGATTCCTCTCTGAAAAGTTTATGTGGCCTTTGCAGCCTTTTCTTGGTTATATGTACAATTTCTGGTGTGATTTTGAAACTTAGGAATGCTGCCTTTGTAGGCTATAAAGCATCTTAGATGCTGTGAGGTGACTCTTCTGATTGTGGCTCCTTCTTCACATCTGTTGCAGTGAACAAGGGGAGAAGGATTGCCTTTAGCTCCGCTTCATTACTGAAAATGGCTCCCAGTGCCGAGGAGAGGAACATCATACATGATATGTTTCTTAGCACACTGAATCCAAAGTAAGTTAAGATGGTGAGACTCTGAGTTGCGAAAACATTCAACACTTAGTCTTCTTCCAACCCACACTTGCATAGGGAGTGTTTGCAAATGGATTGTTCTCAGTAGTGAAAACATGATATTAACAGGGTTTAATTCATGTCTGTTTGTACAGGACTATCAGTTTTCAGAGTCGAGTTTTGCCCTCTAATGCAGTGTGGATGGAGAATACCAAACTGAAGAGCTTAGAAATTTGTCACCCTCAGGTACTAGAATTTTGTGAGAAATCTGAATAGGTTAGCTGGGATTCATAATATATGTCCAATATTTTACACACCTATACTGACTTCTTTTCTATGGTATTGTTAATTTCTTTGTTTTGTATATATTTGTATATGTTTTGCATTTGTATAGCCATAAACCTGAATTAATTATTTATGTCCTATAGGAGCGGAACATTTTCAATAGGATCTTTGGTGGTTTTCTTATGAGGAAAGCTTATGAACTTGGATGGGCTACTGCTTGTAGCTTTGGGTAAGTTAAATTTAAAGCAGTTAACTTCTGAGAATCAACTTATATCACTCCACTGAAAGGTAACATTTTGGACCAGTTGAGATGTGTTTGGAAATCCTTTCTTTTCTTTTCTTTTCTTTTCTTTTCTTTTCTTTTCTTTTCTTTTCTTTTCTTTTCTTTTCTTTTTTCTTTCCTTCTCTGCTGTTAGGGATGGAACCCAAGGCATAATGCATGCTAGGCTAGAATTCTGCCACTGAACTATACTCCTACTGTAAGACTATGCTATTTAAAATGAACATTGACCTCATACCAGCTGGGTTTGACTTTGCTTTTGGAAGATTATTGCTCTTTGTTAGCCCATTGAAGACCCATGGAGAAAATGCAGTAGTAATATGTAGACGGGAAAAGCAATACTGATTTTGGCCCTTTGTGGCCACAATGACATCTCTTACCATTTGTCACTGATAAAATAATTTCCTGCTTCTCCACGTTTATTCTTTGACCACTGTTAATTTGTTTCACTGGATTGTTAGGGGGACAATTGAGTTCATCTGAATTTTGCAATTTACTCCAATTTTGGCCTTTCTCTATTAGTGGTTCCCGGCCATTTGTGGTAACAGTGGATGATATCATGTTTCAGAAACCTGTTGAAGTTGGCTCATTGCTCTATCTTTCTTCACAGGTAGGTGTTTCATGAGAGATGAAAAACTTTTTTTTTGTCATTTGCCCTTAGAAAAGAGGTTTCTGTGTTTTGAATTCACTGTTTCTCTTTTTTTTTTTAAATTTTGTTTATTTTCATTTATTTATTTGAGAGCAACACAGAGAGAGAGAGAATGGGTGGGTACACCAGGCCTCCAGCCACTGTGAACAAACTCCAGATGCATGTGCTACCTCATGCATCTGGCTTATGTGGGTATTGGGGAATTGAGCCTTGAACTGGGGTCCTTAGGCTTCTCAGGCAAGCGCTTAACTGCTAAGCCATCTCTCCAGCCCCACTGTTCTCTTATGACTGCCTTTTCCCCCTTTCTAATACAACTGACTAACTATAGTCTCTATTACCTATTAGGTGTGCTTTACTCAGAACAATTACATTCAAGTCAGAGTACATAGTGAAGTGGCCTCTCTTCAGAATAAAGAGCACATGACCACCAATGTCTTCCATTTTACATTCATGTCGGAAAAAGAAGTGCCCTTGGTTTTCCCTAAAACCTATGGAGGTAAGCAGTGATTATTGCTTCTTCTAAATTAAGGAAGATGTTTATGTTTTTTTTCTTTTTTTTCACACAAGTACCTATAACCACTAAGCAATCTCTCCAGCCCATTTTTTTTTTTTTTGTTGGGGCACAGGGGATTGAACTCAGGGCTTTGCATATGCCAGGCAAATGCTCTACCACTGAGCTGCACCCCCATCCCTCTTCTTTTAAATTGTCATAATAAGTACCTCTATGCCCATCAGCCCAAGAGCATGCATTAAGAAGATTGTGCTTTTGAATTTCTGTAGACCTGAAGGCCAAAGATTCCTTGTGGCCTCTGGTGGCTTTTGTTACTCTGCCTAGCTGGCTGTTGTAGGCTGGGCTGGTTGTAGCTGCAAGCAGCCTCTGGTAGTGTAAGACTAATCTAGCCAAAGGAAATAGATGGAGTCAGGGCCTGCTCCCTCGGCATGGTTGCATGTCCCCAGCCCCCAAATGCATCCCTGTTGCTGGTTTTTTATGCTCATTGCTGTCCTAGCGTTCCTGAATAGACAATTATCTGTGTGACTGTTTGAGCTATTGCAAATTTCTCCAGAGGTATTCTTTTTGTGTTCCAGAGTCCATGTTGTATTTAGATGGGCAGCGGCATTTCAAGTCCATGAGTGTCCCGGTGACCTTGAAAAAGGACTACGTTGTGGAACCCTAAGACAACCTTACTTGTTGCAAACCAGCACCCTCACATGCATATGCAGAGTGACATAGCACCTGATTAAAGTTTTGATCAAATATATTGGTTTTAGCATCGTTTCTCATTCTCCATAGAAGAGCATGTATTCTGCTTTTAGGATGATCAAAAAAGCAGTCTGAGAGAGTGGCTGTGTAGAACTGACGATTGTGAGTTATTAAACAATGAAGACTTTTAAAACTATATGAATTTACTATTTTGCCACCCTTCCTAAGGAATTTTCCTTTTTTATTTCTTTTAAATTTTATTTATTTATTTATTTATTTATTTATTTATTTGAGAGAGAGAAAGAGAGAGAGAGAGATTGAGAATGAGCATGCCAGGGCCTCCAGCCACTTCAAATGAACTCGAGATGCATGTGCCCCCTTGTGCATCTGGCTTTCGTGGGTCCTAGAGAGTTGAACAAGGATCCTTTGGGTTTGCAAATGCCTAACAGCTAAGCCATCTCTCCAGCCCTCCTTTTTATACAAATGGACACATTCTTTTGGATGACTTTTTTTTAAAAAAAATATTTATTTATTTATGAGAGAGAGAGAGGGAGAGAGAGAGAATGGGTGTGCTAGCCACTCCAATAAACCTCCTGATGCATGTGCCACCATGTGCATTCAGCTTACATGGGTTCTGGAGGATCAAACCTGGGTCCTTAGGCTTTGTAGGCAGATGCCTTAACCACTAAGCCATTTCTCCAGCCCAAGGGTGACTTTTTTTTTTACACATATCACCAGTGGTTATTTTCTGGGGCTTAAGTGTTACTTATTTTGGTGGAAAGAGCAAATAACTGGTCAGTTAGTTTTGAACCAAAATTCGTTGCCTAAAATGAATCTGTGCAACCCCATCAGGAAACCATAGAACTGCATAGATGGTTAGAGTCGAGCATAAAATGGCTTTCTCAAAAAACAATGAGCTGGGTGTTGTGGAGCACACCTTTCATCCCTGCATTCAGGAGGCTGAGGTAGCAGAATCACCATAAGTTCAAGCCAATTTGGGGCTACAGAGTGAGTGCCAAGTCAGCCCAGGCTAGAGTGAGAGCCTGGGTTAGGGGAGGGGGACAAAACAAAGCAAAAGCAATAGTCAGCTCCCTCTGCTGAGAAAAAAATTAAAGTTTTTGTTGTTGTTGTTGTTGTTGTTTTCAGGGTAGGGTTTCACTCTAGTCCAGGCTGACCTGGAAGTCACTATGTAGTCTCAGGGTGGCCTCAAACTCATGGTGATCCTCCTACCTCTGCCTCCCAAGTGCTGGGATTAAGGGCATGTGCCACCACCCCTGTCTTTAATTTTTAAATATATTTATTTATTTGAGAGGGGCGGGGGCAGATAGAGAATGGGCACTCCAGGGCCTTCAGCCACTGCCAATAAACTCAAGCTTATGTGGGTCCTGGGGAATCAAACCTGGGCTCTTTGGCTTTGCAGGTAAGTGCCTTAACTTCTAAGCTATCTCTCCAGCCCCTTTTAAAAAATATTGACAACCTCCTGACATATAAACAATATACCATAATCATAATCCTCTCCCACTACCTTTCTTTTTCTCCCTCCCAAATTTCCCCTCCATGGAATTCCTTCAACTAGTCTCTCTTCTATTTTGACGTCATCATTTTTTCACTCTTTTTATGTAGGTCTTCTGTAGGTAGTGTCAGCCACTGTGAGGTAAGTCATGTCTCTATTTCAATAAATAAGTAAAGAAATAATAAATAATTTTTAAACAATTTATTTATCTATTTTATTTATTAATTTGAGACAGAGAGAGGGAGAGAGAGAGAGAGAATGGTTATGCCAGAGCCTCCAGCCACTGCAAACGAACTCCAGACGCATGCGCCACCTTGTGCATCTGGCTTATATGGGACTAGAGAACCGAACCTGGGTCCTTAGGCTTTTCAGGCATACACCTTAACCGCTAAGCCATCTCTCCAGCTCCCAATAAATAAATTTTTAAGAACAGAGAAAGGGGTAGATATAGATAGTATGGGCACACTAGGGCCTCCTGGCACTGTAAATGAACTCTCTAGACTCCTGTGCCACTTTGTGCATCTGGTTTTCCATGGGTACTGGGGGATCAAATCTGGGCTGTTAGGCTTTGCAAGCAAGTGCCTTTAATGACTGAACCATCTCTCTAGTCCCAGCCATAGGCTTTTGATTAGATTTTCAGTACCCGACAGGAATTCCCTCCTATGGAATGGGCCTCAAGTCTAATTAGAGGGCAGTTGGCTTCCCCATAATAAATAGGCATGCCACCATTGGAACAGTTGGTGCATTTGGCCTGGCTGGCCAGCCATAAAGCTTGCAAGATCCACTGCTGATTAATACCATTTATGACTTTTTTATCCCCCAAAAGACTGCATACATCTTTCCAGCTCAGCTCCAGCCAAGTGACCTTGCAGCCCAAGCATGTGGACTCTTCAGTAATAGTGTTTTGCCATCTAGTTCTGGTGGGCTACCAAGAACCTTGGCAGCAGCCTGTAATGTTTGGGGGCATCAGGGGCATCCTTGGCCAACAACTCACTGGAAAGTATCCCACACCTGACACTAAAATGTTCTTATAACAATCTATGGCTTCTGGGTATAGCATTGTGCTAGCCACTCCAATAAACCTCCTGATGCATGTGCCACCATGTGCATTCAGCTTACATGGGTTCTGGAGGATCAAACCTGGGTCCTTAGGCTTTGTAGGCAGATGCCTTAACCACTAAGCCATTTCTCCAGCCCAAGGGTGACTTTTTTTTTTACACATATCACCAGTGGTTATTTTCTGGGGCTTAAGTGTTACTTATTTTGGTGGAAAGAGCAAATAACTGGTCAGTTAGTTTTGAACCAAAATTCGTTGCCTAAAATGAATCTGTGCAGCCCCATCAGGAAACCATAGAACTGCATAGATGGTTAGAGTCGAGCATAAAATGGCTTTCTCAAAAACAATGAGCTGGGTGTTGTGGAGCACACCTTTCATCCCTGCATTCAGGAGGCTGAGGTAGCAGAATCACCATAAGTTCAAGCCAATTTGGGGCTACAGAGTGAGTGCCAAGTCAGCCCAGGCTAGAGTGAGAGCCTGGGTTAGGGAAGGGGGACAAAACAAAGCAAAAGCAATAGTCAGCTCCCTCTGCTGAGAAAAAAATTAAAGTTTTTTGTTGTTGTTGTTGTTGTTGTTTTCAGGGTAGGGTTTCACTCTAGTCCAGGCTGACCTGGAAGTCACTATGTAGTCTCAGGGTGGCCTCAAACTCATGGTGATCCTCCTACCTCTGCCTCCCAAGTGCTGGGATTAAGGGCATGTGCCACCACCCCTGTCTTTAATTTTTAAATATATTTATTTATTTGAGAGGGGCGGGGCAGATAGAGAATGGGCACTCCAGGGCCTTCAGCCACTGCCAATAAACTCAAGCTTATGTGGGTCCTGGGGAATCAAACCTGGGCTCTTTGGCTTTGCAGGTAAGTGCCTTAACTTCTAAGCTATCTCTCCAGCCCCTTTTAAAAAATATTGACAACCTCCTGACATATAAACAATATACCATAATCATAATCCTCTCCCACTACCTTCTTTTTCTCCCTCCCAAATTTCCCTCCATGGAATTCCTTCAACTAGTCTCTCTTCTATTTTGACGTCATCATTTTTTCACTCTTTTTTTTGTAGGTCTTCTGTAGGTAGTGTCAGCCACTGTGAGGTAAGTCATGTCTCTATTTCAATAAATAAGTAAAGAAATAATAAATAATTTTTAAACAATTTATTTATCTATTTTATTTATTAATTTGAGACAGAGAGAGGGAGAGAGAGAGAGAGAATGGTTATGCCAGAGCCTCCAGCCACTGCAAACGAACTCCAGACGCATGCGCCACCTTGTGCATCTGGCTTATATGGGACTAGAGAACCGAACCTGGGTCCTTAGGCTTTTCAGGCATACACCTTAACCGCTAAGCCATCTCTCCAGCTCCCAATAAATAAATTTTTAAGAACAGAGAAAGGGGTAGATATAGATAGTATGGGCACACTAGGGCCTCCTGGCACTGTAAATGAACTCTCTAGACTCCTGTGCCACTTTGTGCATCTGGTTTTCCATGGGTACTGGGGGATCAAATCTGGGCTGTTAGGCTTTGCAAGCAAGTGCCTTTAATGACTGAACCATCTCTCTAGTCCCAGCCATAGGCTTTTGATTAGATTTTCAGTACCCGACAGGAATTCCCTCCTATGGAATGGGCCTCAAGTCTAATTAGAGGGCAGTTGGCTTCCCCATAATAAATAGGCATGCCACCATTGGAACAGTTGGTGCATTTGGCCTGGCTGGCCAGCCATAAAGCTTGCAAGATCCACTGCTGATTAATACCATTTATGACTTTTTTATCCCCCAAAAGACTGCATACATCTTTCCAGCTCAGCTCCAGCCAAGTGACCTTGCAGCCCAAGCATGTGGACTCTTCAGTAATAGTGTTTTGCCATCTAGTTCTGGTGGGCTACCAAGAACCTTGGCAGCAGCCTGTAATGTTTGGGGGCATCAGGGGCATCCTTGGCCAACAACTCACTGGAAAGTATCCCACACCTGACACTAAAATGTTCTTATAACAATCTATGGCTTCTGGGTATAGCATTATCCACTCCTATAGGGTAGTTCTTTTTTTTTTTTTTGAGGTAGGGTCTCACTCTGTCTCAGGCTGACCTGGAATTCACTATGTAGTCTCAGGGTGGCCTTGAACTCACAGCGATCCTCCTACCTCTGCCTCCCAAGTGCTGGGATTAAAGGCATGCGCCACCACGCCCGGCTTCCAAAGTCTTTTTTTGTATTTTCTTCTTCTCGCTTTCTGATTTTTATTTATTTTATTTGAGAGAGAGAGAGAAAAAAAGAGAGGCAGATAGAGAATCAGCATGCAGGGCCTCTAGCCACTGCAAATGAACTCCAGATGCATATGTCACTTTGTGCATCTGGTTTACGTGGGTGCTGGAGAATTGAACCTGGGTTCTTAGGCTTTGCAGGCATGTGCCTTAACTTTTGAGTCATCTCTCCAGCCCCAAACTCTCTTTTTAAAAAATTATTTATTTATTTATTTGCAAGCAGAGAAGAGAGAGAAAGAAGAGAGGCAGACAGAGAGAGAATGGGGACACCAAGGCCTCTAGCCACTGCAAATGAACTCCAGATGCATGTGCCTCTTGCTTACGTGGGTCCTGGAGAATCGAACCGATATCCTTTGGCTTCGCAGGCAAACGCTTTAACTGATAAGCCATTTCTCCAGCCCCCAAACTCTCTTTTTTAAAACATATATATTTAGCTATTGATGAAGTAGGTTTCCATATCTGGCTTAAGTTCTTTTTCCTGCTTGAGTCTCGAATCAGTGTGGAAGTTCTGCCATCTTGCTGGCTTATGTTGCTGGGGCCACCTGTGCTGCAGCACCTCCTTAGGGTAGCCTGGCACCCATAGTTTGCCACGGGCTGTTGAGTTAGAAACCTGGGCTGCTAAACTCTGATGACATCCTTGAATCCTGACCACTTTTTCGATGTCATCTAAAATTCCATCAGTACTACATGATTTTTCCTTTTTCTTTGTCCAAGGTTTTGTTGTTGGTAAAGAGTGAAGGAATTCAGCAAAGGATATGACCTCTATAAAGGATATGAAATCTACTGTGAGGCCTGCAGAGATGGCTCAGGGTAAGGTGCTTGCCTGCAAAGCCTAATGACCCAGGTTTGATTCCCCAATAGCCATGTAATCCAGATGTATAAAGTGGCACATGCATCTGGACTCTCTCCCTCCCTCTCTCCTCTGCTTGTAAATAAATAAAATTTAAAAAATAAAAAGATTTGCAGGAAAACTTTAAATCTAAAAATACCATGAGGATCTATTCAGAGATGATATAGATAAAGAAGTACATGACCCTTTGTTCCTTCTTTTATTTACTAGGAAGCTCTTCAGCCTATAGTACGAGGATAGATCTAATTTAACAATAGGACCACAGGTAGTGGAGATGGCTTAGTAGATAAAGCATAATTTGAGATCCCCAGAAACCATATCTGTAATCCCAGCCATGCCTGGGATCAGGGGAGGCAGAGATACTTGTAAGCTCATGGGCCAGCTAGCCTGGCAAAAACTGGTAAACAAGGTGGAAGGAGAGGACAGATACCCCAAGTTGTCTTCTGACATCCATACATGCACTATGACACACATGAATGTGTACCCACACATGCATGCAACACACACACACACAGCAGTTCTTAAGGCTACCCTGACGAACAGCTCAAGGGTGATAGTGATAGACAAGGTGATCAATCAAAACCCATCAAAGCAGAAATCCATAGGCTACTGAGAACTGAACACTAAATCAGATTGCCAACAGGCCTGCTCAGGGAGCATTGTGGAAGATGGGTGGTGGTATAGTCAGCTTCACATTGCTGGCAGAAAATAGCTAAGAGCAGCTTGTAAGAGGGAAGGGTTTAGTTTGGGTTACAAACTCGAGGGGAAGCTCTATGATGGCAGGGAAAATGATGGCATGAACAGTGGGGTGGACATCACCTCCTGGCCAACATCAGATGGACAACAGCAACAGGAAGGTGTGCCAAACATTGGCAGGGGGAAGCTTGCTATAACAGCCATAAGCCTACCCCCAACAATACACTACCTCCAGGAGACTCCAATTCCCAAATTGCCACCAACTAGGAACCTAGCATTCAGAACACATAAGTTTTATGGAGGACACCTGAATCAAACCACTGCAGGTAGAAAGACTGTAAGATTCACAGAGTGGGTAGAAATACCCTGAGACATGGTTCCCCTACCCCCACAGGGCCTGACTGAGGCCTTCATGACCCACAGTGAATACTATAACCCCACTGAAGAGTACCTCAGAGAAACAGGAGCAGGGCGAGGGGATAAAAAAGTATAACCTGTGGGCTGGAGAAATGGCTTAGCAGTTAAGGTGCTTGCCTGCAAAGCCTAAGGACCCATGTTCGATTCTCCAGATCCCATGTAAATCAGATGCACAAAGGTGAGGCAAATGCAAGGTCACACATGCCCACTAGGTGGCACAAGCGTCTGGAGTTTGATTGCAGTGGAGGAGGCCCTGGCATTCCAGTTCTCTCTCCCTCTGTCTCTCTCTCCATCTCTCTAAATTAAAAAATAAAAATAAAAATTTTTAAATGTATAGGCTATTATAATATATATATAATAAAATTAATTAAAATTAAAAAAATAAGAGCAGTAGCTGACTATGGTTGTGGAGCACTTTTCATGCATTAAGTAGATGCCATCCTCAGCATTTGATATGCATTAGTTCATATCTTTTTTCTAAGCAGCACTGTGAGGCAGGATCTGTAACTCCTTATTAGAAACTTACAAGGAACTTAGAGCAAAGACAGGTTAAGTAACTCACCCAAGGTTCAGCAGCTCAGAAGTTAACTGGCAGTATGGGCACGGGGTATTCTTGAGCAGTACACTCACTACACTGCTTCCCAGCCACTCTATAGGGGAGGTCATCCCCAGTGTCACAGTGTCATTTAGGAACTCAAAGAGAAGCATTCTATTTCTCCTTTAAAAATATTTTTTTAAGCCGGGCGTGGTGGCACATGCCTTTAATCCCAGCACTTGGGAGGCAGAGGTAGGAGGATCGCTGAGAGTTTGAGGCCACCCTGAGACTACATAGTTAATTCCAGGTCAGCCTGGACCAGAGTGAGACCCTACATCAAAAAACCAAAAAATAAAAATAAAAAAATATTTTTTATATGTTTATTTGAGAGACTGAGAGAGAAAGAGTAAGTATGGGTGTGCCAGAGCCTCCTCATGCTGCAAATGAACTCCAGATGCATGTGCCACTTTGTGTATTTGGCTTTCTATGCCAGGCTGTTAGGCTTTACAAACAAACACCTTTAACTGCTGAGTCATCTCTCCAGCCCTTATTTTCCCTTTTATTTCTCTTTCCTTCCTTCTTGCCTCCCTCCCTTTTTTCCTTCCTCTCTTCTGTTTTGGAAGCAGGGATTCTTGGTCACCAATGTATTCATCACTCTAGCTGGCCCCTGAGCTTTCAGGAAATTCTGTCTCTATTCCATCTCTCCAGTAGGCAAACTGAGATGACACAAGCTAACGCTCCAGCATCTACATTTCTGTAGGTTCTGTGGATCCGAACTCAGGTACTCATGCTTGCATAACAAGGTGCTTAGACACTGAGCCATCTCCTCAGCCCAACATGTTTGTTTGTTTGTTTATTCATTTATTTTGGTTTTTTTTTTTTGAGATAGGGCCTCACTCTAGTCCAGGCTGACCTGGAATTTACTATTTAGTCTCAGGCAGGCCTTGAACTCACAGCAATCCTCCTACCTCCTGAGTGCTGAGATTAAAGACATGTGCCACCAAGCCCAGACTAAGATTTTGATCTTAAAAAAAAACATTTTATTTATGAGAGAGGGAGAATGTATGAGCACACTAGGGCCTCCTGTCACTGCAAATGAACTCCAGACACATGAACTACTTTTTTAAAAAAGTATTTTTTATTTTTATTTATTTATGAGAGAGAAGGATAGAATGGGCATGCCAGAGCCTCTAGCCACTGCAAACTCCAAACACATGCACCACCTTGTGCATCTTGCTTTATGTGGGTACTGGGGAATTGAACCCAGGTCCTTAGGCTTTTGCATGCAGCCAAGTACCATAACCTCTGAGCCATCTCTCCAGCCCCAAAGTGGTTTTTGTTTTGTTTTGTTTTGTTTTGTTTTTTTGAGGTAGGGTCTGGCTGACCTGGAATTCACTATGTAGTCAGTTTCAGGCTGACCTCAAACTCTGCCGGGGTCCAGCCCTAGCATCAACAAGGGGTGAGACCATGAAGCTGGGATGAATGGGAGCAGCGATAACGAAAGGAAATGAAACTTAGGACATGTTGGTATAAGCTGACAGGTCGGGCTTCAGAGCGAGCCATTTGACTTCTCTCTCTTTCTCGCTCTCTCTGCTTCTTGCCACAAAACCTCAGTCTTTTATTTTTCTCATACAAGGAAATAGGATTCAGAAGGAAAAAGGCAAAAACAAAACTGCGTCCAAATTTGACACACATGCATAATCTTTAAAATTAAAAGTACATAATATTTCCAGGAAAGGTAACTCCATCCCTTACAATCTTTATGAGCAAGCACTGTTAACCATTAACTGTTAAAAACACCTTGACCAATTCTTTTTTGAATAATGGGGAACTAGCTCCTTGCAGGTTTTTTTTTCATTCTTTGTTAAATGTTGATTCTATTTTCAGTTGCAAGTTAGCAAAGGTGAGAGATAGATTGGCTACAACAGGTGCCTATTATTCAATTATAGTTAACTCAGTAAGTTTTTCTTTTCCTTTCTGCAAGCAATACTTTATAACTTAATCGTTACATCCAAATTGTATTTACTGAGCATACTCCTGAATATCTTTATGAAGTTGTATTTTCTCATCTTTTCGATAAACAGTCATAGGGTTGCAAATCCCTAACAGCTAAATAATACATAAAACCTAACTCATCAGCCCATTTTCCTCTGTAGTCTCTCCTGTCCCAGATCCTAAGTCTCACTCTCCCACTCTTAGGGTCACACTGATATTGACCACTTGGTGGAAACAAGCTTTTAGGATCAAATCTATGCCCCTCGCGAGTAGCCTGAGGGGGCTCCTACCGTTTATTGTTGTTGTAATAAACCCATTGCTTTCCATTCCATTTTTGTTTGATCTGGGAACACATCTCCTATTGCCTGCATAATACTATTCCACAAAATCCTCATCAGAAGCTGGCAGTATGTTTAACTCCTGGGGTCATGGCTGGCCTGCAGATCATTCACAGAAGAGAAAGAACAAGCCAAGATAAGGAGAGAAACCAGAAAGATCATGGCAACAAACATGAGCTGTATGGCTGAAAGAAGTAGATGTCCTTGCCAAGCTAAATGAGCCAGAGGAGACCACGGGGTCAGATCCGTTTCAAGCGATGCACAGGGTCTCGACTCAGGCTTTTTGGAGCATGCCATCCCCGGCAAAACTCACAGGCTCCTCCTACTTCTGCCTCACAAGTGCTGGGATTAAAGGTGTGTACCACTTTGTATATATGGCTTAATATGCGCACTGAGTAATAGAACCTAGGCCATCAGAGTTTGCAAACAAATGTCTTTAACTGCTGAGCCATCTCCCCAGCTGTGGTTTTTATTTTTAGTTTTTATTTTTATTTATTTATTTATTTATTTATTTATTTTTGTTGTTGTTGTTTTGTTTTGGTTTTCGAGGTAGGGTCTCACTGTAGCTCAGGCTGACCTGGAATTCACTATGTAGTCTCAGGGTGGCCTTGAACTCTTGGCGATCCTTCTACCTCTGCCTCCTGAGTGCTGGGATTAAAGGCGTGCACCACCACACCTTGCTTTTTTTTTTTTTTTTTTTTTTTTGGTAGGGTCTCACTCTAGCCCAGGCTGACCTGGAATTCACTATGGAGTCTCAGGGTGGCCTTGAACTCTTGGCAGTCTTCCTACTTCTGCCTCCCGAGTGCTGGAATTAAAGATGTGTGCCACCATGCCTGGCTCGTGCTTTTATTTTTTTTTTATTTTTTTTGGGGGGGTTGTTCAAGATAGGGTTTCACTCTGGTCCAGGCTGACCTAGAATTAACTATGTAGCCTCAGGCTGGCCTCAAACTCTTGGCGATCCTCCTACCTCTGCCTCTCAAGTGCTGGGATTAAAGGCGTGCACCACCATACCCGGCTTTGATTTTTATTTTATTTATTTATTTATTTATTTATTTATTTTTTTTATTTTATTTTTTTGGTTTTTCTGGTTTGACCTGGAATTCACTATGTAGTCTCAGGGAGGCCTCTGGTCCAGGCTGACCTTAAAGCGTGCGCCACCACGCCCGGCTTGATTTTTATTTTTATTTTATTTTTATTTTTTGGTTTTTCGAGGTAGGGTCAGGGTGGCTGTCCTGAACTATGTAGTCTCAGGGTGGCAATCCTCCTACCTCTGCCTCCCGAGTGCTGGGATTAAAGGCGTGCGCCACCACGCCCGGCTTGATTTTTATTTTTTATATAGTACTTAAAGCAGATGGTAAGAAGCAAACTAGAAAAGATTTACAGTTGTTTCTGGATTATTATTTAGCTATTTGAGGGAGAGAGAATATGGGCATGGCAGAGCCTCTTGCCACTGTAAATGAACTCCAAACACATGTGCTACTTTGTGCACATGGGTTTACATGAATACTGGGGAATCAAAACACCGGCCTTCAGATTTTGTAAGCAAGCACCTTTAACCACCGAGCCCCTATCCAGCCCTTGTTTCTGAATTATTAGTGTTTTTTTTTTCATTTTTAAGAAATACAAGAGAGGGCTAGGGAGATATCACAGTGGTTAAAGGAGCTTGTTTGCAAAGCCTGCCAATGTAGGTTTAATTCCCCAGCACCTACATCAAGCCAGATGCAAAAAGTGATTCACGCATTTAGTGTTAATTGGCAATGACAAGAGATCCTGGTATACGCATACACACATGTATGCATGTATACAAATAAATAGATAAAACTAAAAAAAAAAAGAAGAGAGGGTTGGGGAAATAGGTCAGTATGTAGGGTGCTTTCTTAACATGTTCAACACTCTAGTACTGCCTAAATTGGGTGTGGTGGTACATGCCTGTAATTCTAAAATTTGGGAGGTGGAGGCAGGAGGATCAGAAGTTCAAAGTGATCCTTAGCTACACAGTGAGTTTTGAGGGCAGCCTGGGCTTCCCCAACAACAACAACAAAAAGAAACTTAGCCGGGCATGGTGGTGCACGCCTTTAATCCCAGCACTCGGGAGGCAGAGGTAGGAGGATCACTGTGAGTTTGAGGCCACCCTGAGACTACATAGTGACAAAGTGAATTCCGGGTCAGCTTGGGCTAGAGTGAGACCCTATCTCGAAAGACCAAAAAAAAAAAAAAAAAAAAAAAGAAAAGAAAAAAAAGAAACCTGGGTCTTTTGGCTTTGCAGACAAGCACCTTAACTGCCAAGCCATCTCTCCAGCCCTGAAATTATTTTTAAAAACTTTTCAAGGCTGGAGAGAAGGAAAGAAGAAAATGAAATGAGAACTTTTAAAATTGATTTATTCATTTTGGGGCAGGGCATGGGCTGGAGAGATGGATTAGCAGTTAAGGTGCTTGCCTGTGAAGCCTAAGGACCCATGTTGTACTCTCCAGATCCCATTTTAGCCAGACACAAAGGTGAGGCAAGTGCAAGGTCACACAATGCCAACTAAGTGGCACAAGCATATGGAGTTCCATTGCAGTGGCTGAGGCCTGGGGCACCAGTTTTCATCTCTCCTCTCTCTCTTTTGCTCTCTCTAAAAAAAAAAAAAAAAAAAACCCAAAGAGGCAGAGAGAGAGAGAGAGAGAGAGAGAGAGAATAGGCACACCAGGGCCTCCAGGCACTGCAAATTAACTCCAGATGTATGTGCCACCTTGTGCATCTGGCTTTATATGGGTACAGGGGAATCAAACCTGGATTCCTTTGGCTTTGCTGGCCAAGCGCCTTCACTGCTAAGCCAACTCTCCAGCCCTAAAATTATTTTTAACAAGTTCTTAGGGCAGGAGAGATAGATTAGTGGTTAAGATGCTTGCCGGCAAAGCCAAAGGATCTAGGTTTGATTCCCCTGTACCCATGTAAAGCCAAATGCACAAGGTTGCGCATGCATCTGGAGTTTGTTTGCAGTGGTTGAAGGCCCTAGTGTGCCCAGTTTCTCCCTCCCCCTGTATTTGCCTCTCTCTTTCTCTCAAATAAACAAATAAAATATTAAAAAATAATTTTAATTTTTAGACTCAACATCAGCACACCTTTAATATTCTCTGAAACTGAACAGTTTGTACCCTCCCACCAAAATGAGAAGAAAAGGCAATGCATTTTAATAACCAACACAAATCTTTATTAGTTTTTAACAAAAAGTCATATATGCTAGAAATGGCAGAAAAACTAAGAGTAAAATCTCTCCTAAAATCAACATTAGTTAGGAAGGCTTCTTAGCAAATAATTACATAAATCATAAATATACCAAAATATAGCATTTTTTAAAAATTTTAGTTATGGTGTATTCTAAGAAGATTTGGTTACAGAAGTTTTGAGGATTTCTAACAATGTCTATTCTAAAATATAAAGTAAAATTACTCCTACAAACAATATTTATTTAATAAGAAGATACATTTTGTGTTTTAAACAAATTTGGTTAGTTTCCAATTATATTTCACATCACTGCAATCATTGTTCAAAGGTTGCTTTCTTTAAGTAAGGCAAACAAATTTTTAAATTAACACTAGAGGGCTGGGGATAAAGCTCAATGGTGTTTTGCCTGAGTTTGATCCCCAGCACTGTGAAATCTAAAAAAGGAAGAAATAAAAAACACTAAAATTCTCCCTATAACTTATCCAATAATATGTCTATAGATGACATTGAGTATGCAAAGATTAACACTTTAATTACAAAATGTGGAGGAACAAACATTGGATAAATGTTTTCAAATGTAAGCTAGATTCACTGTAGAATATTTTAACATTAACAGGATAAATGACTAAACATCAGAAATGTTAAAACTAATGTTTGCAAAAAGTTCATAACAATGAAACATAAGCAATAGTCTCTAAGTTGAATTTCACAAAATGAGACCACTGCCTTCTGGAAGCCTCGGGCAGTCCTGGTCAGATGCTAAAGTTCCAAATGATCTCTGCAGAGTTGCTGCTGCTGGGTTCACGTTGACAGGCTTATCTGACTAACAAGCAATCCATGAGTTGGTGATACAAGTTTTCCAGATGCATAATGTTACCAAGGTGTTTTTATACCTGTATATGAACTACTAAACTTAAATCTAGCACAGCTATTAACAACAGAACAATAGAACAGCTATTAATAAAAGAAACGTTAGGCAACCTTACTTATCACTAAGTTTTACAGAATATTCTCTGTAATCAAAGTCCTTTAAAGATGATGATGTAGCCTGCAGTGGTGATGCATGCGGTAATTCTAGCACGTGGGAGGCTAGCAGCTGGATTTCAAGTTTGAGGTCCTCTGGGCTATATAAAAAGAGAATCTGTTTCAACAACAAAAAAGAAGAACAAAAAAAGAGAATTGAGTATATCTATCAAACAGATGACAATTTTATAGACATCCAATGACAAATTTATAAAGACTTTGTGAAAACAAGACAGGTTCTTAATAAAATTTTAGTAGATTGTAGAACATTGTACCCATGCATTACTTTATATACCTCTCAAACATTTGAAAGTTCTTTTTTGCAATGTACTAGGCAATGGAAATGCACACTACATATATTATCTCTAGTAGAATCTAGCATCTTTATTCCATTAACATTAATTGAATGCTTCAACTGGATCTTAAAAGTATTAAGTCTTTTAAATATATCACTTTACCTTTTAGAAGTCATTGTCACTGGAATTTCTTGTCCGTTCATTTTCCATTTCCCGGCTGTTTGGAGGTGGTGTTATATCATTGGTCATATTATCCTTTTGTGCTGCTTTCTGCAATTTTTTAATAATTTTTTTATTAAGCTTTTCATGAAGTTTCAATGCAAATAGTCTATCTTGTTCTTCTTGTTTATGTTTCTCAAAATACAGCTGCTCCAAATGTGCCATTTTATCCATAACACTTATCCTTGCTTCCTCTGGCTCTGGGAAAGATTTTCTGAACATTTTCTTTCGTCCTGCAGAAACAAGCAAAGAGTTTGTGCTTCCTTCAGAAGTAGTATCTTTTGTCTTAGTCGAGTTGATTCCAGTAGAGCTTGGTGTTGGGAAATTTCCTTCAAGTCTCCATTCTACATCATAGGCATAAGATGACAGCATAGGTGACTTTACTGTGGACTTTGCACCTTGATTTTGACTTTCAAGACTGCTTTGTGGAGCAGGTGTTGGCATATTTTCTTCCATATTCATATCTTGCTCCCTAGGGCCTTCTGCAAAGTTAGACCCACCCTGAGATTGAGCTGGGATAGCCTCATGATGGTTTTGTTTCTTTTTTCTTTTTCTTGATACTTTTGTTGCCACTGGATTGTTAATGCTTAGCTGTCTTTCCTCCTCTTCCCTTTTCAGTTGTTCTTCCATCTCTCTCAGCCGTTTTTCTGCCAGCATTTTTTCTTCCTCCTCCTCCTCCTGTTCCAATAATGATTTTATGTATTCTGCACTAGCCTTTTCTTCTTTTTCTTTATTGGCTTTGAGCTCAGCTTCCATTTTGCTCTTCTCCTCTTCATATTCTCTCCTCAATTCCCCAGGAGTAATTAGCACATGAACCGGTGGTTCGCTCTCAAAGACTAGCCCACTGTCTTGCCCCAAAGCTCTAAGCCGGCATTCCTCTGGAAAAAGTCTCTGAACTTTCGCCCATAGTTCAGTATTAAGGAAAGCATTTCTGTGGTTAGGGTACTCCATCCATGAAGAGATCCAGAAGCGGCAGAAAGGACAGCGTAGCTCTATCTTTCGGAGAAGTGCCTGAAAACATAGTTTGCACACTGTGTGTTTGCAAGGAAAAGTCAGAGGTTCGATTAGGATTTCCATACAGAGATGGCACTGGCATTCTGACAGGGAAGAGGCTACAGCTTTGGATGCAGCCATTTTCCGGAGTGCTCCTTGCCCACGAGCACGCTCTTCTAACGGCCCCAACTGCCCCAACTGCCCCAACGGCATTTGATTTTCTGAGCCCTAGATTAGTGCTCGCTGTCTCAGAACATTCTCTTCTGCTGGAGATGAACTTTTAATAATTCCAAGCACTGCTGATTGTCCATAACATATCTTTGTATTTGACAGCTTATGCTGAGATCTCAATCGATTTCAGGCCTTTCTGACCAATTTCCAAGTGTTTTGTTGGGGGGGGGGGCGGGACGTGTTGATTTTGGTTTTCTTTAGTTTTGAGACAAGGTTGTACTATATAATAGCCCAGCTAACCTTGAACTCCTGGTCCTTCTGCCTTAGCCTCCTAAATGCTGGGATTATCGACATACTGCCACAATACACAAGCTGCAAATTCTTAGTTTTTGTTCAGAGAGTTCTCCAATATTCAATTTTCCAAAAATAGGGCATTATCTTTGGTTTCAAAGAAGTTACAGGGTCTTGTGCTACATGGAAAGGACTGAGTCATGCTTGGAAGATGCTCTTTATAAAGTTTATTCACAAAGAATTGGGAAACACTGGGATATAAACTTCCTTGGGTATATTATAATGCAGATTCGTTTATAGACATAGAAATTTGCCTCACTCTCTAACACTAGCCCTTGTGAAACCTATTTAGTCACAGACCTATTAAAAAAAAAACATGGCTGGAGAGATGGCTTAGCTGTTAAGGCATTTGCCTGCAAAGCCAAAGAACCTCGGTTCAATTCCCCAGGACCCACGTAACCCAGATACACAAGGGAGTGCATGTGTCTGGGGTTCGTTTGCAGAGGCTAGAGGCCCTGGCTCACCCATTCTCTCTCTCTGCCTCTTTATCTCTCTCAAGTAAATAAATAAATAAATAAATAAATAAATAAATAAATGAATAAATAAAATATATTTAAAAAAACAAAGCTAGGTGTCGTGGCGCCTGCCTTTAATCCCTGCACTTGAGAGGCAGAGGTAGGAGGATCACTGTGAGTTTGAGGTCACCCTGAGACTACATAGTGAATTCCAGGTCAGCCTGGGCTAGAGTGAGACCCTACCTTGAAAAACAAAACAAAAAGGGGGGGGGCTGGAGAGATGGCTTAGCGGTTAAGGCGTTTGCCTACAAAGCCAAAGGACCCTGGTTTGATTCTCCAGGACCTACGTAAGCCAGATGCACAAGGGGGTGCATGCATCTGGAGTTCATTTGCAGTGGCTGGAGGCCCTGGCGTGTCCATTCTCTCTCTCTCTCTCCCTCTCCCTCTTTCTCTCTTTCAAATAAATAAATAAATAAATAAATAAATAAATAAAATAAAATATATTAAAAAAATAAAAACAAACAAACAAAAGCACATCTGTGAGGGGCTGGGAAGATGGCTCTGGATAAAGGCGCTTGCTTGCAAAGCATGCCAGCCTTGGTTTGATTCCCCAGAACCCATTTAAAGTGGTATATGTATCTATGAGCACATTAAATGTGCCAGTATTTTTTATAATGTTTAGGAAGCTTCAATTCATAATTTATATTTTATACCAAGAAAAACAATATATATAATCCAAAGATTATAAGTGGCTCTTCCTTCTTTTACTATAAAGAATTAAAGATTGGGCTGGAGAGATGGCTTAGTGGTTAAGTGCTTGCCTGTGAAGCCTAAGGACCCCGGTTTGAGGCTCAATTCCCCAGTGCCCACGTAAGCCAGATGCACAAGGTGGTGCATGCATCTGGAGTTCGTTGGCAGTGGCTGGAGGCCCTGGTGCACCCTTTCCCTCTTCCTCTCTGCCTCTTTCTCTCTCTGTCTCTCTCAAATAAATAAATAAAAAATAACAAAAAAATTTAAAAAAAGAATTAAAGATTAGTATTAGGTTTCTTTTCTTTTCTTTTCTTTTCTTTTCTTTTCTTTTCTTTTCTTTTCTTTTCTTTTCTTTTCTTTGAGGTAGGGTTTCACTCTAGCCCAGGCTGACCTGGAATTCACTTTGTAGTCTCAGGGTGGCCTCGAACTCATGGTGATCCTCCTACCTCTGCCTCCCGAGTGCTGAGATTAAAGGCATGATCCACCACGCCTGGCTTAATCACTTCACTAGTATATATTCTGACTAATTAAAAATAAGTTTCAGGCTGGAGAGACTGCTCAGTGGTTAAGGTGCTTGCTTG
Source organism: Orientallactaga sibirica (assembly GCA_036365145.1). Classification (NCBI taxonomy): domain Eukaryota; kingdom Metazoa; phylum Chordata; class Mammalia; order Rodentia; family Dipodidae; genus Orientallactaga; species Orientallactaga sibirica. The sequence goes on along the minus strand of JAEOAD010002421.1, from coordinate 5,079,232 downwards.
CAAAACCTAATGACCTGGATTTGATTCTCCAGTAATGCCAGATGCACAAAGTGGTGCATGCATCTGGAGTTTGTTTACAGTGGTTAGAGGCCTTGGTGTGCCCATTACCTCTCTTTCCCTGTGTTCTCTCTGTCTCACACTGCTTGCAAATAAAATTAAAAAAGTATTTTTAAAAAGCAAATTTGGATGATAGTTTAAATATGTCTTTCCAACTTTTAAAGGTTGGTAACCTTTTATTTTTATTTTATTTATTTTTGAGGAGAGAGAGAGATAGAGGGAGAAGGAGTACATGGGTGTACCAGGGCCTCTTGCTGCTGTAAACAAGCTCCAGATGCATGTACCAACTTGTGCATCTAGCTTTACATGTATATTGGAGAACTGAACCCAAGCCAGCCATCTCCCAGTCCCTCTTTTATTTATTTATGTTTTTTATTTTTATTTTTTTGAGGTAGAGTCTCACTCCAGCCCTGGCTGACCTGGAATTCACTATTTGTTCTCAGGGTGGACTTGAATTCACGGTGATCCTCCTACTCTGCTTCCTCAGTGCTGGGATTAGAAGCATGTGCCACCATATCTGGCCTCCCTCTTTTTTAAAAAAAGAGGAATACAATTGTTTACCGTGACTACTGTTGGGTCATTATGCACAGAGACTTGGCCTATCGCCCATAATTTTTGACTACCCCCACAGTGCAAGACCCACATTCCCCATTGATGAGGGTCCCTTTGGAGGGAGGACAGGGAGGAGGAAAATGGAGTCACCAATATGAATGTAAAATTAAAATAATATAAACAAAAAGTGAACAACAACAAAAAATTCTTGCCAGGAGTGGTGGGAGTGGCTCACACCTTTAATTCCAGCACTCAGGAGGCAGAGGTAGGAAGATCACTATAAATTAGACGTCAGTCTGGGACAACAGAGTAAGTTCCAGGTCAGCTTCTGCTTGAGTGAACCCTACTTTGGAAAGAAAAATTCTCAATAAAAGCTTTTTAAAAATGACTGATCAAGGCATCAAGTGGATGTGAAGGAAGGAATGAGGGAGACAGATGATCAGGAAGCATGGTGAATATGGGCTGTTCACAAAGGTCATCAGCATTGAGGCTGAGAGGTTCAAGTCCATCAGGTTCTGAAATGGTTTGGCCAAGTGAGCCAGGATGAGGGAAGCCCGGGGCCACTGAGGATCTGGTGCCTCTGGTGCGAGGAATGACTCTTTTGCATGGGGGTGAGAGAGAAAGAGTTACAGCAAGATGAGAGTTTGAAAACTGGCTTTCTAAAGACCTGGTCAGCTAGCCTCCCCTCTCTGAACACATAGCACAAGCGTCCTCCCATTCTCACCTCTGGAAGGCAACAACCTCCACAGCCTGATGAAGGGTCATCATGACATTGCCTCCTTTGTTCTTGTTCAAAGATCAACTTTTCATGAAAGTCTGTACTATATTTTGTGTAACTGCATAACTTATTTAGTTTATAATTCACACTATCTCTCTACCTTCCTGACATTACTGATTTCTCGTATTCTATTCTACTTTTCACAAGATTTATCATATTTTAAAGTTGTATAATTTAACTTCGTTATCAAGGTCAATAGTTATTATTTCCCCCAATATAATAAAAAAGTCTATAAAATAAAAAAATGTTAAATTGTAACAATGTACTTACTTAACTTTATAAAAACAAATTCTGAATGATTTGAGCATTATGATGCACCTTGCACATGAGGAGGGTGTAAGTAATTGGCTTTGGAAAATGGCAAAGGTTAGTTTATTATTGATTTTCTTCTATCTAATAAAGAGAATTCAAATTTGCTACTGATTTCTGCTTCAGGGCAATAGCTTCAAGGTAAAATTTAATAATGCTTATACTTTATCATAAAGTCATTTGTAAGGAATTAAAGTTTTCTCATTTGGTTTATAGACTCTCCCAGCAACTTGATATATTAGTAAAATATAGCACAAACATGACAAAATCAGCTTGTTATAAAATTGTAATCATAGGGCTGGAGGGATGGCTTAGCGGTTAAGGTGTTTGCCTGCAAAGCCAAAGGACCCTGGTTTGATTCCCCAGGACCCACATTAGTCAGATGCACAGGGGGCACACACATCTGGAGTTCGTTTTCAGTGGCTGGAGGCTCTGGCGTACCCATTCTCTCTCTCTCCCTCTTTCTCTGTCAAATAAATAAATAAATAAATAAATAAATAAATAAATAAATAATTTTTTAAAAAATATGTAATCATAAAATATTTTTTTTTTGTTTTTCGAGGTAGGGCCTCACTCTAGCCCAGGCTGACCTGGAATTCACTCTGTAGTCTCAGGCTGGCCTTGAACTCACGGCAATCCTCCTACCTCTGCCTCCTGAGTGTTGGGATTAAAGGTGTGCACCACCATGCCTGGCTCAAAATATTTTTTTTTATATATGGCTAACACAATATTGGATTTTTTGATTTTTGAAACAGGGTATCACGTAGGGCAGACTGCCTTCAAACTCACTATGTAGCAATGATCCTGAACTCCTGATCCTCCTGTCTTCACCTTTGAAGTACTGGGATTACAGTTATGTGCCACCATGTACATAATGGATACATACTGGATGTTTACCATATGTCAATTATTTTTATATTAAAATGTAATCTCTCAATCCTTAAAGTGACTCTTTGAGATCAGTACTATTATCACGCACATTTTGCAAATAAGGAAAGTGATGGAAAGGGAAAGTCAGTTCCCAAAGACCACCCTATGACTGTATCTACGTGTAGACTTCTGGTCCTTTGCTGTTTCATCTCTTACATAGTTTCTCGGCTGTTAATGATAAAGGGTTAATGATATACACACATGCATGTCTCATAATGCAGCTGAATTTCAGCCATAAGAGAGAAGGATGGCCGAAATACTTTTGGATATTTTAAAATCGCCTCATAGAATAAAATTTTTGTTACAGTTGTGATTGATTTATTTAAACTGGGTGCTGTGGCATATATCTTTAATCCCAGCATTTGGCAGGCTGAGGTGGGAGAGTTTTTGAGGCCAGCCTGAGACTACTGACCTGAATTCTAGGTCAGCCTGGGCTAAAGCAAGACCCTACCTCAAACAAAGTTTTTAAAAATTAAGTTCTTTTAGCAGCCGAAGAAGTTGGCAAGTCACTGTATGGTTTCCTTGTGCTAGGTGCCATCTTGTGGTCCTTGGGATATAGTGCAGGTACAGTGTACATCTATAGAAAACTTGCAAATCTTCCCTCCCTCCTTCCTCTCTCTCTGTATTAGTTTTTCAGTGTTGGGCTGGGATGTAGCCCAGAGCCTTGGTTATGCTAGACAAGCTTTCTACTACTGAGCTATATGCTTCATCCATTGGCTTAAAAAATATTTCATTTATTTATTTGAGAGGGTGGGGGGAAATGGTCGTGCCAGGGCCTCCAGCCACTGCAAACGAACTCCATACACATGTGCCCCCTTGTACATCTGGCTTACATGGGGCCTGGAGAGTTGAACCAGGATCCTTTGGCTTTGCAGGAAAACACCTTAACCGCTAAGCCATTTCTCCAGCCCCAGCCATTGGCTTTTTTTGGCAGGACTTTTCTTTCTCTTTCTCTCTTTCTTTCTTTCTTTCTTTCTTTCTTTCTTTCTTTCTTTCTTCTTTCTTTCTTTCTTTTCTTTTCTTCTCTTTTTTTTTTTTTTTTTTTTAGTTTTTCGAGGTAGGGTCTCACTCTAGCCCAGGCTGACCTGGAATTCACTAGGTAGTTTCAGGGTGCCCGTGAACTCACAGTGATCCTCCTACCTCTGCCTCCCAAGTGCTGGGATTAAAGTGTGTGCCACCACACTCAGCCAAGACTTTTCTATATACCTCACACTGATGGCAAACTTGTGATCTTTCTGCCTCAGCCTCCTGACTACTGGCATTACAGGCAATGCACTACCATGCCCAGACATAGTAATCATTATAATATTTTTTTTTGTTTTTGTTTTTCGAGGTAGGGTTTAACTCTAGTCCAGGCTGACCTGGAATTCACTATGTAGTCTCAGGGTGGCCTTGAACTCATGGCAATCCTCCTACCTTTGCCTCCCGAGTGCTGGGATTAAAGGCGTGCACCACCACGCCCGGCCTATAATAATTGTTTTTATTTCATAAAATCTGAGTAAACAATTTAGAGTTTATAGAAGTGATTCTTGGCTGGAGAGATGGCTCAACAGTTAAAGGCATTTACTTGCAAAGCCTGTCAGTGCTGGTTTGATTGGCCTGTCTCCATGCAAATCCAGATGCACAGTAGCCCATGTGCCTGGAGTTCGTTTTCATTGGTCTTGGTGTGCCCATACTTTCTCTTGCTCTTCCTTAAAATGTATATATATATATATATAGGCTGGAGAGATGGCTTAGCGGTTAAGCGCTTGCCTGTTGAAGCCTAAGGACCCTGGTTGGAGGCTTAATTACCCAGTATCCACGTAAGCCAGATGCAAAAGGTGGCACATGCATCCAGAGTTCGTTTTCAGTCCTGGAGGCCCTGGTGAGCCCATTCTCTCCCTCTCCTCTCTGCCTCTTCCTTTGTCACTCTCAAATAAATAAATTAAAAATAAAAATAATATATATTACATATATATGAATTTTTTTGTCAAGGCAGTGTCTCACTCTAGCCTAGGCTAACCTGGAATTCACCATGGAGTCTCAGGCTGTCCTCAAACTTACAGTCATCCTCCTACCTTAGCCCCCCAAGTGCTGGGATTAAAGGCATGCACCACCATGCACAGCAAATTAATTAAGGAGTGAAAAAAGGAGTGTTTCTGTGCATATATGTATGTATTAACATGTATACACAAAAATACCTATATATTCCTTAAGAGACCTTTATAGAGCTATTTACCTAGAAAGGTTTTTTAAAACTTTTTTATAGTTTTATTTTTATTTATTTATTTGAGAGAAAGAGGGAGAGAGAGAGAGAGAGAGAGAGAGAGAGAGAGATGGGCACTCCAGGGCCTCCAAGCCACTGCAAACGAATTCCATATGCATATACCACTTTGTGCATCTGGCTTATGTGGGTTCTGGGGAATCGAACCAAGGTCCTTTGGCTTTGCAGGCAAGTGCCTTAACAGCTAAGCCAACTCTCCAACCCCCCCAAAAGGGTTTTCATTACATTTCACGTTAAAAACATTATACACAGTCCCCATGGGAATAACCAGCATGCCCAATGAGGAGGGTCCCTTTGGGGGGGCAGGATGAGGTAAGCATGGTACTAACATGTGCTATGTACATACTATGATCATAACTAATTAACATTTACTAAAGAAAAAAATTACACAGATACTTCAGTGACCTAGTATTGTCATATAGTATATAGGTAATAGTGTGAGGAAGCCTTCCGTGTTTCATGCTTGTAGATTAAGGTACAAAAATATCATTAACTAATAAATAGTGGTTAGTGTGTTTGAGAATGAAATATCACAACCTGAAACTGTGTTGATTGAAGGGAAGTTTAGGATATAGGGTTAGATGTGCCCTTAGACAGAGATGATGGGGGTTAGGAAGTGGTCCTTTGTGTGAGATTTTGGGGACTAAGAAATACCTGAGAGTAGTCCACCATGATCATAGGGATGCTCAGAACACTGGAAATACTCAACAGAACAGTAGAAATTTGAGAGAGAAATGGGCAAGTATAGATGTTATATATTACTACACTGAAAAGACATGCCTCATGTTCTGCAAAAGCTTCAGGTAACCTTCCGGATCACTATTTTGGATTAGCTCCTACTGCTATGGCATGATTTTGTTCTCCAGTTGCACAGGTAGTTTAAACAATGCTAGTTTCCTACTTTCTTTGATGCGTGGCCAGCTATCTGTAGAACATGGTCTCAACCTCAGTACTACTGGCATTCTTTTGTTGTAGGAATGTCATGTGCACAGCAGGGTGTTCGACAGCATCTCTGACCCCTATCAAGTAGGGCCAGAGCACTACCTTGTTTTCTTTTGGTACTGGGGTTGGAACCCAGGACATCATGCATACTAAGCACACCTATACTTCTAAAATATACCCCAGTCCTTCCAGTTCTGACAACTAAAAATCACTACTCTCACCAGGTTGGGCATCACTGCTCTGGAAGATGGTAGGTCAGCATCTTCTGGAAGTAGGTCTTCTGGGCAGAATCTGGGCCCATCCTCTCCAGATCACCTTTTCTCCTCTTCTGCTTAGTGTATCATTTTGGACCCATGGACGTTCACAGATTAATTTATAAAAGTATTTTTTAGGGTTGGAGATATGGCTTAGTGGTTAAAGCACTTGCCTGCAAAGCCAAAGGATCCCAGTTCGACTCTCCAGGACCCATGTAAGCCAAATACACAAGGGGGCGCATTCATCTGGAGTTTGTTTGCAGTGGCTAGAGGCCCTGGCATGCCCATTCTCTCTCTCTCTCTCTCTCTCTCTCTCAAAAATAAATGAATAAAAAGTATTTTTTTATTTTTAAAATTTTATTTGAGAGAGAGAGAGAGAGAGAGAGAGAGAGAGAGAGAGAGAGAGAGAATGGGTGTGCCAGGGCCTCCAGCCACTGCAAACAAACTCTAGATGCATGCATCCCCTTGTGCATCTGGCTTACGTGGGTCCTGGAGAATCAAGCCTTGAACCGGGGTCCTTAGGCTTCATAGGCAAGCATTTAACCGCTAAGCCATCTCTCCAGCCCAAAAGTATTTTTTTGTTTGTTTTATTTATTTTTTACTTATGCTCATTTGAGACAGAGACTGACACTATGGGCACACCAGGGCCTCTTGCTAGTGCAGACAGACACATGTCCCACTTTATGCATCTGGCTTTATACAAATACTAGGGAATTGAACCCTGGACTTCCAGGCTTTGCAACCAAGTGCCTTTAACCACTGAACCATCTCCTTAGTCGCTCAGACTAGCTGATAAAAGGCACCAAGAAGAGTCATGTGTATTTAGTGGTTTTTCATTCATAGGCTATTTATATCACCAGTTAATATGAAAAGTTTTGAGCATGAAGCCGGGCATGGTGGTGCACGCCTTTAATCCCAGCACTCGGGAGGCAGAGGTAGGAGGATCACCATGAGTTCGAGGCCACCCTGAGACTACATAGTGAGTTCCAGGTCAGCTGGGGCAAGAGACCTTACCTCGAAAAACCAACCAACCCACCGAACAAACAAACGAACAAAAAACAAAGTATTGAGCATGAGTGTATTCTTACTTATTGTGGTTACCAAGAAATATCACAGTACCTGCTTCAGTAGTCAAGGCAAAAAAATTGTCATTTGGTCACTGATGCCAGGTATTTAGAGTAGGTGGCCAACAAAGTTACCAAATGTTAACTGGTGTAGTTACCTTCTCATTGCTGACAAAACACCAGACCAGGAGCCGCAGCTTATGGGGGAAAGGATTTATAGTTTTGAAAGGAAGCTTCATCATGGTGGGAGCAGGAAGCTAGCTCACACGTCACATATTGGGAGCTGGACTAATAAACCTGAAGGCTCCTCCACAGTGGCCCACATTCACTAGCAAGGCTCCTTCCAAATTGTTGCTAGCTGGAGATCAAGTATTCAATACACATAAGGCTACAAGGAACATTTTACATTCAAACCACCACATTGACACATTAATGATGGCTTTTTAAATTGTGTGTGTGTGTGTGTGTGTGTATACACAAGTGTCATGGTGCATGTGGATATCAGGACAATTTTGGGGTCCATCCTTTCTACTGCACCCCATTTGAGGCAGGTTTATCTTGATCTCACTCTGCTGTTGCTCTTTTGTAAAGAAAAAGTATTTTATTAATTTATTTGCAAGCAGAGACAGAGAACAGAGAGAAAGAAGGGGCATGGCAAGGCCTCTAGCTGCTGCAAATGAACTCCAAATGCATGCACCACCTTGTGCATCTGGCTTTACGTGGTTACTGGGGAATTGAACCTGGGTCCTTCAGCTTTGCCAAGCGAGTGCCTTAACCACGGAGCAATCTCTCCAGCCCTGTTGCTCTTTTTTGCTGCACTTGCTGTGAGCTTGGGAGATTCTCAGGTCTCTTCCTCCCATCTCACCATTAGTGCTGGGATTACAGCAGCTTTTCCATTTTTTTTTTTGGTTTGTTTTTCGAGGTAGGGTCTCACTCTAGCCCAGGCTGACCTTGAATTCACTCTGTAGTCTCAGGGTGGCCTCAAACTCATGGCGATCCTCCTACTCTGACTCCCGAGTGCTGGGATCAAAGGTGTGCGCCACCATGCCTGGCTTTCCATTTTTAACATATGGTCTGGGATGAAACTCAGGCTTGAGTGGTGAGTATTCACTAATTCTTCTCCACATGGTGGGGCCATCATTGGCTTTTTTGAGTAGATCTGAAAACCTTGTAAACCTACCTAAAGTGAACAAGAGGCTAAATAACATAAAAAAAGCTATTAAGACACAGGCTCAATCTCTCCTGGTGTGGTTATGCACACCTGCACTTGGGACACCAAGGCGATGTGTAGGTCAAGGCCGACCTGGGATACATAGTGAGACCCTATCTAAAAAAAAAAAAAAAATAAAATAATTACAAGCTTTTTACATGAATAAGAAACTTGTACTTTTCAGGCTGTAGAACAAATCTTAAGAATTCCAGTTGTAATAGGTATGTTGATAAGGTTACCACAAATCAATTCAATATCAAACTAGCAGTCTTCAACTTTACTAATAGGATGATTTCTAAAATTTGACTATAAGCTAGCATTTAGAATATCATTTGATGTAGAGAAAGATCATGAATGGCAACTGGGTTTCCCGTGGGTCTATAAATGCTTGTCACTAATCACTTGTTATATGTAATAGAACTCTGCTTCAACAGGATGCCAGTGATACCCTCCCCTCTAGTGATGGCCTTTCCCAGAGAAAATGAGCATTTAAGGGGCTATAATGAAAGACAGAAATAAATACTTTTGGATACTAAGTCCCTTAACTACATGGTATGTTTATAGTATGACCACAAAGTGATTAATCATGTGGGGTGGCTAATGGGGGTGATGAAGTAGCAATGGAGTTCTGCTTTGTATGTTGCCATTCGTTAAGCTATATATTCAACTTTTACTTCTTTTTTGTTTTGTTTTTCAAGGTAGGGTCTCACTCTAGCCCAGGCTGACCTGGAATTTCACTCTGTAGTCTCAGGGTGGCCTCGAACTCATGGTGATCCTCCTACTCTGACTCCCGAGTGCTGGGATTAAAGGCGTGTGCCACAACGCCCGGCTTTTTTTCTGTTTTTATTTGAGAGAAAGAATGGGCACACCAGAGCCGCCAGCCACTGCAAATAAACTCAAGACACATACACCACTTTGGGCATCTGACATACATGGGACCTGGGGAATTGAACCTGGGTCCTTTGGCTTAGCTGGCAAACACCTTAACCACTAAGCCATCTCTCCAATCCTTTTTTTAAAAAAAATTACTTATTTTGAGAAAGATAGCGAGAGACAGATAGAGAGAATGGACACTCCAGGGCCTCTAGCTACTGCAAAGGAACTCCAGATACAAATACCCCCTTGTGCATCTGGCTTATGTGGGTACTGGGGAATTGAACCTGGGTGCTTAGGCTTCACAGGCAAATGTCTTAAACATGAAACCATCTCTCTAGCCCAACTTTTACTTCTTCAACTAAATTACATATATGTGTGTGTGTGTGTAAAAGCTACTACTTATAATTTTAATTTTACATTGAAACTGAATTCAGAGAAAAGAGAGAGCCAGAGAGCTTTGGTTTTAGAAAACAGTGAGCTATGGGATCAACTAGTTCTTTCAGATGCTGTGGAAGGTGACTGTGCTCACACATATTCTTTACTGGTTTTCTCAAAGGTTTGGAGACGTGAGCCACAGCTCAAAAACTCGAATTAGCTTGTCTGCATTTATGATTCTCCCTCTAGCCATGTGACTTGGGGTGATTTACTGAAGCTTGTTTCCTTATCCATACAGTAAATAACTCAGTTGCCATGAGGTTCAAATGATAGTGCATTTAGTATGTGTGTAACAAGGCCCACCACATAGTATGTTACTGTTGTTACGAGTTTGGCTCACATTTCTTAGTTTGAAAACAGAGAACAACTGTGTCTTTTGTTTTCAGTAAACAACTCTGGACTGTGACATGGATTTTTATTTTCTACAAGGAATTATGACTGCAAAACATGTGGTCTTAAAACAGTGACCTTTATTGAGAAGGTCCAAACATCACAACTGAAGTATTTTCAGTTCAGTTTATCAAAATACTTCAGTTTTCCAGCTGGATCAGGGATTATCTGTTAAAATAAAACAAAAAGCAAATTATTTATTTAAAAAATCCAAGTACAATATTGACAGTTTGATATTTATTGCCCATCTCTTAAATAAACAAACATTTTTGTATACCAAATAAGAATATGTAGATATGTAGGAAAGGCCTGATTTGTCTTTCCTACTAATTTTACCTATCTCAAAAGGCAAAATAGTTTATTTTTCAATAAATTAACATCTGTACTCAAGCAACTCAATATTTACTTACAGTTCTTCTCTTGGCCACCAGACTTTCAAGGTGTCTTCAGGTCTGATCTAGTTAAATCAAGCATATTGAGAGCATGGCTACAGATGCTAATGTATTTTGAAAATTATTTGCTGATTCAATGGTGATATACCACAATAACCCTAATAGGGGGGCGCTGTGCTCATGAAAGGTTTATCAAATGAGTTTTGGTTTAGGTTTTGAACCTAGGCCTTTGCAAATGCTGTACAAGAGTTCTACCATTGTATCTCCTCCAGCCTTTGTCCTTATTTCTATTTGTTTATTTTTAAGACAGAGTCCTGTTAAGTTTTCTAGCTTGGCCTTGAAGTCACTCTAGCCCAGGCAGGCTTTGAACTTGAGCTAGTCAACCAGTCTGATTGAAAAATGGTACACATACCAAACAAAGTATTCTATCCAAAAAATATGAATCAGAAGTTGCTGCCTTTAAAAGTAGCTTAAAATGACTTTCTACTTCAAGGTAGTGGACACCTTTGCCTGAAGGTATATAGCAAAGCAAAGGTGACTAAAAAAACAAACAAAAAAACAATAATAACATCACAGGCACGTGTTAGTGTCTAGCTCTTGAAAGATCAGTGGGAGCGTCTAAGAGTACAAAGTAACTATAAAAGGTCTTATAGGGGGCTGGAGAAATGGCTTAGTGGTTAAGGCATTTGCCTGTGAAGCCAAAGGATCCTGGTTCGATTCTCCAGGACCCACATAAGCCAGATGCACAAGGGGCACATGCATCTGGAGTTCGTTTGCAGTGGCTAGAGGCCCTGATGTGCCCATTCTCTCTCTGTCTGCCTCTCTTCTATCTCTCTTTCTCTGCTTGCAAATAAATAAATAAAAATTAAAAAAAAAGGTCTTATAAAATGAGCATTATAAATGTGAGAAAACAGGTTACTTATCCACTTTGAGGGCCATAAAACTCTTTGAGGATTTGAGGAAAACTATTGATTCTCTTTCATGAAAAATGTACATGTATTAGTGTATGCTGTTTTATTTTATTGGTTTTTTTTGAGGTAGAGTTTCACTCTAGTCCAGGCTAACCTGGAAGTCACTATGTAGTCTCAGGGTGGCCTGGAACTCATGGTGATCCTGCTGCCTCTGCCTCCTGAGTATTGGTATTAAAGGCATGCACCACTGTACCACCACGCTGGGCTTTTTTTTTTTTTTTTTGAGGTAGGGTTTCACTCTAGTCCAGGCTGACCTCCAACTCGGTGATTTTCCTACCTCTGCCTCCTGGGGGCTGGGTTAAAGGTGTGTACCACCACATCCAGCCTGTCTTATTTTTTATACTTATTTATTTATTTTGAGGTAGGGTCTTACTTTAGCCCATACTGACCTGGAACTTACTTTGTAGTCCCAGACTGGGCCTCAAACTCACGACAATCCTCCAACCTCTGCTTTCCGGGTGCTGGGAATAAAGGCATGCACCACCATACCTGGCCTGTTTTATTTTTTATTTTTATTTATTTATTTATTGGCAAGCAGAGAGAGAAAGAAAAAAGAGAGACAGACAGAACTGGTGTGCCAGGGCCTCCAGCTGCGGCAGACAAACTCTAGACACATGCACCACTTTGTGCACCTGGCTTTACTGGGGAATTGAACTTGGGTTATTAGGCTTTGCAGGCAAGTGTCTTAACCACTGAACAATCTCTCCAGCCCCTGTTTATAAAAAAATATTTGAGAGTAAGAAAGAGGCAGAGAGAGAGAGAGAGAGAGAGAGAGAGAGAGAATGAATGAGCATGCCACGGCTTCCAGCCACTGCAAACGAACTCCAGATGCATGTGCCACCTTGTACATTTGGCTTACGTGGGTCCTGGAGAATCGAACTGAGGTCCTTTGGCTTTGCAGGCAAGCACCTTAACTGCTAAGCCATCTCTCCAGCCCCCCCTTTTATTTTACGTTTCTTTTTCATTGTAAGGTCTTGCTCTAGCACAGACTGACATGGAATTAACTATGTAGTCTTATGTTGTCCTTGGAGTCACGGCAATCTTCTTACCTCTAGCCTCCCAAGTGCTAGGATTAAAGGCATGTGCCACCATGCCCAGCCCCCCTGTTTTATTTTTTAATTGACAATTTAAAAAAATATTATTTATGGGTTTGTTCATTCTTTCAAAACACATTTATTGAATACATATGTAGCACATTCCTCAGAATTGAAGAGACAAAGGAGGCTCTGGGGATTCAAGAATTCTGAGAGACCTGAAACTTAAAAGGTTACACAACCACATTCTAATGTCATGTTAGCTAGAAACTGAATCCCTTCCTGGGGGGAGGGAAGTTAGGAAAAAGTTCAAGAGACTCAGGAAGTCAACAAGTCTAGGAAAGGGTTGTAAGACCCCACTCTAAGGCTATGTAAATGGGAAACAACTGTTTGGGGATGAGAGACTCTCTGATGGAGCTGCCTCAGCCTGCTCCAGAGATGCAGCTTCTATGAGTTGTCACCTATGCTGAGGTGGGCTTTCTGGGGATACAGCTGCCTTTGAACTGAAGCAGCTATGGCAGGTTGTCATCCAAGATGGGATGAGACTACTCCTGGTGTGGCTACATTTCTGTCCTCTATTACTCCTGCCAGCAACCCCTCACTCTGCTCTGTAAGTCAGTCCAATATATCTTACTGGTTCACCAAACTGGTTTGGGTGTAATCATCCTTTGGTTTGTCATCTGTGACTTATCCTGGGGACAAGGTGTATGTTCATGTAACCCCAGTGAAAGGGTTTCTCCATGACAACCTGTTATGCGATAACTCTTCAAGCTATTGTGATAGTATGCATTAGTTTACAATAAAGCTAATGTCCTTGCCTTCATAATTATATTCTAATCATTTTTAGATTGTATAAAATGTTTTAAAAAAAAACTGGTAAATGTGGGGGAGCTGAGGAGACGGCTCAGCATTTAAAAGTGCTTGCTTGGAAGCCTGCTGGTCCAAGTATGATTCTCCAGCACTCATGTAAAGTTGGACACAACGTGGCACGTAATGGGAGGTGGAGCCAGGAGGGACTGGCACACATGTGGTGGCACGACAACACAGATAGTCTCGAAAAGAAGGTGGGGGCTGGAGAGATAGCTTAATGGTTAAGGTTCTTGCCTTTGAAGCCTAAGGACCCAGGTTGGATTTCCCAGTACCCACGTAAGCCAGATGTACATGGTGGCACATGCATCTGGTGTTTGTTTGCAGTAGCTGGGGGGCCATGGTACACCCATTCTCTCTCTCTCTCTCTCTGCCTCTTCTTCTTCTCTCTCTCTCAAATAAATAAATAATATTTAAAAGAAAAGATGGTGGAAGGAGGACAAACATCCTGAGGTTATCCTTGAACTCCACAGCTACGTTGTGGTGCATGTGCACATACACACACACCATATACACCCACACTAAATACATTTTTAAAAACCTGGCTGAGATGAAATGTGAGTGAATTGAGGGAGCCAGCCATGAAGAAAGCAATTCAAAGAAGAGCCTGAGGCAGTGTTCCAATAATAGAAAGGAAAACACCTGAGGGTAGAGAGTAAATGACTACCTCTGCTTATATCTGGCAAATGGTACTTTTTTTGAGGTAGGGTCTCACTCTGGCCCAGGCTGACCTTGGCCTACTGAGTGCTGGGGTTAAAGGAGTGAGCCACCACACCCAGCAATGGTAGAACTCTTGATTTTTAGAAGAAAAATATCTGAAGATTTTTTGATATTATTTTTAGAAAATGTTAAAGCGAATTTTCAAATTGTATTCTGGCCAAAGATTACTTCAAGTATCAGTTATAAATTATATAGCAACCTCAAATAAGATAATGTATGTTTCATTCTTTTCTTTCTTCAAATGATAAGGGGAGAAACATTAGCTTCAGTATTCATTAAACCTAGATTTTCTTTTTTAAATTTATTTTTATTTATTTGAGATAGAGGAGAGAGAAAGAGCATGTTAGAGCCTCTAGTTGCTGCAAAGGAACTCTAGATGCATGCACCACCTTGTGCATCTGGCTTACATGGGTCCTGGGAAATTGAACCTGGGTCCTTTGGCTTTGCAGGCAAGTGCCGAAACAATGAAGCCATGTCTCCAGCCCAAACCTAGATTTTCTTAAAAGCTTTTCACTATTCATAAAAAGGTTTTGCTTAGAACTGTTTTCTTGGCTCACAATGCAGGAAAATTCCATATATGAACTTTAAATTTATTTTGCCAAGTCTCTAGTCTGTCTTTTTATTGTTGTTGTTGTTGATTTTTTCCAGGTAGGGTTTCACTCTAGCTCAGGCTGACTTGGAACTTGCTCTGTAGTCCCAGGGCCTTGAACTTACAGTGATCCTTCTATCTCTGCTTGTCGAGTGCCAGGATTAAAGTGTGCAACACCACGCCTGGCTTGTTTTTTTTTTTTTTTTTTTTTTTTTGAGTAGCATATTGCTCTGGATTCTTAGCTTAGCTTTAAAATTCGCAGCATTAAACCTCATATTCTGTTTTTTTTCCAGCTTTAGCTACTCTTCCTATCTATATCTTCCTATCTATATCTATACTCTGATTAGTGCTAGCAATGTTTACTTCACAGAAATCATGACAATTTGACTATAAGGAAAGACTATCTTAAGATTAGTATGTACTTTCAATCCAGCCATGCCTTTAACAGAATAATCATAACTTACTGTTTCACTACCCGGTTTCCAGCCAGCAGGGCAGACTATAAGGAATGAAAATGAGAGACACTTTAGAACAACTTCTTGATTTGTTTTCATATGAAACTAAAATTAGAATATAATAATAATAATAGTTCCAGACCCCTAATCACTTGATTTCCTACTCACGAATCATTTTAGTCATGGAGTGTATTAATGGATAGCTAGATTATTTTCATTTTAACCAATTATGTTTACTTACCATTACAATATAAGAAATGAAATTGAATTTCTCTAATGAAGTTGGAAGGCTTGGGAATATGGTGGATTGAAAACCTTAGGCAAGGCTAACATTCCCCTGAATTTTCAAAAACTTTTAATCAGCTTATCTTTTTCACATCCTGCAGTATTTTAAAAGTTTTAATATTTAATTAATTAATTATTTAAGAGAGATTAAGAGGCGGGGGGGGGAGGAGGGAATGGCATGCCACAGCTGCTAGCCACTGCAAATGAACTCTGGACACCTGTGCCACCTTGTGCATCTGGCTTATGTGGGTTCTGGGGAATCAAACCTGGGGCCTTAGGGCTCGCAGGCAAGTGCCTTAACTGCTAAGCCATCTCTTCAGCCTTCCTGCAGAATTTTGTACTAGTGCTATGGTTTGCTGTTTGTCACCAGACTTAAAGGACTATGCTCAGCATTAGGAACTGAGTTACATTTTTTTTTGGGGGGGGTTCGAGGTACAGTCTGACTCTAGCCCGGGCTGACCTGGAATTTACTATGTACTCTCAGGGTGGCCTCAAATTCACAGCGATCCTCCTTCCCCTGTGCTGGTATTAAAGGCATACATCACCATTCCCGGCTCCTGAGTTACATTATTAAAGGAATGTACATGTTGTATTTTAGCAAAAGCTGATCTTTTCCATTTAGATACTGCTAAATCTTAGAGTGAAAGGATGAACTGACATATAACTAGTGTGATACTCAACAATTCTAATTACCACATTAAAAAGATAAATCTAGCTGGGCCTGGTGGCACATGCCTTTAATCCCAGCACTTGGGAGGCAGAGGTAGGAGGATCACCGAGAGTTCGAGGCCACCCTGAGACTACATAGTGAATTCCAGGTCAGCCTGAAATAGAGTGAGACCCTACCTCATAAAACCAAAAAAAAAAAAAAAAAGGTTAAATCTAGGGGCTGGGGAGATGGTTCAGAAGTTAGTAAAAAGCACTTGTTTGCAAGTCTGGTGGCCTGAGTTCAATTTTCTAGCACCCATGCAAAGTAGGGCATAAGTCTGTGATGCCAATGAGCTCATGAAGCCTGTAGGCAAGCTACACTGGGAGACTGTCTCAGAAATAAGGTGTAAGGGGAGGACAAAACACCTCAAGGTTGCTCCCTAAACTCCACGAACACCATGGCACATGCCCAAAATATTACTACTGCATGCACGTGCGCGCGCACGCACGCACACACACACTCACACACAAATGTTAAAAAGCTGAATGACGCAAATAAAACATATGTTACTAAGTATTGCCATATTGGCACATTTTAAGCTTATAGAAACATAATTTGAAAAATTACAGGAGAAACTTTTCTCTTTGAGTTAATCTAAAAGAACTATGCAAATAATGAACATTTTCCATCTTAATAGAATACACTAGTGATATTTTGTTAAAAGCATATAAAAATGGTAATTTGGCCTCCTAAAAGGATGTACTAAATTGAAAATAAGTAATCTGAAGACTTAGGATAAGAAACCAAACTCACGATCTCTCACACTGAAAAAAAATCAAAGGTTTTAGAAGGGAAAGTTACCTTCTCCATGTTTGTCAGTGTATTGGAATGCTTGAACCAAACGTAGTGTCTCATCCACTGATCTGCCCACAGGAAGGTCATTCAGAGTAATCTGCCTTAAGATTCCTTTGTCATCAATAATAAAGAGGCCCCTGTGAAGCACAAGGAATGGTAGAGGTAAGGCCATTTCTTTTCAGTCAAGATAAATATTAATGAAAGTTAATCACCAGATCACCCATACAGAACCAATATTATACCCTTTATCTAGTATACTGACATTGGCATGCAACACACACACACACCCACACACCCACTCCTCTACTCCCTATAATTTAGGATTGTCATGGCCACATGGTAGCTTTTTTAAAATTTATTTTATTTTATTTATTTATTTATTTATTTATTAGAGACAGAGAGAGGGAGGGAGTGAGAATGGGCACACCAGGACTCTAGCCACTGCAAATGAACTCCAGATGCATGCGCCACCATGTGCATCTGGCTTACGTGGGACCTGGAGAATCGAACAAGGGTCCTTATGCTATGCAGGCATATGCCTTAACCGCTAAGCCATCTCTCCAGCCCCCTCACATGGTAGCTTTAAAAAATTTTTGGGGGGGCCTGGAGAGATGGTTTAGCGATTAAGCGCTTGCCTGTGAAGCTTAAGGACCCCAGTTCAAGGCTTGATTCCCCAGGACCCACATAAGCCAGATGCACAAGGTGGTGCATGCATCTGGAGTTCATTTGCAGTGGTTGGAGGCCCTGGCGCACTCATTCTCTCTCTCTGCCTCTTTCTCTCTCTGTCACTCTCAAATAAAAAATAAACCAGGGCTGGAGAGATGGCTTAGCGATTAAGCGCTTGCCTGTGAAGCCTAAGGACCCTGGTTCAAGGCTCAATTCTCCAGGACCCATATAAGCCAGATGCACAAGGGGGCACACGCATCTGGAGTTCATTTGCAATGGCTGGAGGCCCTGGCACGCCCATTCTCTCTCTCTACCTGCCTATTTCTGTATCTTTCTCTCTCTCTCAAATAAATAAATAATAAAATATTTAAAAATAAATAAATAAACCAAAAAATTTGTTTTTGTTTACAAAATGTATTTATAGCTGCTTACGAAAATCTGATTTTTAAAAAATTATGTCCCTATACTGCTTTGGGAATCAAAAAAAGAAGGTATTGATCAAGATAAATAAAATAGCTAATATAGTATTAGGTAATATTACTTTACCAAAGTCCCACATTTTTTTTAGGCTAAAATTTCCCTTTTACTAAAGAATTCTATTTAAGTTTAATAGCTCAAGTAATTCAGTGAAAGCTACTGGGTAGGATACTGCCTTAGTTTTCCCAAAGACACAGGCTTGCTGAATATTACATTTGCATTAAAAAATATTACTAAAGTTAGTTTAGAAAAAAGAAACAGCCAAGGGGTTGAGAGACTCAGATGCAGGCCTTGTCTCTGCTATTATTTTCTAATTCACAAAAATAAGATTATAATTATGCTTGGATTTTTCAAAATGTAGATCACCAAAAGGTACCTAAGAGTATGGCCGGCGTCCTCGAGGTATACACCATAGTCCTTTGAGATCTGATGGTTTAGATCTGAAAGAAGTGGAATTTTTATTGGTCCAAGTCCTCCTTGTCTTCGAGGGGTATTAATCCTGTAACAAACAGAACATTTTATCTATTACCCAAATAAATGGCATATATTTCTGGCCTGTATGTCTACAGCCCTAGTCACAACATCTAAATAGAAAGCTCTGGTTGGTATAAAACCCATTCAACTGAAAACATACTTGGAAAAGCAACCCCAAATTATTTGAGATAGCATAACTCTTTCCTTAGTTGACATGCATTTTAATCCTAGAACATTTATAATCACTTTAAAAGTGACAAAGCAAAGAAAGTCTATAGTAATCAGGATATATTTGTATGGAACTTATATTTAAGAGAATATGACATATTGGAACTATATAAGTATCTGAGGAAATTTACCTGAATATTAGGGTACTTAAGGGAAAAATATTCAATGTATAATTACATTTTAAGACTTTAAGATTTTATTTTAAGATAGCTTAAGGGAATTAATTTTATTATGTTTCTAACTTGTTGATATTGCCATACATATATTGATTACATTTTGATTATACATATCCTACATTACCCTCCTGTATCCTGCCCCCTCATTCTTACTGTACCTCTTATTCTCTTCACTGAGTAGTGGCTATGCTTGTGAAGACAATGACTCATGATTCACAGCAGTCTTTAATTTTCATTATTCATTAGGAAATGGAGTGCCCCCTGAAGTCCCTCCCCTATCTACAACAGAATGTTGTCTGGCCCCATTATGTGCAGGTTTTGTGCAGATAATGACAGCTGGTGGACGTTCAGAGAATTAATTTCTTTAGGGAATGTAATTAACTGCAGCTTCTTAACTTACTAGAATATTATATATACTTAAACATTCATCAGTGTGCCTAATAAAAATTGCAAATGGAGAAAAATGTGTTTTGAATTTGTAACAAATGAACTGAACATTAAGTTTTAAAACCAAAACAATCTTTTTTATTGACAATTTCCATAATTATAGATAATAATCCATGGTAATTCCCTCCCTCCCGCCACAAAAGAATCTTAATGACCTTAGTTATGCACAAAATTTAAAGCACAAAGTTGTGAACATCCACATCCATATGCATATTTCAGATTTTGAGATGTTACCTGAACTGCTCTCTAGCAATGCTTATCCAACGTATGTGTGAGTGCCATATCTTCACACTTCTATCAACACTGATGCATTTTTTTCAATCTTGTACAACCAGACAAGGAGAAATAGCATGTCTTGATATTTTAATTTTAGCTTCTGTGCAACTAATTAGGTGGAACACCTTTTTTCATGATTAATGAATTATTTTAGATTTTATTTCAAGGTAGGGACTCACTCTAGCTCAGGCTGACCTGGAACTCTCTCTGTAGTGCCTGGCTGGCCTTGAACTTATAGCAACCCTCCTACCTCTGCCTTCCAAGTACTGGAATTAAAGGCACGAGCTATCAAGCCTGGCCCATGGTTAATTAACTTTTAAAAGTCACTTTTCAAAAAAAAAACTTTATTTAAAAGCTGGGTGTGGTGGTACACACATTTAATCCTAGCACTTGGGAGGCAGAGGTAGGAGGGTCGCCATGAGTTCGAGGCCACCCTGAGAATATATAGTGAATTTCTCAGGTCAGCCTGAGCTAGGGTGAGACCATACCTCAAAAAACTAAAAAAAAAAAAAAAAAAAAAAAAAAGGCAAAGAGAACGTATGGGTCCACCAGGGCCTCCTACCACTGCAAAAGAAACTACAGATGCTACTTTGTTTTATGTGGGTACTGGGAATTGAACTGGGTTGGCAGGCTTTGCAAACAAGTGCCTTTACTTGCTGAGCCATCTCTCCAGATCCAAAGTTACTTTTAAAATTAACTTTTTTTTTTCCATTTTGTGGCGTGTGTGATGTGCATGTGTGTTCATGTGTATGAGTGTGGGTGCATGCACGCCACAAACACTTGTGGAGGTCAGAGGACAACTTGGGTATTGGTCCTTACCTGCCACCTTGTTTGAGGCAGGGTATATCTTATTAGCCTACAGGCTTCCAAGAGATCCTCCTGTCTCTATCTCCCTTCTCTCCTTAGGCATGCTGGGATTACACATCTGGCTTTTATGTTGGTTCTGGGGGGTCCAAACTCAGGCACTCACACTTGTATGACAGGCACTTTATCCACTGAGCCATCTCCCCAGCTTCTTTTTGTTTATTTTGTTTTTGAGACATTCTCACTCAGTAGCCTAGGCTGGCCTCAAACTCAGGAGATCCTCTTGCCTCAGCCCGAGTGCTGGGATTATAAGTGAGGCATCGCATCTGCATACAGTTAATTTTTATAAATTACTAACTTCTGAAAACTAAAAATCTACTGAGTTTGAACTGCCAGATCAGAGACTGTGTAACAGACAGAACCTGGTATATATTTTAAAGATTTTCCAGATTAAGGTTAACAAAATGATCACAATAGTAATGATATTAAGAGCTATTTGTCAATGATGTAGGAGCAAATCTATTCATTTTCCTACAAAGTTCAGGTAAAATACTGACCAGGCAAGATGGGTAAACTGTGAATCAACAGAGCATGCTACCACTTCAGTATTGATGGATCTGAATTCTTCAATTCTGTCACCAAAAGCGATAATTTCAGTTGGACATACAAATGTGCTGAAAGTTAAAAAAAGGAAATTCAGTATTCTCACAATAAGCATATACCATAACTTTCAAATGAGATATTTAAAAGAAGATTTTTTTATTTACTTATTTGAGAGAGATATAGAAAAAGGCAGATAGAGAGAGAATGGGCATGCTAGGGCCTCCAGATGCATGTACCATCTTGTGCATCTGACTTACGTGGGTACTGGGGAATCAAACCTGGGTCCTTTGGCTTCACAGGCAAGCATCTGCTAAGCTATCTCTCCAGCCCTCAAATGAGGTTTTATAGACACCTTCACTATATAAAAGTGGACCTTAATAACAATTTGATAGATGACTTTTTCAATGAAAGTGTAAGGTTGTCACTTGATCTAATTTAAAAAAAAAATTATTAGAGTTCCCAACTGCATTTCAATAAACTTTCTTGTAATTCAATGGATCAATGGCAAATGGCCGCTTCTTCCTCATAGCCACCCACATCTCATTAGCTTTTATTTAATACCTTATACTTATTATAGCACTTTATAGGTTTCAAGGGATCTAAGCAAAATTTATATCACTATGCTAATTTTTTTTTTTTTTTGGTTTTTCGAGGTACGGTCTCACTGTAGTTCAGGCTGACCTGGAATTCACTGTGCAGACTCAGGGTGGTCTGAAACTCATGGCGATCCTCCTACCTCTGCCTTCCGAGTGCTGGGATTAAAGACGTGCACCACCATGCCCGGCTTCTGCTATTTTTTAATATTCCTATTCCAATCTTATGAGCTAGATGCATCTACCTGTATTTTATTTTATTTTATTTTTATTTTTTGGTTTTGCGAGGTAGGGTCTCACTCTGGTCCAGGCTGACCTTGAATTAACTATGTAGTCTCAGGGTGGCCTCGAACTCTCAGCGATCCTCCTACCTCTGCCTCCCAAGTGCTGGGATTAAAGGCGTGCGCCACCACGCCCGGCTCTACCTGTATTTTAGAGTTGAGACAATGGTTTTTACCCTCACCCCCTGCTTCTACCTTATATGCCAGTCCTGTTCAGCAAGGGATTTTAATACCTTAATATCCTCAGAAGGGCATGTTGAGAGAACATTACCTCAGGAAGTATTTTTCAAATCATGGTAGAGACCATTTTTTAAAAAAATATTTAATTGTAAGCAGAGAGACAGAGATAGAGAGAATAAATATGGGTGCACTAGGATCTCTAACCACTGTGAATGAACTCCAGATGTATGTACCCCTTTTGCACATCTGGATTTATGTGGGTACTGATGAATCAAACCCAGGTCATTAGGTTTTGCAGGCAAGCATGTTTCCACTAAGCCATCTTTCCAGCCCGAGGCCAGTATTTTTAAAAAGTAACAGAAAATGAGACTACATATTACCATGAAGATAGTTTATCAGATATACATGCATATATAAAGATGTATGTCTGTGTTTAGCAGTCATACTCAAAATATTTTAACAACCTTTGCTTGAAGATGGGTTTAGCTCTACAGTTGTCTTCTGAAAGGGACCTGGGACGGTCAAATTGGGAGAAGGTTGGCAATGTGTGACTTTTAACAACAACTTGGTGTGGAAGTTTTTCTGTATTTTAATGTCAAACATGGTTTTGCTGGTGCACATCTACTGAATGTTATGTGTACATGTGTATTGAGTGGCAACAAAATAGCTACTTCCTATTGTGGTTTATGGCCAGAAAGTTTGAAAAAAAAATCATAGACAGCGGACACGTTCCTACCAGAGCCTAATACCAGATTTCAAGCACAGCACTGCCATGGACAAGCAACTGTTCTAACCTAGGATTATGTCCCTGGAAATCTGGGATAAAATGGCTAGCTTCTGCCTTCCTTTCTATTATCCAAAGAAATGATATCCAGAAGCACACTTATCCAAGTTCTTAGTGAACACAGAAAAAAATCTCACAGAAGACTAAAAGGTTATGTGACTTTTCACCTTGCCCAAGGTGACCTGGAACTCACTCTGTAGCCCAAGGTTGACCTCAAACTCTGGGATCCTACAACCTCACTCTCCCAAGTACTGGGATTAAAAGCCATGCATCATAACACTTGGCTTCAAAAGGCATGTTTTTATATCAAAATTTCTACTTTTGATTCCTGTGTTTAGGTCTTAATGTTCAAATTTTTTATGAGTATGCTCTCTACTTGGTTTAGTAGAAGGGGTAGCAAACTTCATTCTACAGGCCAAATCCAGCCCCATTTTGGCAAAATTTCAGTGCAACAAAGCAACAGTAATGCATTCATGTTTTGTTCAATACTTGCATGCAATGGTAAAGATGAACATCTATACAGATATAACAAGATAATTTATTATTTGGTCCTTTACAGAAAATGTTTGTCAATACCTGGTCTAGAAACAATCTATAGAAACTAATTTTTGCCTTCATAATTTTAGATTAGTACTAAATGCAAAAGGTACAGTGGCAAAGATTGAGGGATCTTGCATTAACTGTTATTTAAAGTATTGTCAGTCCATATGTTAATAGCTTAAGGAATATACTATAGTTTTCTCTATTCCATTATAACACTATTATGTACAAATAAGTAGAAAGAATTAATGTCAATGGCTTGTGACTCAAATGTTGTATTTTCAATAAATCCTTTATCTCAGTTTGCCTTTTTTAAGAACCAGCAGTTGAATAAATAATTTGTAACTATTTGATGTTCTTGAATAATGAATGATAAACACTGACATTTTACTAGTGGCTCTTGCATGCATTACTTACAAATCAAGTGGGTAAAAGAAAAACACGAGGTATTTCCCACGATAGTCAGTCAGTTTGAGCTCCTTAAATTCTCCATTTATCACAGCTGTTCCTTCCCAATAAGGTGCTGGCTTGGAAACTAAGAAAGAAAACGACATACTGTTCTGTAATGCCGAGAAAGTTGGTGGAATGGTAGAAGAACTAAAGTCACTATAAATTAGGGCTTCTAAACCTTTGAGCTTTGTTGGCAGTCTGGTGAAGCCTTCATACTACTTACAACTTAGAACAATAACTTACTATTAGCAAATACGTAAAATACACAGAATTGAGCCAGGTGTGGTGGCACATGCCTTTAATCCCAGCACTTGGGAGGCAGAGGTAGGAGGATTGTTGTGAGTTCGAGGCCACCCTGAGACTACATAATTAATTCCAGGTCAGCCTGGGCCAAAGTGAGACCCAACCTCAAAAAAAAAAAAAAACAGACAAACAAACAAACAAAAAAAAACTAAAACTAAAACAAACAAACAAAAAAACCCCAAGAAACCCCCACAGAATTACAAAGGAAACCAATTATCTTGAAATGCAACTATGAAAATAGTTATTGGGGTTGGAGATATGGCTTAGCATTTAAGGCGCATGCCTGTGAAGCCTAAGGACCCAGGTTCGATTCTTCAAGTCCCATGTAAGCCAGATGCACATGGTGGCACATGCATCTGGTGTTTGTTTGCAGTGGCTAGAGGTCCTGGCGTGCCCGTTCTCACTCTCCCCCTCTCTGTCTCTAATAAATAAATGAAAATTTAAAAAAATCTTTAAAAATATTTTATTTATTAGAGAGAGAGAGAGAAAGAGCGCTAGTGAGCGAAAGAGGCAGGTAGAGAGAATGGGCACGCCAAGACCTCTAGCCACTGCAAATGAACTCCAGACGCATGTGCCACCTTGTGCATCTGGCTTATGTGGGTACTGTGGAACCAAACCTGGATCCTTGGGCTTGGTAGGCAAGCGCCTTAACTACGAAGCCATCTCTATAGCCCCTTATACTCTTTCTGAGGCAGAGTCTCATTCTAGCCCAGACTGGCCTTGAACTCATGGCCTTGAACTTATTCTCCTAAATCCTGGCTGGGATTATAGGTGTGAGCCATCATGTATGCTTACACATGCTCTTTTATTAACATTTTCAAGTTTCATGATCTGGCAGTGATCTTATAACTTCCTTAGGTAAAAATGGGAAAAATGACACAATAAGATAACTGCAATGTTTCAGGACACCTGCAATAGCTGGGATTCTGTGGACAACAGGTACAAGCAAGTACTTCTGGTACTTGTATGATTTATTGCTAAATGTCATTATTAGGGGATGCTAAATTTCAGTTGGCAGTTAGTAAAAATATTTTTTGAGCTAGGGTCTCACTCTAGCCCAGGCTGATGTGGAATTCACCACAGGTTCAAAATTATTTAAATTATTTATGTAGTCTCAGGGTGGCCTCAAACTCACAGCGATCCTCCTACCTCTGCCTCCTAAGTGCTGGGATTAAAGGTGTGTGCCACCACACCTGGCTATTTTACTTTTTATATAATTTCCAGTGATCATTATAATTTTATCAACATACAATACTTGTATAAGATACTGGGAAAACTTTTTCTATCCATGCTCATCTTATCTGTGCACTAAACACTACTGGATTTTTACTATCGCCCCTCCAACTTCCTGCATTTCAGTTAGACTATTCTGTAATGGCAACCTTCAATATGTACTAATTTAGTTTGTCCAGTTTCTCACACATACAGGGAGAGCCTGCTGCAGCCAAGGCTACATGCAAGGAGGAAGAAATGTGAAAATGCATTAAGTCAAAAGGGTACAATTCTAGATCACAGCATAATTTGCTTAGAGGGCTTTGAAAAAACAGAACCCCCTCCCTGCAACAGGTTTCAGGTTACCTGATGGAAACTGAATAGTTAGTGCTGCTGTCTTGTAAGGGCATGCTGTAACTCTAGCTAGCAACCTTTGGTAATAATGTCCCTTCATACTGTTGACACCTTCAGACAACTTATGCTTTCAGAACCATTACATATATTGAGGTCAATACTTGCTTCCAAGTTTCACTAAGGTTATTACAAAAATAAACCCTACACTTTTGTTAACAGCCAGCACTTATAGTCACTCTGCTAAGAGACAAAGTGAAGATGAATTTATCTGTGAAGTTAATACACAACATAGATAGGGTTGCGTACCTTGAGCCAGATGCCTACCTCATATAAATAATCCTGATCTGATTAGGAGAAAAATCTAAGAGGGAAAATTAGAAATACACGGAACTTCTTTCTTTTTTTTCTCTCTCTCTCTTTCTATATATCATTACCTAAAGTGTTTAAGTGACAGGAATTGCAATGACCTTTACAATGACACGCCTTAAATACTTTAGCATATGTGTGGTGGTACACCTGTAACCATGTTGGAAAAATAAATTTTGTTCCAAGAATCGATTTTGGAAACTTTGGTTTTCAATTTAAGAACTACAGCTACTTTACTAAGATCTGTAAGTAGAATTCCCAAAGCAGCCTCTTACATCTACTAAAAACAAAACTGTCTCAAATACAAATTATATAATTAAAGAAATGATTCTGGTAAATACAGAAGTGTAGTGAGTAGTATCCACTTTTCTATAATTCCTTTTAACTTTACTGTTAACACCTTGATGTTTTCTTCTTTTTTAAAAAAATATTTTTATTTAATTATTTATTTATTAGAGACAGAGAGGGGGAGGGGGAGAGAGAGAGAGAGTGTGTGTGTAAGAATGGTGTGCCAGGGCCTCTAGCCACTGCAAACAAACTCCAGACACATGCGCCACCATATGCATCTGGCTTACATGGGACCTGGAGAGTCAAACTGGGGTCATTAGGCTTCACAGGCATGTGCCTTAACCGCTAAGCCATCTCTCCAGCCCTGTTTTCTTCTTTTTTAAAAAAATACATAAATTTGGATCATGTTGCACCCTCATTTCTTTTCTCTCCTCCTTCCTTAACATGGTAAATTATGTTTTGCATGTTACTAAAATGATTTGAAAACATGACCTGAATGACTCCATAATAGCTCCTTATATGAATCAGGTTTGAAAAAAAAATGCTGGTTAAAGAGAATGCTATTATTAGCACTAATTTTTCTTTTTTTAAATTTCTGAATGCAGCTTTAGGGTGGCTTTATTTCAAACAAGAAGTATATATAATGTCAGTGAACACTTAACTGGTATATTTTAAAATATTTTTTTCTAGGCTAGTGAAACCAATGGAACTTGGACCTGGTTATACCCATACTCACTCTCTCTGCTTCTTTCTCGCTTTAAAAATTATTTAAATATTTTATTGTTTTATTTGAGAGAGAAAGAGGTGGGGGGGAGGGGAGAATGAGCATACATCAGGGCGTCCACAGCCACTGCAAACAATCTCCAGATGCATGTGCCACCATGTGCCTCTGGCTTATATGGGACCTGGAGAATCAAACCTGGGTCCTTAGGCTTTGCAGGCAAGCACTTTAACCACTAAGCAATCTCTGCAGCCCTCTTTTATAATTTTTATTTTTTTCAATCTTTATTTGAGATAGAGGGGGGGAGGAGGTTGGACATGACAGGGCCTTTAGCTGCTGCAAACCAACTCCAGACACATGTACTACTTTGTGCATCTAGCTTACATGGGTCCTGGGGAATTGAAACTGGGTCTTTTGGCTTTATAGGCAAGCACCTTAACCACTAAGCCATCTCTCCAGCCCTTCTTTCTCTCTTTCACTCTGTTTTTGGTTTTGAGGTAGGGTCTCCCTCTAACCTAGGCTGACCTGGAATTCACTATGTAGTATCTCAGGCTGGCCTCAAACTCACAGCAACATACCTATCTCTGCCTCCCAAGTGCTGGGATTAAAGATGTGCACCACCATGCCCGGCCTTTCTTTCTCTTAAATAAAGAAGTAATAAATAAATAATATATATAATAACCCGAATGTAGTAAGATTTTTGTCTGAAAGAACTACAAAATGTTTAGAAAGGAGGCACAACAGGTTTTCTCATCATCATTCCCATGCTGTCCTAGTTGTAACATCACATTTATCCCTGCAGGTTCATAACTGTGAAGCAGCCAGGTGTGGTGTGGCACATCTGTAATCCCAATACTCTGGAGGAGGCTGAGGTAGCAGCACCACAGGTTCAAAGACAGTCTGCTAAATCTGGCTAGACCTCATGCCATGAAAACAAGCCAAAAAAAAAAAAAAAAAAGTGTGGCGTTTCCTTTCCCCCCACTGAATATTGGATGGAACATGCTTCAGCAGCCACCAAAGCCAAGTGCAACATACCTAAAGAATGTTAAACAATCCCTAGGAAAAGCAGTTTACTGAAAAGCAAATAAAAGATAGTCTTTATCTGTGCATTCTCTGGTCATTATCTGGTCACTTTTGGCTACTCTTAATATCCAGATGCAGCTGGCCACAGCTTTCTCAGTATCTACTTAGTCTGACGTGTCTTTTCCGTGTGTCCAGTAGCTTTGTACCCTAAACAGAAGGGCAAATAATCACAAGCCAAATTGGCAGTACACAAATTTGCTATGAGATTTATCATCAACCCAACTGTGTTACTTCCAACTCGTCTCCCCGCCTCCAACTCGCGCCGGTTTTTCCTCAAACCCTGCAAGAGATTTGTAACTTCTGAAAAGAAAAAACAATAAAAAATTCCTTAGCTC
The DNA here is from genome assembly GCA_036365145.1 of Orientallactaga sibirica. NCBI lineage: Eukaryota > Metazoa > Chordata > Mammalia > Rodentia > Dipodidae > Orientallactaga > Orientallactaga sibirica. Next base: position 5,050,714 of record JAEOAD010002421.1, on the reverse strand, counting down.
TACAACATTTGGGGAAGATGGCGTTTAGTAATCTTTGAAGCTGCAACCCCCCCCCAAAAAAAAGGTGAAACGTTTACGTCTGACCTCCTGAACATTTTGTTTAAGGCACCTTTCTGCTTAACCAAACTTTCTATGAATCATTATTCAACCATCAAAGTACCTTCTTCCCTGAGATAGTATTTGAAAAGAGACAGGACTGCTGCCTGCACTTTACGATGTTTAAGGAAGTCTTAGTTTGCACAACATCCTCAATACTCGCAAGCCCGGGGACAAGGACACGCTCTTTACCTCATCTGAGGCTTTTTGGTGAGTAACCACTACCTTCTTCAAAATCTGATCAGCGGAAAGCATCTTTCCTCACAACCCAAACCGCTCCTCCATCCTCATGCCCCCAGGGAGAGATTTGGGTGTACCGAGAACCCGGAGCGGGGAGGGGGGAGTCCACGGGGACCCGCCCAACTCTCCGTATCAGGGAGCATCCACAAGCAGGGTATACGCGTCTCCTTGTTCTCCCCCCGCCCCCGCTCACCCACCCTTGGCAGGGTAGCACCTACTCTTAGCTTTGCTTAGGTGCAGGGAGTGGTCCGAGACTGAAAGCCGGGACACCTCTCCCGGGTACACTTGTCCGCCAGCGTAGAAGTGGCACTCCCCCGCGCGGGTCCTTAGCCGCTCGTCAGCGTCCAAGCCCTGCTGAGCCCTGGACGGCAGCAAGAAGAGCTGCGGTAGCAGCAACAGCACCAGCAGCTTTCGAATCCAGCGAGAGGCTGGAGTAGTCGCGTCTAGCAGCCCCGGCAAAGCCTCCATGTCCGCAAGACCGCAGATCCACGTCCCCTGAGTAAGAGAACGGGTTCTCCCGCCGCCAGGGAGCAAGAACCGCGTGCCAGACGTCGCGCGAACCAGGGCGCCGCCTCGCGAGACTTGCTCCGCCCCACTCCACCCCACCCGCCACGTGGGCGCCGGCCCCGCCTTCTCTCTGGCTGCGGGCTTTTGCGCCTGCGCCTTAGGGTGGTCCACTCTGGAGCTTTTCCCAACTTTGCGGAAGTTACTTCCTGGAGCGGCTAGTTCCCCGCCTCCCGCTGTCCGCAGTTTTTAGAAGTCCTTGGCACGCTCAGAAGTCAAAAGTAACTTATATGCCTGGGAGCGGTTTGCATTTTATGCTTCTAACAAGTCACCTTTTAATATCTTTTTGCACTTTAAAAATATGCTTTGGTACATGTATATAATGTGGAATGGTTCAATCAGATGACTGAACATATCTATTACCTCGTTTGCCTTTTTTATGGTGAGACATTTGAAATGTTTTCTTATTTTGAAATATTGCTATTGCCTGTTTCCTTGACTGGTTATCAGAGGCTGAGGGGAGTTGGGAAGTATGCGGGCATGAAAAGTTGTTGGGTAAACAGAACAAGGTTTCACATAAAAGAGCAAGTCCTGAAATTAGACCTTTATTTTTTCCCCTTTGAAATGATTTGTGTGTACAGTGCCATGACTCTCCCCTGTTGTTAGAGCCCTTTAGTTCCTGAAAAAAACTTTTGGAAGATAGATATAACCATTTACTTTTCTCTATCAGGCAAGGCTATTTTGTTGATTTCAATTTCTTTCAAAGATTTTTTTTTTTTTTTTTACGTAAGACCTGGAAAATTCCCAGAAAACCCTTTTTTTGGGCACCCTGTTCTTCCATCTTCTGACAACTACCCTCTTGCCCACTATTAGCCATTCCCTTGCTGCTTCACTGTGCCCACCAGCCTCACCAACCCATGATGCCTTGGGGCATGCCTCACCCTCCACCTGCGGTTTGCATCTGTGCTTACAGTCCCTTACAATTTCAACTCCTCAAAGCCTGCATTGTGATGTCCCCTGTGACTGGCACCTTTGCACCATCTAAGGCCCTCACACCCTCTCCCACTCTCCAGCCCTCCCGCCACACTCTTTTAGACCCTGCTCAAGCCATCTAGGTCCACCTTTAACACAAAGGTTTGCCTATATGCCATTATTGTGTCTGGCCTCCCTTCCTCAGTACTGTGTTAGGTCCACAAATTCTTCCATAAAGCCTAACATGCCATTTTTCCCCAAACCAGAATGACTTGCACAGGGCATATTGGTGACTTAAGTGTGTTTTACAAGTGTATTGTTTTTTTGGGGAACGTGTTTGTGCATCATGTGTGGTGTGAATGCATAGATCTTGTGCATATGGGTGTGAAGGCCAAAGGAGAGTATTCTGGATTTCTTGTGTCATTCTTCCTGTGGAGTGTTTCTTTGAGACTCACTGAACTCAGATGATCAGACTAGCTGACCATCTATCCTTAGTCATTCTGTGGTATCTGCCCCCACAGGACTGGGGTTACAGACATGAGTGGCCCTGTCCAGCTTTTTTCCTGGGTGCTAGGAATTGACCTCAGGTCGTTTCAAGTCCTCAGGCCCTCATGTTTGCCTGCCAAGTGCTCTTACCTTCTGAGCCACTCATTCAGCCCAGGTGTCTATTTTTTTAAATTCAAATGTGTAGGGCATTGGGGGTGGGTGCAACTCAGTGGCAGAGCACATGTGCAGGAGGCCCTGTGGTTCAGTCCCTCAGAAGAACTCCCCAACCCTCTCCACAACACTTTGAAAAGTTCCCAGGAAAAAAAAAACCCTCTTTCCCAAGAAATTGTTGTTTCATTTTCTAGCATTTATCCATCAGCTACCAATTGGCTAGAGTGGGAGGACTGGGGGAAGAGACCAAGCTCATAGCAGAAAGATGGAAGCTATCAGCAAACCTTTATACTCTCAAGGTCCCCCTCTGGCTTTCTTGTTATGGTTTTGATTCCGACAGAAGCCATACTGACAATTTGTCTTTCCTTTCTTATAGAATACCACCTCTGTGGGCTGAAAGCAATGTGTAACTGGTCCTTGTTTTACAAGGAACCTGGTACACAATAAGTATTTGATATGATAACCCCTTGAGTTTATGACACCTAATATTTCAAGCAGCTTGTTTTCAATTTCGAGTTGCTTTCACATCTTAGAACCTTGGTTCTTTGTGATAATTCCTTCACACTAGTTCCTTCACACATCCCTCACACTAGTTTTCCCCCATGATGTGTCCTGCTTTCTGCTTCCTATCCCTTACTTTCTGAGTGCAAAGGAAGAAAAGGATCAAGCCAACCCTCTTGTACTTACTCATGACATTTTCCTGCAACTCTTCAGTTTCTGGAGGCCCATAGATAAGATGCCTCTGGCGAGGTAGTTCTCTCTCCCCTTCTTCTCCTTCCCTGGTTTCTTGCTCGATGTGGAAGGGAAGTGGGGACCGCAGGGCTCGGGATTGAGTCCCAGGGACTCTGCCCAGGCCTATGCTGCGTGTGCGGCTACGGTGATCCATGGTGACTGTTAAATAAACAGCCACTAATCCTAGCAAATTCTGGGTCCTGAGTTGGGCCTCTAACTTTGAACCTGGTGAAACAAAGCTGGGGGAGAGTGCTAGATCCTTAAACCTCTTTTTCCTGACCTGAGCTGAGATGCCCCAATTGGTAGTAGGGACTGTTTACTAACCCCAGAGGGGCCACTTCCTAGACCCCTCACTCTGTGTCCCTCAGTTGCACTGGAACCCCTTGGTGGCTGACATTCTGAATGGCAGTTGTCCTGAGTCCTTTCAACCAATGATATTTGGGCAGACATTGTGGTGTCACAGTTGCACCCACCAGGAGGCTTAAGGTGCCTCCCTCAAGGTATCTACCAGCCAGCTGAAGTTAGTTACCCATATTAATAATACAAAACCATCAAACAAGGGTCGTTATTAAGCCAGAACTCATATTAGTCAATGGTCACACAAGTGTCTATGTGTTAACTTGCCTACACATTATTTCTGACTTCTAATGGGGGCCCTCAGAGCACAGACTTTGTGGCAAAGGGTACACCCTTGCATAGTTCTCAAAGTTGCAATTTGGACTGCTGTTTGGTGATATGGTGGAAGTCCCTATCTGATGCTGTCACAGGGGCGTTTGCAGGTTCCTTTAGGGAGCTCAGAGTGCAGGCCCTGTCCATTTCCAGTGTCTTTCCTCTGATTGGCCACTTGTACACACCCCTCAGTTCCTAGGCCAGGCCATTTGTGGTCAGCCCCTGTTGGGGACCTTTTAACTGTCTTTTTGGTCTACTTAGCTACTTTTCATATTAAGACAATCTGAGGTTACTCTATTTACATAATACACATTTATTTCTGAATCTCTGATTTTTTTTTTTGTCATTTGCTGGCAGTTCACTTGTGTATGAGGCTGCTATTTTGTTGTTCCTTCTACCAGGAACAGTTCCATTATAAACCTTCAGATTTTATGTTAGTCAGACATTAGTCCCTGCAACCATGCAATCCTATCTTACAGAAGACAGAAGCCAAGCTTTCTGAATCTTTTTGTCATTTTGTTCGGCAATGGGGAAGCAACATTTGTCCCTTTATCATTCTAGAAGTCAACCGTCAAGTTGTGAGGACATTCAGACAACCTCTTAAAATATTTATTTATTTGAAACAGAAAGAGAGGGCTGGAGAGATGGCTTAGCAGTTAAGGCATTTGCTTGTGAAGCCTAAGGACTCATGCTTCTTCCTCAGAAGGCTGTGTGAGATGCAAGTGTTTCACTCGTGTGGTGAACCTAAGAAACTATTCCCACCACTTTGACTGTTGTGGATGTGGGTAGGATAATGGGATAAGGTCCATATCAGGTGTTTTCTAAGGAGGGGGCTTCTCATAGGGTTTAAAAAAATTTTTTTTGAGAGAGAGAGAGAGAAAGAGGGAGGGAGGGAGGGAGGGAGGGAGAGAGAGAGAGAGAGAGAGAGAGAGAGAGAGAGAGAGAATGGGTGCACCAGGGCCTTCAGCCACTGTGAATGAACTCCAGATGTGTGTGCCTCCTTGTGGCACATGTGCAACATTGCTCACTTGCATCACTATGCATCCGGCTACGTGGGACCTGGAAATTCAAACATGAGCTCTTATCCTTCACAGGCAAGCGCCTTAACTGCTAAGTCATCTCTCCAGCCCCTCTCGTAGGGGTTTTTATGGGCACTAGGTCCCTAGGATAGACGAGGGGGGTACTATAGTCTTATCTCTTGGAATCCCTTGTAAGAGTTCTGAGAGAACCTGTTGGAATTTTCCAAGCTGAATAATATGTAGCTCTCAAGCATCCTGGCTATCCTTTAGCTACTGGGTACAGCTCTTTGTTTAGATACCACATTAGCTGTGGGGTAGTTCCTACTGGCTGGGCCAAGATTCCTGTTGCAGTTACCTTCTCATTGCTGGGATAAAGCACCTGACCAAAGCAGCTGATAGGAGGAAAGTTTTTTTTTTTTTTTTTGGCCTACAGTCTCAAGGACTGGGAGGAATTATGGGTCTGTCAGGAAATTGCTAGCCACAGTAGTGACTATATCTTCCTTCTGCCTTAAATCCTGGAGTCTTGTTAGGATATAAAGGTGAAGTCTGAGGGAATGATGACCAAGATGGTATAAAGTGTTAGAAAAATCAAGATGAGAAGGTAGGAAGGGAGGAGCCAAAAATAAGAAGTGCTATAGAATGAGCAGCAAACTTCATTTGGCCAGGGCCCCCAAGAGCCAACTGAGGAGCACAGTTTCCTGCATAGGCTTGGACTAGGCCTTCATGAAAAAGGAGCACCATTGCCCATGAGGGCAAATATCAGCAGGAAATCCTGATGTTTTTCTATCACCCCTCAACCCTGGACTGTGACCTTTTATTAGGGGAGGAAAAACTCTGCCTCTGGGCTTATAAGTGGCAGTATATCCCCTGCCCTGGTTCTCCCCTGTTCTAGGGGAGAACTTTCCATTTAGCCTTATGAGATCAGATTCATACATTCCCCTTAGATTAGGTCTCTTATTATATCTAGTCCACCCAAAACAGAAGGGACTTACGGTGGGATTTGTTTGTGCTAATTGCAGCTAGGAGTTCCCCTAGCTTCATGAGGTTTCTCAAGATGCTGGATGCTCAAGCTCACGGTCATTCTTGAGTACTCCTCTGAGATTTTCAGCCAGTTATACTGATCTTCAGACTTGGACCTAGCCGCCAAAATGATGTGGACACCCCTCTGGTGCAAAGTAGAGGTTTGGGTTCATTCCTTAAAGTGAACAAAGTATTGGAATGTATCGGATGCCCCAAGACAGATAAAAACTCACAAAGATGGAGAAACTGAAAGTAACTGATTTGCTGTAAGCAAAAGTGCTCCTTGGTGTAGAAGGGTTCTCAGAGCTTGGAACCCTAGTGGGAGGAGATTATAGGGTTGCCCACTTCCCCTCCCCCCTTATACTAATGAAGAATGCAGTTCCTCTTATTGGTCCTTTTTCTCTTTGGCCAAATGTTTCTGCTCAGTATGCCTGTTTAGGGTGGCTTTCTTGACCACTTCCCTATCTTATTTCTAAAACCCACTGTCCTGGTACCCTCCTTAGGGGAGTCTGGAAGAAGATTCCCCTTCCTCCACCTACCCAACTTTCAGGCGCTCCCCCTCTATGTCTATGCGATCTGAGCCTGCCCCTGTCCAGTAGACCATTCATCTGTCCCTGGTGGTTCTCCATTTTCTCCAGTGTGAGCTAACTCTACAGCAGCAGAGGCAGGTCTCTCTGCTGCAGAAGCTGCTTGTGTTCTCATTTGTGGGCCCTGGGATTGCAGTGCAGGATGTCTTTGGCCATAGCAACCACAGCCATCATGGCCAGGGCCAGGTTCTCACACGGTGGCTGCACCTTGGAGCCCATGGCCATCCTCATGCCAACAGTGGTTGTGTCAACCATGGCCTCTCTCAGAAAGACACTACACTCTGGATACCCATGGCCTACCTTCTGTCAGGGCCATGTAGAGCTTCCATCTGCCAGTCAGTGACATGGCCACTCTCAAACGTGGCCAAAATATCTTCTTGTGATCCTGTTAAGGTCCAGTTTGTTGATAGGTGTATGTCTTGTATGAAACCATACATAAGAAAGATAATAATGGCAAAATAAGTGACAGTAGGGCTCTATAAGCCCAGTTATTTTTTTCTTATACCATTGGGCCCAACCTGTATTAGAGAACCACTAAATTTCTCATAGACATTCCTTGGAAAAATGGTTGAGAAGAGGAGGAAGAAAAGAGAAAAGGGGAAAAACCAAGGAGACAGGAAAAAAATCAAGAAAAGTCTGGGTGTGGTGGTGCACGCCTTTAATCCCAGCACTCGGGAGGCAGAGGTAGGAGGATCACTGTGATTTCAAGGCCACCCTGAGACTACAGAGTGAATTCCAGGTCAGCCTGAGCTAGAGTGAGACCCTACCTTGAAAAACAAAACCAAAACCAAACAAACACCCCCCCCCCAAAAAAAAAAAGAAAAATCAAGAAAAATGGAAGATAAAGAGGTTCAGGAGACAAAGCTAGAGAGCTAGCAGCAATAGAAAGGAGGAAAAGCTATCCTATTTTCTGTATTAACCATTTTACCCAATGACTTTATAGGCTGGTTAAAAATTTCATCTAGGGCCCCAGCTTTACACAATAAATAAATCTAATTCATACAATAATTCATTAAATCTTTTAAAAAATCAACAAAAGCTAAAACAACATCACTTTTATTGAACTTTAGTAACATGTGCCCAAGTTGTTAACTGAAAAGGGCTGAAAAGAAAGAGAAGATAGCTGAAACTGTCTGCCATCAATACTTTATTGATGAGTACTGCATTAGTTGCTTTTCTCAGTATAACCTAATACCTATCAAGAAACAACTTAAGGGCGGAAGGATTTAGTTTTGTTCCTGGTGTGAGGACTAGTCTTGTCATGGCAATGAAGGCATGGTAATTGGGAGCATGAGACGGCTGGTCACACTGTGTCGTTCTGCAGTCAGGAAACAGAGACAAATGCTGGTATCCATCATCTGTTCCTGCTGCTTTCTCCCCTTTGATTCAGTCTTAGCACCCAGCACCTCAGTTAAACTTTCTGGAATTGCCATCTCATACATACCCAGAGATATTTCCTCGATGATCCTACAAAGTCCAGTCAAGTTGGTAATGAAGATTAATGATCACGCTACTTGTCAACAAGAAACTGAAATAGATCACTTTAAAACCATTACATTCCTTAGGCTCATGGCTACCTCATACTGCAAAATGCATTTTAGTATAACTTCACAAGTCTCTATAATCTTTAACAGTTCACTCACTATTCAAAAGTCCAAAGTCTTTTCTGAAATGCAAGGCAAACTTAACTGTGAGCCCCGGCATGTGAGCCATAGGCTTGGCCTGGTATGAACTCTGGACAATCAATCAGTTGAGATAAATCTGGTTTTGGCACATCTCGTGACAGAGGGCATGGGATTGGCCATTTTTCTGGTTCTATCTTTTTTCTCATTTTCCCATCCACAATTTCTACTTCTGTGCTATCCTTCAGTGCTTCTGAGATTAGGTTAAGGTTAGTGGTGAGAGCCTGAACACGGTGAAAACCAGCAACCAAGGAAATGGGCAAGAAACCTTGTTCATCCATCTTGCTTCGAAGAAAGAAGTCTCGTTCCAAATTTTCTGTACTGAAATAATACTCTATTTGACGTTTAACGTACTCTTTTAGCAATGATTCTTTCACAGGATACACCTGTACAGCTGCAACATCATGGTAGTAATACATCATGGAGCTGCTGAGTTCAGCTTGAAGTGGCTGATCACGTCTTTCACCATGTTCTCCATATCCATGTGAATGATCCAATTTCACTTGAGGATGTCCTCTACCTTGCCCTCTTCCCCATCCACGACCTCTTCCTGAACCTGTAGAGGAACTTCTGATATTTACAGCCTCCCTTCTTTCTAGAGACATCTCATCTTGATTGTCTTTCTTTTCTCTATCTTGTCGAAAACCTACTGTGTTATTTTTCCTATTAAGTTCTGTCTTACTTGCTTCAGGTTGACAAGTAGTAGTATTCTTGGATTTAGGTCTTTCCTGACTATCTTCTCTCATGTCACCTAAGTGCAGCGGTACCCACTTGTGCTTACTAACTCTTCTTCGCTGGTTACCTGACAGAGCCCTGTCCTCAATGACATTTTCAGCAGGATCATCTAAATTTGCTTCTGGGCTTCCTTTGGTGTCTTTTTCCTTTCTAGCTTGCGGCTTTTTATTTCCTTGGGTGATGACACTCTTAGGCACACTGTTCACTACTTCACTTGGTGTTGGCCAATTTGCCATATCACCGAAACCACTCACTTTGTTGGATTTCTTTGGCATGTGTTCTCCCACTTTCATAATTTCGGGAGAACTGAGTTCTGCCTCCAGGCTCTCCAGGGAGAGCGGCGGTGGACCGGTCCCCACAGGGGACAGGTGTTTTGGAGGATTTTTTGTCCAGGGGTTCTCTTTAGGTGGTTGTGGTGGCTGGGGCTTTAGAATCACAGCCGATTGGGGTACACCAAGTCCCAGCCCGAGCGCGTGAGACGGCTCTCCTCGCGACCCCGCGCTGATGGTGGCTCCAGCCCCGTCCTCCCTCTCCAACTCCTTGCCTTCACATTCCAGAGGGGACAGCTTCTTCGCCTGCTCGCTCACTGGGACCAAAGGCGATGACTGCTTCACTGGTCCGCTTGCCAGGGCCCAAGGCGATGGCTTCTTTGATGGTTCACTTGCTGGGCCCGAAGGCAACAACGGCTGCTTGGCAGGTCCGCTTGCTGGGGCCGAGGAAGATGGCTGCTTCGATGGCTCACTCGCCGGGGCCGAGGGCGACGGCTGGTTCGACTGCCCGCTTGCTGGGGCCCAAGGCAAAGGCTGCTTGGCGGGTCCGCTCGCCGGGGCCGAGGGCGATGGCTCCTTCGCTGGCCTGCTCATCGGGGCCCACGGTGAAGGCTGCTTCGATGGCACGCTCGCCGCGGCCCAAGGCAAAGGCTGCTTGGCGGGTCCGCTCGCCGGGACCAAAGGCGAAGGCTGCTTCCACGGCTCGCTTGCCTGGGCCGAGGGCGATGGCTGCTTCTCAGGCCCGCTCGCTGGGAAGCAAAGCGAGGGCTGCTTCACCGGTCCGCTAGCTGGTGTCGGGGGCGACGGCTGCTTGGACGGCCCGCTCTCTGGACCCGAGGGCAACAGCTGCTTCGATGGCCCACTCGCCAAGGCCCAGGGTGATGGCTGCTTCGATGGCCCGCTCGCTGGGGCCGAGGGCGACTGCTGCTTGGCCGGTCCGCTCGCTGGGGCCGAGGGCGACTGCTGCTTGGCCGGTCCGCTCGCTGGGGCCGAGGGCGATGGAGATGTCTGCTTGGCGGGCCTGCTCGCGGGGGCCCAAGGTGACTGCTCCTTGGTGGGTCCACTCGCTGGGGCAGAGGGCGAAGCCTGCTTTGGCGTCCCGCTCGCCAGGACGGAAGACAATGGCTGCTTCGATGGCCCCCTTGCCTGGGCCCAAGGCGACTGCTGCTTCGACGGCATGCTCGTCAGGCCCCAAGGCGACGGCTGCTTGGTGGGTCCGCTCGTTGGGGCCGAGGGCGACGGCTGCTTCGCGGGCCTGCTCGCCGGGACCCAAGGCAAGGGCAGCTTGGATGGTCCGCTCGCTGGGACCAAAGGTGAAGGCTGCTTTGACATCCCACTCGCCGGGACCGAAGGCGATGGCTGCTTCGATAGCCCCCTTGCCTGAGACAAAGGCGACGGCTGCTTCGATAGTCCGCTCGGTGGGGCCGCGGGCGATGGCTCCTTCGATGGTCCGCTAGGTGGGGCTGCGGGCGATGGCTCCTTCGATGGTCCGCTAGGTGGGGCCGCGGGCGATGGCTCCTTCGATGGTCCGCTCGGTGGGGCCGTGGGCGATGGCTGCGTCGATGGTCCGCTCGCTGGGGGCGTGGGCGATGGCTCCTTCGATGGTCCGCTCGCTGGGGCCGAGGGCGATGGCTGTTTGGCTGGTTGCCTCGCTGGGGCCGAAGGCGACTTCCTTTCGCCTGCCATCTCTGCCGGCGCGTCCTCCGGAGGGTGAGTGGTGGACACTGGGACACGAGCAGACATAGTCCACTTACTTCAGGCTCCCCAATCCAGGGAGCGTCTGAATCCAAGGAGACCGGCCACGTGTGTCTCCACTCCTGGGAGACACCCTAACTGGCACAAATGTCTGGGGATACAAGAGTTCGCTCGGCAGTCGTACGAGGCTTGTGGCTGACCACGCCCCGCCACGCGCTTGGAGCGCGGTCCAACAGCCAATCAGCTGCCTCGCAACACAGGTCAGAACCTTGACACACCCGCCCAGGGAGCGCCAGAAGCTCTAGAACGCGTGGCCAACCAAATATTATTTTAATTGCAGTATTGTTACAGTATAAAGAAGCTAAAAGGGGAAGCTGTTTCCATATAACTTTGGATTCCCATAGAAACACTACTGTGTACACGACGTGAGAAAGAAATTTGGAAAAAAAAACCAAGTTGTGGTAATTTTTTTCTCTCTCTCTATATATTTATTTATTTATTGGTGTTCACTGTGGGGTGAATTTTATTTTATATAGGTTTGACTGAGAAGAAATGAAGATTAATATCTGCTTCGGTGATCATAGGCCATGAAACCATGGAGTATAGTTTTTAAATATTTTACTTACTTGCAGACAGAGAGAGAGAGAGAGAGAGAGAGAGAGATGGAGAGAGAGAGAGCGAGTGAGCGAGTGAGAAAGGGTGCAATAGGGCTTCTTGCCACTACAAATGAACTCCAGATACACACACATCTTTGTGCATTTGGCTTTAGGTGGGTACTGGAGAATTGAAACCAGGCCATCAGTCATTGCAAGCAATCTTCTTTAAGTTTTAAGCCATGTCTCCAGCTCCATGAACTATAGTTTTGTCCAACTTATGTAGCAACAGATATGAGATATACTGTGTTGCAGAAAATATCCTTTGCTTGACATTAATCAATGCTAATGTTAATATTTAGCATTCAGAAGTTTGGTGTAGGTTAGAATCTGCATTGAGTTAATGAGAGCTGGAGAGCTGGCTCAAGCCTGACAGCCTGAGTTTAATTTCCAGTACCCACATAAAGCCAGATGCACAAAGTGGCATCACATCTGCAGTTCATTTGTAGCAGTAAGAAGCCCTGGCAGGCCCATTCTGTCCCTTTCTCTCTCTGCAAATAAATTAACTAAAATATTTTTAAAAAGAATTGAGCTAATGAAGTGATGGACTAAGATTAGGAAACTGCAATTTTAGCCAGATGAAGTGGCTCATGCCTACAATCCCAGCACTTGAGAAGCTGAGGTAGGAAACTGCTATGAGTTTGAGGCCAATGTGGACTACAGAGTGAGTGCCACATCAGCCTCAACTAGAGTGAGAACCCTGACTCAAAACAACACCAACAAAAAGAAACTAGAGTTTAAGAACTATCAAATACCTTGTGGGTTGGTGATGAGTTTAATAATTAGAAATATAAATTCATTTGATTCCAAAGGCTAATGTACTTTTTGCTGAGAATTGCAATCTGTCCTATATTCAGCTAGAGCTTTCCTAAGGAGAAAATGTACAGAGCCCTCTCTCTCTTTCCAATAAACTTTCAAAAAGCATCTTCTTTCCAAAGACACACATTTTCAATTAAGGTCCAGTTTTGTGTTTCAGTTCTAGTCTAAGGTGGGGTGTGTAGTAGTTTGCTTTGAAATAGTATCTATACCTCAGGTACGTAAGAGTCAACTCTGTTTTGTGAGGTTCAGGGATGGGGAAAGATAGGACCTATTTATTTCATTACGAATTTTTCTTGAAATATAAAACTCAAGCAAAACAATTAATGACCAGGAAAGACAATGTCTTAAAACGCGTATCTATATTAAGTACAAGGCCCCTTAGGCTCAGAGTTTTTATAGGTGGAATGTTGCTGCCACACACATGAAGTTTTCTATGAGACACCAGGGGATTTCTAGCCCACAAAGGCATTTTTATGTTTTTTTTTAAATGTTCGTAAATTATACCAGAAGTGAAGCATTGCATAAATGATGATAGAGAAAAACGGAAGCAAAAATAACTTTATCGAAATAAAGAAACCAGTATCATCCAGTGGAGCACATCTTGAAACATTAACTGCACATGAAAGGAACATGGGTTATTGATAGAGGTAGGAATGGAATTTGAGTCCCAGTCTGCACATTTCGAAGTCTATAATCAGATCTTGAATTTGTTGGAACCTCAGAGTTGTATGTAGCATGTATGAATTGGTTTGGATGGGCTGGAGAGAGAGTTCAGTGGGCAAAGTTTTTGCCTTGCAAGTACAGGGACTGGAGTTTGATCCCAGAACACACATCAAACATGGCTCAGGGAACACTGTGGAAGAGAAGGTGGAAAGATTGTAAGTGCGGCAGAGTGGGTAGAAATACCCCAAGGCATGGTTTCCTCACTACTCCACAGGGTCTGTGATCTCACAGTGAATACCATAATCCCACTGGAGAGGGACCCCAGGATAATGAGAGCATGGGCAAGGGGATAAATAGTTTAACCTTTTATAATATATATAAGATAAAGTTTAAAAAATAGTAATATTTTAAACTAACAGACAAAAATAAAAAGCTGGGCATGGTGGTGCACACTCGTAATCCAAGCGCTGGGGAGGCAGAGACAGATGGATCCTTGGGGCTTGCTGGTCAGTTAGTCTAGCATTGGACAATTCCAGGCCAATGAAAGACCCTGTCTTTAAAAATGGCAGGTAGGGGATAGAGAGATGGCTCAGTGTTAAGGTGCTTGCTTGCAAAGACTGATGGCCAGTGTTCATTCAATTCCCCAGTACCCATGTAAAGTCAGATACATAAAGTGGCACATGCATCTGGAATTAGTTTGCAGTAGCAAGGTGCCCTGGCATGCCCATTCTCTCTCTCTCTCTCTCCCTCTCTCTCTGTCTCTCATTGCAAATAAATAAATAAATACATGAATAAATAAGTTTTTTTTTTTAAGAAAACAGGCAGGGTTGGGGAGAGGGCTGAGGACCTGAATTTAGATCACCAGCACCCATGTAAAATGCAGGGCATAGTGGCACAGGCCTGCAATCCTAGTACTGGGAGAGAGAGGATGAGAACCACCAGGGCTTGCTGGCTAGCTTGTCTAGAAAAATTGGTGAGGTAAGGGTTCAGTGAAGACCCTGTTCAAAGAATAAGGTGGAGGCGCTGGGGATATGGCTCAGCAGCTAAAAGTGTTTACTTGAAAAGCCTTGGCCTGGGAGTTGAACCCCAGTACATATGTAAACCTGGGTGCAATGTGGCCCATGTATTTACGATCCCAATGAGCTGATAGCATTGGGAGGTAGAGCCAGGAGAATCCAAAGCTCACTCCTTTTGCAGTGGCAAGAGAACCTGTCTCAAATAACGCTGAGCAAGGCCGTTCTATGATATCCACATGTTCAGTATGGTATGCACGCATGCTCCCCACACAAATAAATAAATAAAAATAAAAAGGTGGACAGTGATAGAGGAAGACACCTGATGTCATCTTCTGGCATCCACATGCACGTGCACACATGCACCCGCACATGTTTGTCCTCATGCCAAACACACACACACACACACACACACACACACACACTAATAAAGGTGGAGTGCATTCCTGAGCTAAGTTGTCAAAGTTGTCCTCTGGCCTCCACACACCAGTGCACATACGTGAATGTGTATACATGAACACATGTGCACCCCCACAATATGAACACACACGTGTGCACACACACTAGAAATTTGACTAGCTTTTAAATTTCATAAATCATCAAGATGTGGGAGGTTGAATAAAGATGTGCAATTCTTGGGCTATATTGGAATAGTATAGCTCTCCTCTAACCTTATATATCTAAGAAAGAAGGAAGGTACAGGGGAAAAATAATACTAGTCAGTGACCTTAGAATGCCACACCCTACATTCCATTTAAATATCAGTTCAGGGCTGGAGAGATGGCTTAGCTATTAAGGCACTTGCATGCAAAGCCTAAGGACCCAGGCTTGACTCCTCAGAACCCACGTAAGCCAGATGCTCAGGTGATGCATGTGCACAAGGTGGCGCATGTGTCTGGAGTGTATTTGCAGTGGCTAAGGCCCTGGCATGCCAATTCTCTCTCTCTCTCATAAAGAAAAATAAAAAACAGCATTAAGGCTGGAGAGATGGTTTAGCAGTTAAGGCACTTGCCCGTGAAGCCTACGGACCCAGGTTTCACTACCCAGGACCTATGTAAGCCAGATGCACAAGGTGACACATGCACACAGGTGGCACATGTGCACAAAGTGGCACATTTGTCTGGAGTTCGTTTACATTGGCTAAGGCCCTGGTGTTCCAATTCTCTCTCTCTCTCATAAAAAACATATCAGTTCAGATTTCCCAAAGAGGGGCAAAAAAGGATCTAGATGAGAGGGCTGGAGAGATGGCTTAGCGGTTGAGGTGCTTGCCTGCAAAGCCTAAGGACCCATGTTCCACTTTCCAGATGCCAGGTAAGCTAGACGGCACAAAGGTGAGGCAAGCATAAGGTTACGCATGCCCACTAGGTGGTGCAAGTGTCTGGAGTTCGATTGCAGTGACTGAGGCCTTCACACCAATTCTCTCTCCCTGTCTCTCTCTGTCTCTTGCTCTCTCTAAAAAACAATCTAAATGAGAAAGCAAGTATGACACAGAGTCATCTTTCCAGATAACAAGCTGTTCCTGTGGCATTCTTGGAGCATACTTAATGTTTCATATTGCATTCCCTGCCTTGTGAGATGTCTGACCTATCTCTGTCTGATACTGTAGAAGCCTCAGGCTCTTTGTACCACAAACATAGCCAATCTAGTTTGTTCTCTTGACAGAAAAAAAAAGTGGGGAAAAACAGACACATTTAACTTGAGTACCAAGAAAAAAAATATATATATATATATATTCCCCTTTCTTTTTTAAAGTATTTAAAATTTTTTATTTATTTATTTATTTACTTGAGAGGGGGAGAACAGGCAGAGAGAAAGAGAGAATGGGCACGCCAGGGCCTCCAGCCACTGCAAATGAGCTTCAGACACATGTGCCCCCTTGCGCATCTGGCTTAAGTGAGTACTGGGGAATCAAACCGGGGTCCTTAAGCTTTGCAGGCAAATGCCTTAACTGCTAAATCATTTCCCCAGCCCCAATATGTATTTTTTAAAATTTGCATTGCTGCAGATCAAACCAAGAGCCTGGTATTAGTAGCTAAATGTTCTACCACTGAGCCCTTATAAGAATATGTGAAAGAAGTCCTTCAAGTTACAGACTAGGAATTTACAGAGTGGAGAGCAGGTCAGAAAACACTAAATATGTCAAATATTAAATTATTTACCAAATAAGGGGTCAGACGAAGGTAGATAAAAGTTTTAGAAATCCTAGAGATTTTTTTTTTTTGAGATAGAGTCTCATGTATCCCAGTTGACCTTGAATTCACTATGTAGCTGAGGATGACCTTGAACTTTGGATCTTCCTGCCTCTATCTTGAGTACTGGGATTACAGGTGTGTGCTACCACATGCAGTTTATGTAATGCTGAGGGTGGAACTCAGGGCTTTTTGCATGCTAGGTAAGTACTGTACAAACTGAACTACACTCCCCGCCCTGAAATCCTTGAGGTTTTGTATGGAAGCAGAGACATTCCATTTTCTCTTCTCTAGGTTTAGCTCGGTGACCTTTTCAATAAGATGATTATGATTATGAAATATGATGATTATGATTACCAGTGAGAGAAATTAGCTTGTATCCTATATGGAGCCCCAGAGTGAAAGAGATTTGCCAGGCTGTTCAAATCCTTTTGTTCTGGTCTCTGTGTACAAACAATAGCTATCCAAGTTATCTAGCTCCTCATGTGTGATCCTGCATTTTTGTTCTGATGGTCCAGAAAGCTCAGTATTGGGTACTGTGCAATGTCTCTTAAAATTTGGTCTGTCGAACAGGCTGAGGTTGGTCTCCTGGGTACTATTTCTCTTTTAAAAAAATACTTACCTAGCTGGGCGTGGTGGTGCACGCCTTTAATCCCAGCACTCGGGAGGCAGAGGTAGGAGGATCGCCGAGAGTTCGAGGCCACCCTGAGACTACATAGTGAATTCCAGGTCAGCCTGGACCAGAGTGAGACCCTACCTCACAAAACCAAAAAATAAAAATAAAAATACTTACCTAAACAACCCTTGTCCACTCATTTCCCAAAGACCCCAATAAAATAACCTGGAAGCAGCAGTCTTGTTTTGAAATGACATAAGGTTAGGGAATAGAAAATGATTTTAGTGGCAATACCTCCACCCAGTGTCACATTATCAGAGGGAGTTCTAAGGCACTTTTCAGAGGGCTGGTCCCAGGCTTTGCTAGGAGCTCGTCTCCACCTAATAGCCTTTATTGCCTGTGAGGAAGGAGAGGCATGAGGAGGACCAAGAGGTGCAGGAAGTCTTCACTCTTTGGGTCCTCAATGTTACAGTCACTGGGCAATAGTACGTGGAGAGTGGGTGTTTTCCCCACTTCTGGTTTTCAGAGGGCAGCTGGGTGTAAGGGGCTGCAAGTCATTGGTGAGGTAACAGGGATTCTTTTCCTTGGAAAGAAGCTCTACTTTCTTCTGAAACCGTCTTTCCTTTTACTCACCAAACTGGCTTTTGCTCTGCCAAATAGTAGACCAGTGATCAGGTGCTCATTGGCAAGGCATACCAGGGCCTTATTTCTCAGCAAAACACAGGATAAAGGAGCTTGGGATCAGGCGAACCTGGGTGAGAATGGGGGTGAGAGTGCTGGGCTCATCTCTTTTGCAACAGACAGTGGCTCCTCCAGGATGCACATGCTCAGTCTGTTGTTTGAATCCAGGTTGGCACTAGGTCCCCTGGAGTCTTTGTTGTCTTTGAGCTGCTCCAGTTCCTTCCAGTGCTGCACGTGCATGACTCATTCTCAA
The DNA here is from genome assembly GCA_036365145.1 of Orientallactaga sibirica. Taxonomy (NCBI): domain Eukaryota; kingdom Metazoa; phylum Chordata; class Mammalia; order Rodentia; family Dipodidae; genus Orientallactaga; species Orientallactaga sibirica. The sequence goes on along the minus strand of JAEOAD010002421.1, from coordinate 5,032,950 downwards.
GCATGAACTCCAGGAAGTGCTGAGTTTCCCTGAGAGCCCTGGGCTTCTCCCAGGCTGCTGCCGGTGGGGAGATGGGGAGAGGGGTGGCAAAGGCTCCTCCTCAGTGGTTCACTGGGAGGCTCACCTGCACTTTGCACTCTGGCTCCAGCTTCATGATGGTGTGGAGGTAATAAGTCCACACACAGATTGAGTTAAACTCAGCACACCGAGCTGTGTTCCTATGGGAAAGAAAGGATTTGGGATCTATTTGGCTATATATAGCCACAGGCTTCTGAATTGAAGTACATCCCATAGTAACAACCACACTAATTCTAAGACAGATGGTGGCCTTAAATTTTCGCTTCTCTTCGGTATCAAGTTGTCAAACCTCAGAAGCCTTTAGTAAGGCCCACCATTGTTTGGTGGACAGAGGAAGAAGTAATCACTCCTTTCTACACTTTTTAAAATTTTATTTCAAGGTAGGGTCTCACTCCAGCCCAGGTTGACCTGGAATTCACTATGTAGTCTCAGGGTGACCATTCTACTACATCTGCCACTCGCGTGCTAGGATTAAAGGTGTGTTCCATCACACCCGGCTCCTCTCTACATTTTTTACACCAGTATCTTTATCCAGTGTCAGCTCACCAGTCTTCACAAACTCCACCATCCCATTTTTAGCCAGTTTCATTTTCTTGGCATGGAGTTTCTCCTTCAGGACACAAGAGGAATTTCTCAATAATTTACCTCCTGCTTTTGCATAAGCTCACAGAGCATGTAGCTCATCTATAAGAGTTATGGTGAATGGGGGGAGGGGAGGGAAATATCATGTGTTTTTTTGTATGTAAGTATAGAAGTTGTCAATAAAAAATAATAATTAAAAAAAAAGTTATGGTGCCATGACCACTCTGGCTGGGCACAATGGTGAAGCCCTGGTGCTGGGGAAAGTAGTATACTGTCATCTGGTTAGACTACACATTCTTCCTCCATAGCTGCTTCCGCTGCTTCTGGATGGATATGGGTGTGAAGCTGGCAGTTGTGAGAGAATAGAGGCTCTCATAATTGCCAGCACTGTCCCTGATGGAGTGGGAACTGATGAGCTCACATGCATATCATCAAACTTCCTCTTAGACCTGAGCAGGCACATACATCTGTTGTGTGGCAGATTTCTCAAATTGAAATGTTCTCTCCTGAAGATATGAAGTAGGCTCTGATTTGGGGAGGAAGGTGGGAAGTTTGTTGGAGACTGAAGTCAAGAATTCTGGGAAAGGGTTGCAAGACCCTACCCTAAGGCTATGTAAAGGGAAAAACAGCTGCTTGGGGAGGAGACTTTCAGATTGATCAACATGAAAGTGGTGCAGTGTGCTTGAGATGCTTTTACCAGCTGAGCTGCCTAATTGTTGTGCAGTGTGCTCCGGAGATGTAGCTTTAGTGATGCAGCTGCCTTTGAGTCATCTATTGCTCCTGCATGCAACTTCTCACTCTGCTCTGTGAGTGTAGCAGACAGCTTCAGGTTCGCTGAGATGAACTTCCAGACCAGGCACAGTTATGGAGGAAGGGATATTATTTATTGAAGCTTACAGATCCAGGGGAAGTTCCATAAGGGCAGAAGTAGCAGCCTGCTCTCACAAGGCCAGGCAGAGAGAACAAAAGCCAACCAGCCACCCCAGCACACAGAGCAAAACTACAGCCAAAAGGTCACACAGCACACTTCAGGAACTCCTGCTAGGCACATTTGCATATCTTTACAATGGAATCTCAAACCCACCATTAACATCTTAAGACCAGCCCCCAGTGACATTGCCTCTAGCAAGGTGATTGCAGATACAAACTATAATAAAAAACACTGAATATATTGGGGGACATATATTCAAACTACCACAGTGAGTAACCCCAGTAAACTCATTGGATCAACAAAACGGGTGTGTTTGTGTCAGCCCAGGGAAAACAGTATGTTGGCTTCAAAGGGTTTCCCTGGAGAGCCCACCACACTAGCTCCAAAACCTCTGCACACCACCAGCTAGCCTGGTCCTTTAGGATTCTGCAGCTGCCTTCTCCAATGATCAAAACAGCCTCCTCCCCAGCCCTGGCCTGAGGGTCTTTGGAGCATCCCAGGGCAGTAGTGAATTGAGGGAGGGTAGCAGGCCAGTAGGCAGCAGTTGTTCTGGCTCTTCTTGCAAACAATCCCCTATCTCATATTTTTGAGACAGGGTCTCATGTAGCCCCAGGCTGTCCTCAAATTTGGTATGTAGTTGAGGGAAACCTTCTGTTTCCTAAGTGCTGGGATTATAGACATACAAAATGCCTGACTCTGAGAGAATTTTCATATTGGACTATCTCCAGTGTGACATTTATCACTCTCAAGCCTGGATGTTAGTTGTATAGATTCTTTCAGGGACCTTGTTTTGTAAATTTAATGATCTCTCAAAAGTCTCAGCAATTGTTGGATATTGATTTCACTGCAGTTTCATGCCTCAAGTCAGTGTAGCTGACTAATGTGGGTAGCACTTCACTTTGGTGAAATGATTTTCTCATGTTTATATTTGTTTTGCTATTCGTATCATAGAATGGCAACCCTTTAGGCTCTATTGCTCCATGGCAGTCTAGGAAGTCTGAGCCCAACTTTGTGTGCTAGGTAGTAGATACACCTTGAATGTTCTATCTTTATGTAGTTGAGTTCTCACAAGGAATGGGTGATTATTGCCTCAGACATTTTGACATATTGACTCCTGTGGGATTTTAATTCCTTCTTACTGAAGGGTTTTTTTTTTTTTTTTGGTTTTGCAAGGTAGGGTCTCACTCTGGCCCAGGCTGACCTGGAATTAACTATGTAGTCTCAGGGTGGCCTCGAACTCTCAGCGATCCTCCTACCTCTGCCTCCCGAGTGCTGGGATTAAAGGCGTGTGCCACCACGCCCGGCTCTACTGAAGGTTTTAAAGACAGTATTCTATAAGAAAAAAGATGGGCTGTAATAAGATGGGTGCGAAGTAGAATGTAATTATTTCCACATCTGTCTAGCCTTTTTTTGAAATTGTCTTCTTTTTTAGATTTTAAAAAATATTGTCCCACAATTGTAAAAAGAAGGCAGGCCCTTCCTCCCAAAGGTGATTTTTCCCTGTAGAACACATCATCTTCCAGAATATGTCATTATCAGTTTTTTTTTAATTTATTTTGAGAAAGAGAGAGAAAGAAAGAGGGAGAGAGAGAGAGAGAACGGGCATGCCAAAGCCTTCATCTGCTGTGAGTGAATTCCAGACATGTGTGCCCCTTGTGCGCATGTGTGACATTGCATGCTTGCATCACTTTGTCTGGCTTATGTGTGTTCTGGAGATTAGAACATGAGTTCTTAAAGTTTGCTGGCAAACACCTTAGCTGCTAAGCCATCTCTCCAGGCCATTATTAGTTTTTGAACATTTTTTGATGAGCATAAAGAGAAAATAACTTTCTTCTATATGCAAATAGTAAGTATCTTGGGGAACTGTTATTCCTATATCTTGGAGGGAATTTCCCAAAATACCATTTTTTTTTTTTTTGGTTTTTCAAGGTAGGGTCTCACTCTGGCCCAGGGTGACTTGGAATTAACTGTGTGTATCAGGGTGGCCTCGAACTCATGGCGATCCTCCCCCTTTTGCCTCCTGAGTGCTGTGATTAAAGGCATGCACCACCACACCTGGATTCATATTGCTTTTTTGAGACAGTGACTCATGTAACTGAAGTTGGCCTTGAACTCCTGATTCTCCTACCTCCACCTCCCATGTGCTAGGATTATATGTGTGCACCACCATTCCTGGCTTATCTGTTAACTCTTAAATAATCCATTTTCTTGTTATTCTTAAAGCTACTAGAAGCCAAGTGTACTACATCAACTAAAATCTGTACTCCTGAATACTAAGAAATTTCTGCCTATTCCAAACTAGAGCATCCCTGGGTTTTGTCATCCTGCTAGTGATATGTTGGCATTTACCACTGTATCAGTTACATTAGCATTGCTGGGTCATTATACACAATCAGAAGCAGATTAAGGAAGGAAAGTGTTTATTTCAGCTTACAGTTGTGTGTGGAAGTGTTCATTATGGTGGGGAAGACATGGCAGGAGCAGATAGTCAGTGTCACATTCTCATATCAAGTGGGGCTTGACCATCAAACCTCAAGGCCTGTCCCTAGTGACACACTTCTTTCAGAAAGGTTCCACCTCCTAAAGGTTCCATAACTCTTTCAAACAGGGCCATTAAGTATCCAAACAGAGGCTGAGGGTGACATTTTACATTTGAACTACTACAACAACTAACTTCATTTTCTCCTTCCTTAACCACAGCTCTTAACATTCTTTTTTAAAATATTCATTTATTTATTTGTGTTTATTTAGTCTCTCAAGTGCTGGAATTACTGATGTGAGCTACTATGTGATTACAAAACACACGTATGTGTGTGGGATGGCATGTGTGTGAACATTAGAGGACACCTTCTAGTGTCAGTCCTTACTTTCCACCTTGTTTGAGCAGGGTCTCTCTTGTTCACTTCTGCATTCACCAGGCTAGCTGGCTCATGAGCTTCTGAGGATTTTCCTGTCTCTGATTCCTATTTCACTGTAGTACTGTTCGGATTACAGATGCTTGTGCTTCCACATTTGGCTTTATGTGGTCCTGGGGTTCCCAACTCAGATCTTCTTGCTTTCACAGCAAGTGCATTATTCACTAAGCTGTCCCTCCAGTCCCTGAATGATGCTCTTATGGGCACATTTTGTTCTTCCTAAAGGAACCTCAGAGTGCTCCTGTGTTTTTCCACGTGTGACCACATGGGCTCTATGAAAGTAAGGGGGCTAAGTTGGTATTAAAGGGAAACCACCCAAAAGGATCACAAGCAGAAGTGAAGGCCACAATATCCTGTTTTTTTTTTTTTTTAGGGTGAATCTAATGCCCAAATAAAAGCTAAACGTGGGACCTGGAGATTGGAACCGCTGGAGATTGGAACTAGCGTTCTGAGGCTTAGGAGGCAGGCGCCTTAACCACTAAGCCATCTCTCCAGTCCTCATTCAACATTTTTGAGGAACAGAACCAACAGCATGGATATATATTGTAAAGGGAATTTATTAGATTTATTTATACTATATGGGTTTGGAAGTCCAATATTGACCATCTACAGGCCAGAGAGTCAGACAACCCAGTAGCTGCTCAGTCCATGAGGCTGTATGCCTCAGAAATTTCAGTCTGGTGTTGAAGGCTTATAGGATCCCTGAAGAACCATTGGTCTCTGGTCCACATTGGAAGGCCAAAGAAGCTGAGTTCCAGTGTCAGCAAAGGATGGCAGCAACAGAGTAGACACACTTGCCAGTAAATAGCAAGGACAGGCAGGCAAAAGATACTGCTTTTTCATAGGACCTTTTATGTGTGGAGGCTGCCTACTCTGGGGGAAGGCCTTCCTCACTCAGTTAATCCTTTGTGGAAATGTTTTCACAGACCTACCCAATAAGCATGTCTCTTACTTGGTTCCTGAGCCAATTAACTTGACAATGGAAATTAACTCTCATACAGATCCTAGGTCCTGTGTTGCTCTGAGTTCAGGGAATACAAAGTGAAGTTTTCTGAAATGTTGCACTTGGGTCAGCTATTCTTGCCTTCATCCTTATGAGGCAGTTTTTTTCATACCTTCTGGGATCTGTTGTGATACAGAGATTTCTGTCTTGCCCACCATTCATTGTAGGGCTTCAGAATAGAAAACCATTTAGTTGTATTTCAAATTATTTCCTCCACAAGGGGCTATCATAAAACTCACATTGAAGTAATTTATTTATTTTTGTTCCCTGTTGTACTTTCACATATAGGATAAGGATCATAGGGAGTTTATGCCTCATTCTTGCTTTTACTCTCTTTTTTAGTATTGAAGTGTCAATATAAAAGTTTTTTAAAGTGTATTTTTAGTTATTTGAGGAGAGAGAAAGAGGAAGAGAGGGAGGGAGAGAGAGGGAGAGAGAAAGAATGAAAGAATATGGGCACACCAGGGCCTCTAGTCACTGAAAACAAACTATAGATGCATGTGCCACCATGTGCATCTGGCTTACACGAGTACTGGGGAATCAAACCTGGGTCCTTAGGCATCACAGGCAAGTGCCTTAACCACTAAGCCATTTCTCCAACCTGAAAAAGTGTTTTTTTTTCTTTTTTTATTGACAACTTCTATACTCACATACTCCCCCCATTCCCCTTTAGAACTCCAATCTCCATCGTATCCCCTCCCTCTCTCCATTAGTCTCTCTTTAATTTGATGTCATCGTCTTTTTTCTTCTATTTTGAGGGTCTTGTGAAGGTATTGCTAGGCACCTCAAGGTCATGGATATCGAGGCCAATTTCTGTCTGGGCAGTTGCATTGTAAGAGGTCATACCCTTCCTTTGGCGCTTCCATTCTATCCGCCCCCTCTTCTGCAATGGTCCCCGAGCCTTGGAGGGTGTGACAGAGGTGTTTCAGTGCTGAGCACTCCTCCATCCCTTCTTCTCAGCACTATGTTGCCTTTTGGGTCATCCCAGTGGTCATCACCATCTGAAAAGAGAAGCTTCTCTAACCAGATGTGAGAGTAGCGTTAATATGTGAATATGAATATTAAGTGTAGTGCCCCCAGGGCAGCTTGGTGGGAATAATATATACATTTAGTCAGACAAGAGCAGGCTTATACCCTAAGGCTCATGACCTCACCTGCCATAGACTTTTGCTTAGGTTTTTCAGTACCAGGCATGTATTCCCTCCCGTGAAAACAGTGGACACTGAATATTCAAATTTGGCCATACAGGCCCAATGACTGAACGGGTGCAATAGTGGCATGTCTACTCCAGTGTCCACTGTTTTCACTGCTGATGACTTCTGTCTCCCATACGGCTGCATGCAGTGCAGCTTTTTCCAGCTTTCAGTTCGCTGGCCTACAGGGAGAAAGTTTTCTGCTCTGCATCAGCTTGCTTTCTCAGTGGTCTTGCCTCTCAGGCAAGAGATGTCTTCAGCAATAGGGTCTTACTATCTGTTTCTCAAGGGAAACCAAGGGCTTTGGCAAAAGCCTTTAATGTTTTGGAGGCTACCGGGACCTCCTTGGCCAACAACTCACTGGAAGGTATCCCATCTCAGACACTGAAAATTTTCTAGTAACAGTCTACAGCTTCTGGATGTGCCATTATTCAAAAAAGTAGGTTTATATAGGTCTTATTCACAATATCTTGACTGCAAAAGGTTTTTTTTTTTTTTTTTTTTTTTTTTTGGTATTTTTCGAGGTAGGGTCTTGCTGAAGCCCAGGCTGACCTGGAATTCACTGTATTCTCAGGGTGGCCTCGAACTCACGGTGATCCTCCTGCCTCTGCCTCCCGAGTGATGGGATTAAAGGCGTGCGCCACCATGCCCGGCCGCAAAAGTGTTTTTAAAGGTTTTCAGTGAGATGATTATTTGGGCACTGTTCTTGCTTTGCATGTCTCTATGCATATGATAATATGTCTTGTTGGAATTTGTAGCTGAAAAAGATATGATGACCTTTTTTTCTAGACAAAAAGTCACATTGGCAAGGTTTGTTCCTAAGATTGGTTTACATCATGTGGCAGTATATTCTGTCACTAAAGTGGTAGGCAAGAGGGGCAGTAGGGTCTTCTTACTAGGGTATTGTGTATTTCATGTTAGGATGAATAAAGTACCAGGGAACCATTACACTGGTTTACTATAGTTTAGTCATTGGGTGAGATGGGATTATTATGATCGGGTAGCACAGAAAGGGAAGATTAGGAGAGATGAAGGCTCCCTGGGATCTGATAGTGCATCACTTAGCTACATGGTGAGTAGGGAGCACAAAGGATTCCTTTACTATCTAACCCATTCTAAAGTATGTGGGGCAGTTTAAGTATAAGAGACAATAGATTCTCTGTGTATGCTATCCGCTAGAAAAGTTTGAAGGGATAGATCACAAGAGGTAAAATGGCTTATCTATTCAACTGGTGTCTAGTCATTAAATTTTTGTCACTCCACAAACAGTTAAGCACATGTATCATGCTTACTAGTGTCAGTTGTTAACCCTATATGTTCCCTTCCTTCTTATTTTCTGTACTTCTAGCCAAGAATACTAGATGATCTCCTGGAAGCTGTTGTCGTAATGTCTACAAAAATATCTGTGTTTTGTTTTTTCTGTAAAATGTGTCTGAATGCAACTGATAGAACTTGCAGTAAAAAGAAAATGAAGTGATTGTTAGTGAGAAGCTCATGAATTCATTTATTTTATGAACTATATATAGAATTTAGTTAGCTTTGAAATGTGTTATATATTGAATGGTTAATGTAAATAGTGAATCTGAGAAATTTATCTTATGCTCAGTGCTTTCATGTTCTAGTATGTCTTGTCCATTGGTAAGTTGGAGGTATCATTTCTTCTATGGCTTTTACTACACATCTGCGGGTGAACTTTGAATCCTCAACACAATTTAGGGGATACTTGCTAATTATAATCCTAAAAATAGTGTATGTAGCTTCATTCAGTGAACCCCATGTTTTGTCCATCTCTCTACCCTTCAGCTAAAATATTTTTTGTTAATATAAAATATGAAGTCCAAATGCTTACTAAGTGTTATTCATTTTTTTGTATTTTTTAAGACAAAGTTTTGCTATATATCCCTGGCTAGCCTCAAACTCACAACAACCCTTATGCCCCAGCCACATAAGTGCTCAGGAATGAACCAACAAACACACCCTTGTCTTTTACCAACTCAAATATTATATACCCTCAAGAGAACATTTGTTCCTACATAACAGCTGTGAAGTTGGTCCATTTGTCTTATAGCCAAAGAGGGTAAATTATGTGGGGCTCTGCTTCATCTGCTTTTCATAGATTGATTACGTGGTATTTTATTTTATTTTGGTTTTTTTTCAAGGTTGGGTCTCGGGAAAACCCAGGCTGACCTGGAATTCACTCTGTAGTCTCAGGGTGGCCTTGAACTCACGGCAATCCTTCTACCTCTGGGATTAAAGGCTTGTGACACCATGCCTGGCTGATTACATGGTATTTTAAACTCCCTTTTCCTTGAGGCTGATAAGGTTACAGTACTCTTTTGGAAAAAAAGAAAAAAATATAGATACGATTCTATAGATAACTAGACTAAGTATGGAGCAGGACCTGGGAAACAGTAGCAGACTTCATTAATAAAGTATTTGGTATCTGGGGCAGTCAGTTCTGTGGTAATGTACTGAGATTCACTACTGCTATGAGTTGAAAGGGATGATATTATGGATGTGCTTGGGCAAATATCCAGTCAGACTATATGTGCTTGGCTTCATGACTAGTTGTTGAGAGAGTCTCGCTGTTTGTGCTAGAGGATAGAGTGAGGATCACCAGGTTGTGAGTATTCTACCCCGTGTTCTAAGCCACTCTAGATGCAACCACGTTGTTAATCACAGAAGGACTCCTCAAGAGACTATCCTCCTTGTTGAGATATATACTCTTTCTTTTATTAAATAGAAACTGTATGGACAAATCATGTGTTGGTACCATTCCCCTCCTCCCTGCTGTTGTTTCAATGAAGTTCCTCCTCAGTGGTATTACTGGTATTCACCATGGTTTTATGGATTATGAGCTGTGGAAACAGCAGTCAGTCATTGTGTGGGTGCAATGCCTCTAGTTAAGCCTTTCCACCTTATAGCTCTTACAATCTTTCCTCCCCTTCCTCTGCAATGTTCCCTGAGCCTTGGTGGGTGTGTTAAAAGTCCAATATAGTATTAAGCTCTCAGCAGCTTCTGGAGTTCTGCTTTGATACGTTTTGAGTGTCTGCATGTCTATCACCATCACACTGGCACAGGTTGTTAGGCTCGTGAGAGCAGCACTCATGCTTAACTCACCAATTCCTCTGTGGTGTCACCTGGACCCTGGCTGATGTGGGAGAGGTGGATCATCTCATGATATGAAGTCAACTATCTTTTCTTGTCATATTGATAGACTTTGGTGGTCCTTGGTTTTTGCTTCCTTCTTATTTCACCCCTGGATTTCTAGTGTGGTTTCAAATCTGCCTTCTTGGCTAGAAGTTGAGATATGTACTCTTTTTAATTTTGTTTATTATTTTTCTAAGGTTACGATAGAAAATAATGGGTTTCATCATGGTGTCTTCATACATATGTATCATTCTACTTTGTTCTCATTTGTTCCCCTGAACCTTCACTGCCCTCCCCATGTTTTGTCACCCTTCAGCTGGCTTCATTCCTTCTACCAGTTAGTCGCCCTTCAAAGTATGTGCACTTTATGGACTGGAGAGATGGCTTAGTGGTTAAGCGCTGGCCTGTGAAGCCTAAGGATCATGGTTCGAGGCTTAGATTCCCCAGGACCCACTTAAGCCAGATGCACAAAGTGGTGCATGCATCTGGAGTTCGTTTGCAGTGGCTGGAGGCCCTGGCGCACCCATTCTCTCTCTCTCTCTCTATCTGCCTCTTTCTCTCTCTGTCTGTCACTCTCAAATAAATAAATAAAGTATGTGCACTCAAAACATTTACTACCTTTGTACCTATATTTTTATTTTTTAAGAACAGACATGTCTGTGGCAGAGGCCATGGCCACTGCACTTCTAAGTAGAGCTGGAATTGTTCTATTTAATCAAGGCCTGTTATGGATTTAATGTAGTCAAATCTATTCAGCCCTTATGGACCCAGGGGCACAGGTTACTATGGCTCTAAGAACTTTTAGTAGATATGTTTTACTTTGGTTATAGAAATAGCTATCAGGTTGGCTATGGATTGGTATGAGTTTGTTGGTACTTTTGGGCCAGTACATTGGAAATATATTGTATCTGACACTACTGTTTTTTTTTTTTCTTTTTGAGTTTTGTTTAGTATGTGTCATTCTCTATATTATGAGGGACAGTCCTAATGGGGAACTGTTGTGATAGAATAGTGATAGTATTAGGTAACCTACTTCTCTAGCTCAGTCCTGAGGTATAAGTAAAGCAGCGTAGAATTCTATGTTAGGGACCAGTGAAAGAAATAAGAAATCCTTGTGGTACTTAATGCTTTGTGTGTCATACCACAAACTCAACATGGCACCAGTCTGCTTTACTGTATGGCTTGCAGATATCCCAGTGACCACCAAATATGTTACGCAGAAATAATGACCTGGTTTGTGGTGGTGGTCATACTGATGCTTTTTATTTATTTTGACAGAGAGAGATAAAGAGGCATATATAAATATATATATATATATATATATATATATATATATATATATATATATATATATAGAGAGAGAGAGAGAGAGAGAGAGAGAGAGAGAGAGAGAGAGACAGAGAGAGACAGAGAGACAGAGAGAGAGAAAATGGGTGTGTCAGGGCCTCCAGGCACTGCAAACAAACTCCAGATGGGTCCTTTGGCCTTGCAGGCAAGTGCATTAACCACTGAGCCATCTCTCCAGCTCCATACCTGTGCTTTCTTTTGGTGCCACCACATCATTTGATCAGAGCCAGTTTAACTTCATAGAGCTCAGATTGTAATGTATGTTCACCTGTTGCCATGTGATTATCTAAACTTTCATGTGATTTTTCATCAGTCAATAGGATGAGACTCACAAAAGACAAATCTGTACAGAGGTGTTCTGGTACCTTTAAATGACATTATTATGATGGGGTGGGCTAAGTTACCATATTGTCTGTGTTTAATGGACAGTCCAATATCTGGGTGACCAGCACTAGAACATTAATCTTGTTAAGAATCAGCAGCCAGACATGTAGGTCTAATTCTGTGGAGGGATGTCTAGAGTCTAATCCCTGAGCCTGTTAAGGATGGCATTAAAATTGCTATACATCAAAATCTGGCACAGAGTATACTCAGTATTGGATATGCTTCATATTTCACTTAAGAATCCAGTCAACCCATTAAGATCACTTGAGGAGTGTTAAAGTTGATTAACGGCTTGCCTTAGAAATTCCCCAACAAGCTGTCTAAATTACTATTCTGTTAGATTCAAGTTACCAGGAGGAACCTTAAAAGAAAATGTCACTAACTGATATTAGTGCCAACAAGAACCCTTAACAATGTCTGTGGTCTCTAGACAGTGGCATGCCTTGCGATTCATTTGTGGGCCTTGCCTGAAACTACCACTTGATGTGGCCTATTTTAGTGGTTTATTAGAAGTTCTTGGTTGATAGGAATAAATTAGTAAGGCAGGGGCACATATTGATGTACCCTGGTTTCTGTACTATGGGATGGGTCCAAGATAAAACAGTAACAACCTGAGTTTTAGCCAAGAATACTTATTTTTAAGGGAAAGGGGTGTTTCCAGGAAAAATGCACATCAGGTAGTGTGATGGTTAATCTGGATTGTCAACTTGATGGGATTTAGAATCACCCAGGAGAAATACCTCTGGGAATGTCTGCGGGTGTGCTTCCAGGGAGATTTAACTAAAGAAGAAATACTCTGAAGTACAGCCTAACAAATATGCCCAGGATGCTAGCTCTCCAGTTTAATAGATCTCTAGATTCCACATTCAGATAGTTCAGACCTGGTTCTGAACATCCTCTTAAGGTTGCCATTGCACATGGGCCTCAGTAGATTACATTTCTGAGTATGGCACTGTTGACCCCATGTAGCTGATGGGGAAATTCTATGCAAGGTCTGTTAGTTGGATGTACTTCTGTGGATTCACCGTGGCAGTTGTGGTATTTGTGAGAAGCTTTCACAGAAACAATCAGCTTTCTCCTCATTATGAATAACAACTGGCTTGGGAAGCTGTTCTTCCCAGTATAAGAAGAAACCTCAGAGAATTCCCATAGTTATCTGTTTACTCTTAACAAAGTGGCCTATGGTTACTTTGAAGAAGATAGAAATCCAAATTATAAGGTTGGTGAGATAGTGCAGCAGTTAAAAATACTTGTTTGCAAGCCTGTGGCCCAACTTTGATTCCCTAGCACTCAAGTAAAGCTAGACACAAAGTGGCATATGAGTATGTGATCACAATGTACCTATAGAAATGGCAATGGAGCCAGGAGAATGGAGCAGGCCAGCTAGAATGGTGCATTGAAGTGGTAAAATGACAAGAGAGACCCTGTCTAAAAATGAAGATAGAAGGAGAAGTTGTTCTCTGACCTTCACACATGCATTGTGTCATGTACATGCCCATACACACATCATATACATTCACACATATAAATAAGATAAAATTAATGAAAGAAAAATAATTTATAATAATGTTACCCCAGTTCTTAAATATTGAGAAATGTCTTCCTGTTCTCAGTAATGCTTGCTATTTATTGGCCCTGTGTCATTGGGAGAGGTATTTCTTTTTTCTAAGCCTCAGTTTCAAGTGTATATGGATGATATTTTATAACTCTCACTATGTGTGAAACTGACATGAAATGTTAACTATGATTTCAGCATCCAATACTAAATATCACTGCTTCCTTGTTGGATTAGGATCCTCACATGAGTCAGAGATCTGTTTTATTATTTAAAAACCATTCTTCCAGATCATTGAGGTATGGTTGACAAATAAAATTGAAAATATTAAGCCAGGTGTGGTGGCACACACCTTTAATCCCAGCATTATGGAGGCAGAGGTAGGAAGATTGCCATGAGTTTAAGGCCACCCTGAGACATCTGAGTGAATTCCAAGTCAGCCTGAGCTAGAGTGAGACCCTACTTTTAAAAACAAATTGAAAAATATTTAAGTTATATAACATGATTTGATATCCATAATGAAATTATTACCACCATCAAGTTAATTCACATATCTGTTGCCTCACATAGTTGTCATGTTGTATATTTTTTCAATTTTTTGGTACCTCATTGTTAATGATAGTCACTGTATCAGTACTTTCTTGTTGCTGTAACAAAATGCCCAACCAGAAGCAGATTTGGGAAGGAAAAAGTTTATTTCAGCTTACAGTTCCAGAGGGTAGAGTCTATTATGGTGGGGAAAACATGACAGAAGCAGGAACTTGGCTTCACATCTTCACATCTGTAGGGAGGAAGCAGAGAAAGAGAGAGTAAAGGTCGAGGGAGAGAGAGAAGAACAACAAGCAGGGCCAGGCTGCAACATCTGTGGTCTGCTCCAAGTGATTCACTTCTTCTAGCAAGGGTCCATCTATGAAAGATTCTATAATATTCCCAAATAGCACCACTTTCTTGGGGACCAAGTGTTCAGATACACGAACTTATGGCGACATTGCATTCAGTCACCATGGTATACATTAGAGCAACATACTTCTTTCATCTTTGTATTAGTTACTTTCTCTTTGCTGTGAGCAAATATCTGACCAGAAACAATGTGAGGAGGAAATGTTTATTTTGGCTTACAGTTAGATGTTGTAGTTTATTATGGCAGGGAAGCATGGTGGCAGTAGCTTGTAGTGGTTGATCATATTCAGTACAGAGTCAGGAAGCAGAAAGCAGTTAATACTGCTGCTCAGCTCACATTCTTCTTTTTATTCAGTACAGAACCCCAGCCCATGGAAAGGTGCCTCACACAATCAAGGTAGGTCCTCTCATCTCAATTAACCTAATCTAGAAAATCTCTCACAAACATGCCCAGAGATTTGTTTCCCATGGTGATTCTAAACCCTGTCAAGTTAACAACCAGAGATTAACCACAAAATCCTTTTTTGACAATTTTTGCGTGTGCGCACACACACACACACACACACACACACACACACACACACACACACAATGTATTTTAATCATAGCACCCTCTTATTGCCCACCTATCCCTCTTCCACTGAATTCTTTGTTTTCAGCTAGGACCTCTTCTTCTTTGATGTCTTATTTTGTCCTCCTTCACCACCCACCTATTTGTCCAATATTGTACAGGACTTATGCAGGTAGTGACAGTTACTATGAAGTCATGCATGTCACAGCTATTTCATGTATGGGAGACATTTTTCCAAAGCTCTCTTCCACATACTTTGAATCTTACTTTCTTTCTGACTCCTTCTTCCACAATGTTCCCAGAATATTGGCAAGGGTGATATAGATATCTTATTTACCTCTAAGTGGTCAGCAGTCATTTATTCTTATCTTTTTAAAAATGTATTTTATTTATGAGACAGAGAAGCAGATATAGAGAGAATGGGCATGCCAGGACCTCTAGCCACTGCAAACAAACTTCATACACATGTGCCACCTGTGCATCTGGCTTTTCGTGGGTCCTGAGAAATTGAACCTGGATCCTTAGGTGTTGCCAACAAATGCCTTAACTGCTGAGCCATCTTGCCAGCCCCTATTCTTATCATTTTGATGAACTTTGACTCTCCCTTGTATTCATTGCTAACCTTAAAAAAGAAGTGTTTCTGACCAAAGGTGAGAGCAACACTACTCTCTGGGAATAAAACATGAATATTTAGAAGATATAGTCTTGAAATTGAAAGTTTTGGACCTTTGACCAACATATCTCCACTCACCCTGGGCGTTATTCTTCTGTTTTTGTGAGTTCTGTATTTTAAAAGTTCTACATATAAGTGATGCATAATCCCAGCAGATATTGGTTGTTGGCATTTCTTTCTTTCTTTCTTTGTTCCTTCCTTCCTTTCTTCCTTCCTTCCTTCCTTCCTTCCTTCCTTCCTTCCTTCCTTCCTTCCTTCCTTCCCTCCCTCCTCCCTCCCTCCCTCCCTCCCTCCCTCCTTTCCTTCCTCCTTCCTTCCTTCCTTCCTTCCTTTCTTTCTTTCTTTTTTCTTTTTTGGCTTTTCGAGGTAGGGTCTCACTCTAGCTCAGGCTGACCTGGAATTCACTCTGTAGTCTCAGGGTGGCCTTGAACTCACCGTGATCCTCCTATCTCTGCCTCCCGAGTGCTGGGATTAAAGACGTGCACCACCACGCCCGGCTTGGTTGTTGGCATTTCTTTGCAAGGTGTCATAGTACTTCACTTTAACTTGTGGCAGTATTTATTTTTTTCTTTGTTTTCTTGGCCGTGTGTGTGCACATGTAGGCCAGAGGACAACTTCAGGTATTGTTTTTCAGGTGCCATCTACCTTTTTTTTTTGAGACAGGGTCTCTTACTGGCCTAGGACTTGCTGAGTAGGCTAGACACACAGAGATCTGTCTGTCTCTACCTCCTCAGCGCCAGGATCACAAGCACATGCTAGCATGTCTGGTCTTTTTTAATTTTAATTTACGTTTTAAGTTTTGTGTCTCTTTCTCTGTGTGTATGCTCAGGCACCTGTGTGCCACAGCCCTGTGTGGCGATCAGAAGACAACCTTTGCATTGGTCCTTGCCCTCCAATTATTATTTTTCTTCTTTTTTTGGGGGGGGGTTCAAGGTAGGGTTTCACTGTTGTCTAGGCTGACCTGGAATTCACTATGTAGTCTCAGGGTGGCCTCAAACTCATGGTGATCCTCCTACCTCTGCCTCCTGAGTGCTGGGATTAAAGGCATGTGCCACCACACCCAGCTCCTCCAATTATTTTTGAGAAAGGACCTCTCTCATTCTTGCTGTTGCTGTTGACTGTTGCATTCATGTGAGCATCTATGCTTCCAGGGAATTCTCTTGTTCCTTCTTCCCATTTCACTGTCAATGTGCTCAAGTTACAGAAGCCTGCCACAGCTTCTGGAATTTTTAACATGGGGCCTGGGAATTGAACTTGGATACTCAGCCTTTAGCAGCAAATGCTTTATTCACTGAGCCATCTCCCCAGCCCCTTTTCCAACTTTTTTTACATGGGTTATGGGGATCAACCTCTGGCCTTCATGCTAAGCACTTAATGAATGAGGTGTCTTTCCAGCCCCTTGCTTAGTCTTTAAAGCCTATATTAGTCTGACAAAGTGGAAGCAGCAAGTTCTACAAAATTGGTTATTTATTTATTTATTTTGGGTTTCCGAGATAGGGTCTCATCTAGTTCAGGCTGACCTGGAATTCACTATGTTGTCTCAGGGTGGCCTCAAACTCACGGCCATCCTCCTACCTCTGCCTCCCGAGTGCTGGGATTAAAGGCATGCACCACCATGCCTGGCTTCATTTACTTTTAAAATATTTTATTTTCAATGTTTTATTACTTTGAGATAGTTTGAGGCAATCATAGATAGAGGCAAGGTCACTGAGAGAGATAGTCTTAAGGTGTGGTGATGGTTTGAGATTCATTGTAAAGATGAACTCCAAATATGCCTAGCACCTTGTTCATCTGGCTGTGCTGTGTGACCTTTTGGCAGAAGTTTTGTCCTGTGTGCTGTGGTGGTTCTTAATGGCTTTTGCCTCCTCTGCCAAACTGGCCATTTAAACAGCAGGCCGTTTTTCATGTCTTCTGGAACTTCCCTGGATCTGTAATCTTTTGTGTGTGGGGGTCCCTTCCTCCATAACAGTGGTGGAGTTGAAGTTCATTGAGCCCAACCTGACTTCCTGCCTACTAGGCAAGTGATCTACTACTGAGATAGATTCCCAGCCCTAGAAGTCACAAATCAATGTGTTGTCACAGTTGGTTTCTTTTGAGGGCTGTGAGGAAAGGATCTGTTCCTGGACTCACTATTTGGATTATAAGTTACTAATTTCCTATTAACATGATGTTCTTTCTATGCATCTGTGTCCAGATTTTGTCTTCTTAGAAAGACTCTATAGACATAATGGAATAGGGCCATCCCAAGGAACTCATTTGAACTTGATCACCTCTGTAAAGTTTCAGGCCCATAAAGTTTGGATCACATTTTAATAGTTGTAATGGACTTTGCATATAAATGTTTTAGAAGATAGTTGGACTTAGATTTTAAGATTTTGGAGTTGAAACACCTGAAGCAAAAAAGCAGAGGATGGGAGGTTTTACTTACTTTAGCTTCAGTCTCAAAGCATTAGCTCCATGATGGTGGAAGAAAGGTGGCCTGCCTGATTTACATTAAAACAATGGAGAGGATGCCTGAGGAAAGCTGGCTATAAATTCTTGGAAACCCTCCACTGGAGAAGGAACCTCTTTCAGCAATGATTTCCATTGTCCCTGGATTAAGAATATGGCTGTGTCCTGCCACCTGGTAATCTAGTTTTGGAAACACAAGAATGCATAGAATGGTCACCTAATTGCAAACCACCACATTCTGCCCCTTGAGATGCATTGAGGCACATGAAGACCCTCATGAAAAATGCAATGCATTTGGAAGATGGACTATAAATTCCCATACCTGTAGATGTTTTGGATATACAAGGACTGTTCAAACATCCCCATGGAGTGCAGTGTTGGCTGGGATGAAATTTTCCCAAAACTCTACCCAGCTGGAGGGGTGGAATTGGAAAACCTGGAAAAGATAAAATTGGTTATATTGAAATTGAACTGCAATTTGAGGATGGCTAAAACAAACAGAGTTTGCATCAATAGTTCTGGATCTCCAAGTCTTATATCACTAAAAATGTTTACTCTCTGCCTTTACAAATTCTATTTAACTTGTTTGATTTTACGGGACTCACTATCTTAAGATGAACAAGATTCACCCAACCTTTGAAATTGACTGAGTACAAGCAGCTGTCCATAGTTATAAATCTTCCTTGGAATCTCCAGCTGCAACCCATTGTTCATCCAGGGGCGGAATGTGGCCCATTGAATATATAATCCAATATATTCAATGTTTTATTACTTTATAGTTTGCATCTGCAAAAAACAAAACCAAATTGCATATCCAATGACCCCTTCTTTCCAGTGGTTGGTTTGATATTCCATTGTAAAGTGGACTGCAAATATGCCTGTTAATCAAGGGGCTGTAAAACCAACTTTGAAGTAGTTTTGCTCTGTGTGCTGTGGTGGCTGGTTGGCTTTTACTTTCTGCAAAATGTGAGAGCATTCTATTTTTATTTTATGGAACTTCCCCTAATGTCTAAAATAATATCCTTCCTCCATAACTGTGCCTTTTCTGAAGTTCATCTCACCTTTGATATTTGTCCCTGAGACCTGGCTTCATTTACTTTTAAAAATTTTATTTTTATATTTTTATTTTTAAATAGAGGCAGATAGATTTGAGAGTGTGAGAGAGATAGAATGGGCACGCCAGGGTGTTCATCCACTGCAGATGAACTCCAGATGTATGTGCCACCTTGTGCATCTGGCTTATGTGTGTCCTGGTGAATAGAACCTGGGTCCTTTGGCTTTGCAGGCAAACATCTTAATCATTAAGCCATCTCTCCAGTCCATAAATTTATTTTTATTTAAACAACAGAATTTTTTAACCCTTTTGAGCCTTCCCTCCCTCCCCCAATCTTTTGTGTGTGGGGGTGGGTGGGTCCGTCAACAGTGGTGGAGTTCTCAATCAGTACTTTTATTTTGATGTCATCATCTTTTCCTCCTGTTATGAGATTCTTGTATAGATAGTGTCAGGCACTGTGTTGTCATGGATATCAGGCCATTTTGTGTCTGGAGGAGCACATTGTCTGTTCCTGGACCACTTCCTTTGGCTCTTAATTCTTTCTGCCACCTCTTAACATGGACCTCTTTCCAGGCATCTGTGTGGAGATTTTTCAGTGCTGAGCAAAGACTTCTTCTCAGCATTATAATGCCTTCTGGTCATCCCAAGGAACTCATTTGATCTGAAACCTCTGTAAAGTTTCTCTTTCTCCATATTGGATCACATTTTAGTTAGTGAACATTAATAGAAGTGCTTATAAATGTTTTAGTGTAAACAGTTGTATATACATTTAGCCAGACACCAGCAGATCTTATACCCCTAGGGCTCATAACTACCCCTGTTGTATTTTCAGTCTCAGGGATGTATTCCCTCCATGATGGCAGAAGTCCAATTAGAGAGTAGAGTTTGTTTCCCTTATAACAGGCCAAATTCTGGCAAGTACCTGTTGGTTCATTTGGCCTGGCTAAACCCTCCACCAACAACAGTGTTCACTGTTGAGTATCCATTTCCACTGGTGATTTCTCTCTCTCCCAGAACTGCAGGCTAGTATTCAAAACACAAGAGCTTTCTGTGGACCACTGGTCCAAATGGAGAACATTTTCTCATCTCCAGCAGGATTTCTCATTGACCTTGCTATCCCAATGCAAATGTGGAGTCATTCAGTCCAACTTTTATAAATTCCCATAGTTTGTATCAGTCCCCAACACTGTTCAATCCCCATAGCCTATAGTTTTAGCTCTGCAATCACCTTGCTAGAGGCAAAACCACATAATGGCACAGGTCTTAACCACATGGTTTGAGATAAAATTGTAAAGATAGAAAAATGTGAACCAATTCAGGAGTCTAAAACAAACTGTGTGACCTTTTGGCTGTAAGTCTGCTGTGTGCTGTAACTGGCTGGTTGGTTTCTTTCTCTTCTGCTTGGCCTAGCTGGGCCATCTTGCCATTATGGAACTTCCCCTGGATCTGTAAGCCAATAAATAATATCCCTTCCTCCCATAACTGTGCCTGGTCTGGAAGTTCATCTCAGCAAACCCGAAGCAGTTCATCAGTAAAGTGGTACCGAGGATTGTGGGGTGAGATAATCCAACAACCCTGGATTCACATCTTTTGGAACCTTTGTTTTGGAAAAAGCAAACTTGGTGCTTGCAACAAGATGCCAATGGACCCCTAAGCCTTTTATAGACTATTCTTATTTGAGATTTCTATTGCAGACTGTATTGAACTTCGAGGCTTGGCTTATGAGCTTTCTAAGGGGAAGGAAAGACTGCAGAGGACTTTGTTGGAACTGGGATACTGGCATAAGGGATGGCTCATTCTTTCAAATCCAGGCCCAGAAATTTTGATCATATTAAATTTGTAAAATACTGATGTGCTGGCTAAATTTATTGGACTGAGATTTTAAGATTTTTGTTGGAAAACTTCCTGAGACCTAAAAGCAGAGGCACTTAAAAATGTTTTATTATTTTTATTTTTAAAACGCATTAGCAATCTTTGTGAAGGAGAAGGAAGGTGGCCTGAGGGCTTTACATTAAAACAATGGAACTGCCTGACAAAGACTGTTAGAAATGCAAACTCTTTGGAAAGAGTTGACTGGAGAAGGAACCTGCTTTTCAAGGCAGGCAAATTATTTTGTCCCTGGATTTATCTATCCTGTCCTGGTACACCTGGTTATTGAGTTTTGGAAGCATGAAAATAACCCACATAATTCCTCCCTCCCCCATCTGCCCTTTGAGATTCCACATGAGGCAGGGCATGAAGACCCCTCAGGAATCAGTCTGGAATTTTGAAGATGGACATCTTTTCCTGGAGACCTGAAGATGTTTTTGATATACCAGGACTGTCAAAAGGCTACCATGGAGTGCAGTGTTGGCATGGGATGATTTTCCCTGGCGGAGCCCAGCTGGAGGGGCGTAATTGGAAAACCTGGAGACTGTCAGTCTTCTTTATATTGAACTTGAACTGCAGAAGTTTGGACCCTGATGGTGGAAGATGTTATGCATTATTCTAGTCTCTCCTTGCTATTCCTCTACAGTTAAAAATGTTTACTCTGTGCCTTTACATGTTGAAAGTATTTAACTTGTTTGATTTTACATCCACTATCTTAAGTTGGTCAAGACTGTCTTTGAAATTGGACTGAGTACAATTTACAAAAGTGATATTAGCATAAATCTATTGAAATGAACATTAAATATATTGTGCTTACTGGGCAGTTTGGTGTAAAAGGTATATATATTTACCCAATATATTCAATGATTTATACCCCTAGTTTATAGTTTGCCCCTGTTGCAATTTTCTTATCAGGGATGTATCACTCCATGGAGTGGGCCTCTTAGGTGTGGTGATGGTTTGAGATTCCATTGTAAAGATATGCAAATGTACCTGTTGGTTCATTTGGCCTGGCTGTGCAAATTTAAGGCTTCTGCAGTGTTCACTGTTGAGTGGCACCACTGGTTTCTTTCTCTCTCTCTTGAACTGCAGGCAGCATAGCTCTTTCTAGCTTTCTGGAGCTGGTCCACATGGAGAAGGTTTTCGGCTCAGCCCTCCAGCAGGACTTCTCAGTGACCTGGCAGCCCATCTCAGTGAGTCTTTAGCTGTCTGGTCTTACCATCTATTGCTGGTGGGAAACCAAGAGCCTCAGCAATGGCCTGTAATGTTTTGGGGGTATCAGTGACCTCCCTGACCAACAACTCACTGGAAGGCATCTGTAGTAGTTTGAATATATGTCCCCCAATATATTCAGTGTTTTAGTTTAGTTATAGTTTGCATCTGCAATCACCTTGCTAGAGGCAATGTCACTGGGGGCCGATCTTAAGGTGTTAATGGCGTTGGTTTGAGATTCCATTGTAAAGATATGCAAATGTGCCTAGCAGGAGTTCCTGAAGTGTGCTGTGTGACCTTTTGGCAATAATTTTGCTCTGTGTGCTGTGGTGGCTGGTTGGCTTTTCTCTCTCTTGCCTGGTCCTGGCTTCAATAAATAATATCCCTTCCTCCATAACTGTGCCTGGTCTGGAAGTTCATCTCAGCGAACCTGAAGCTGTCTGCTACAGCATCCAATCCCTGGCACTGAAAATTTTCTATGCTTTCTGAGTGTTCCATTGTCCAAAAAAGTAGGTTTCCATATGACTTTTTTTTATATCCTCTTAGATTTTGATTAGCCCTCCTTCCACCTTACCTTTATTCAATCTCTTTTCCTGACCTCACTTAGGCCTTTTCACCCCCATTAATCTGTTCTTCTACTTACATATGTACAATACCATCCTATTAAGTCCCCCTCCCTCCCTTTCTATTCCCTTTATATCCCCTTTGTAGCTTACTGGCCTCTGCTACTGAATTTTATTCCTACTCACATAGAAGTCCAATAATTTGTAGCTAGGATCCACATATGAGAAAGAACAGAGCTATATCCCTTGCCTGGACTCTTTTAAAATTTGGATCTACCAACCTCATTGAATCAGATAGTGGAAGCACCCTTATAGTAAAGTGTATCCAGAAGTGAAAAGTTACCTGGGACATTCACTGGATTGTTCATGACCTCTATTTCCACAGATAGCACATGCCACTGAAAGAAGGAATGTTCTCTTAATGAAGAGACTGAAAGATGAATTGGAAATCAATATTCTGGTCTTAGTGTCACCAACATATAAGAAAGTCAGTTTGGTTTATAAATACGGCATTTTCTTAGAAGGGCACTTCCATTTAAATCTAGTGTTTCATCATGGAGAAAGTGGGGCGATTCAGAGCCAGTGTAATAGAGCCATACTAAAAAGTTCTTCTCATGCTACATTGTTCCCCCATTTTCAACATCAGACAACCAAGATCTTGAATTTTCATTTTTCAAACAGAAGGGTGTGGGAGACTGTAACCTGATGACTTCTTACTCTACTTTGCCATGTTTATTGGTTGTGCCAAGTGTGGATCTTAGTGATAATGGCAGTGAATATGAAGTGACAACTTATAATATGTTCCTTGATGTGACCACTTGTCTGAGGGTGAGAGACACTCTAGGATTGTGAGTCACATAAGGATGATGTGTTTATACTATATATTTAAGAGAGCAGGAAGTTTATACCAAATCAGGTAGCCACAGAGCATGGTGATATGGACACCCCATGGCTGTACAGATCCATGTGTCCTTTCTCATGTTTTACCCTATTCAACATGAATTATGCTTCCTTCATCTCTATGACTTAATATTTTTCTAGTACTGAGGATTTAACCTATGACCTCATATATACTAAGTAAATATTCAACCATTAAGCTATATTCTAAGTCTCTTTTTGATTTTTAGTATTTTTTAATTTTAATTTTTATTTATTTGAGAAAGACTGAGAGAGAAATTGTGTATGTGTGTGTGTGTATGAGAGAGAGAGAGAGAGAGAGAGAGAGAATGAGAGAATGACACCATGGCCTTCAGCTGCTGCAAACGAACTCCAGATGCATGGACCACCTTGTGCATCTGGCTTATTTGGAACCTGATTCCTTAGACTTCACAGGCAAGCACCTTAACTACTAATCCATCTCTCCAGCCCTCTATTTTTACTTTTAATTTGAGGTAGGGTCTGGTTAACTTGCTAAGGCTAGCCTAAAATTCACTAGGCTAGAATCACTAGAATTCACTGTAGCCTGGGTTGGTCTTGAACTTCTTGTGACCCTGTTGTCTTAGCCTCTGGAGAGCTGGGATGAATAGGCTTGTCCCACCAAGCCTGGCTTATCCCTATGACTTTTGTACTCTTTCATTTTTCATCTTTTTGCTCTTATTCTTACCTCTGTGTTCCGTCTTTAAATTCCTTCTCATCTCAGGTCACTTCTGTGTCAAATTCTACTAGTTTAAAGATGACTTATCCATATTTATTTCCCCCTCTTAACTTCTATTGCTTCTAACATCACCTCTTAGCATCTCCATGTGTTCTTTTCGGTCATGTATACTCAAAGGCTGGCGTTAGGCTGCTCTCTTGTTTCTCTGCCATTTTAGACTGTTCTTTTCTTTCCTGTGATCAGGGACTGCTCAACACAATGTCTAGCTCCAAGGAAGAGGGGAAAGGGCAAGATGATAATGTCTATAGTAGAGAGCTTGGCCATTTGCTCAGATAAAGCTTCTAACATGTATATTTTATATACAATATACCATAATCATAATCCTCTCACTTTGCAATATTTTGAAAGGAGTAAAAATACTGATCAATAACTATCTTTCTGTTGCTCATGTAGATTTTCTAGTCATCATAAAGCACCTTAGAATTCTAACCAAATTTGGAGGAGGTTAGAATTTTTCAAACTGTCTTCTTTCCATTAGTTGACCTCATGTACTCAGCACAGAGAAGTCTGAAAGGTCATTACACTGCATTGCTTACTGTCTCTTAGCTCTTTCTGTGCTTTCTGGCTCTACTAGTAGCTTGAAGTATTCCAGTTATTTTTTATGTTTTCTATAAATGGAACTTTTAAAATTTAAATTACTTGTGAACTTTATGAACATATTTCATACTGGTCATATTCCCCTTGGGATATACTCTTATGTTACCTCTCCCCTAACCCCATTCTACTGAAATCCCTCCTCAGTGGGGTTATCCGTATTCACTGTGGTGTCATGAATGCACTAGTCAGTCCGTGTGTGTGTGTGTGTGTAGGGGTGGTAAGGTCTTAGAGTACACCTTCCCACCCTGTGGCTCTTACAATCTTTCTCTTCCCTCTTCTGGAATATTCTCTGAGCCTTGGAGGGTGGGTTATAGGTATCCTTAATGTTGCGCTCTCAACAGCCTCAGATTTTCTGCTTTGATGAGTTTTGCATCTCCTCAGTGTCTACCACCATCTCCCTGGAGGAGGGTCCTAGGCTAGCTGTGAGAGCAGCACTCATATTTAATTCACCACTTCCTTTGTAACACCTCCTGGAACCTGGCAGATGTGATAGAGACGACTTGTCTCATGCTAGGGAGTTGCCTTTCTTGTTGTACTGATGGATCTTGGGTCTTCCTGGTATTTACTATCATCTGTAAAAAGCAGATTCTCTAACCAGAGTGAGAGCAATATTGATCAAAGGAGATAAATGTATACACTTAGAAGACATTTTGATAGGCATACTCTTTCATTTTAGCCAAAGAACAGTGAGAGTCTTCCTCTAGAGTCTATGACCTTTCAAGTCATTGGCTTCTGAGTTGGTTCTCAGTACTAGGTGTGAATTACCTTACACCGAGTGTGGCTTATATCCAATCAGAGAGCAATTGATTACCCCCATTGGCTGTATACCACAATTGCTCAGATGGGTACATCTTGTCCGGCTGGGTGATTTTGTAGCTTGCAGGATTCTTTGTTTGTTCATGCTGTTGCACTGTCCCACAGCAGCTTGCATAGCACTTTACAGGAACTGGCTTCTCTCTCAGTTCCAGCATGATCTTTTGATGTCCAGTGACCACAGCCTGTGGTGACTTTCATTTGTGTTTTTGGATATATAAATGTTTGACTACTTGCAGCTACTGTGTCAGTTCAGTTCAAAGCTATCTAGAGATGATATCCATTGCAGAACATGAGAAGAGATAGGACTGTGGTCAAGGTGGGCATCAGAGACATTTCTTGTTGTTTTTGTTAGGGTTATTTTCTAGTGATGAATGAAGTAGTAGAATGATTATGTTAAAGCCAAAAAAAAAAAAAAAAAGTTTCAAGGTAATGCTTAGCAATTCCACTAGATGGTAGCAGAAGGCTCAATTTTTCCTTTCACATTGACTAAGTTGTTTATAATAGGCTCACATTTCTAAAATTAGAAAAACAGTTTGGAGTAGTACAAATTATATATGAAATACTTATTTATTTGTAGAAGATCAGCACACCAGTTTCACTCCTATGAAAGAAAGTGCTGATAAAGGTTGTCATTTCAATAAAACAGTATGTTCAAATGGCAAGAAAACAGCAGTCTTCTTCCTAGAAGAGCACTTTATATAAGTAGTTACAACTTATATCTGTTGGAAGTGTAAGGGCCCCTTTACATTCAGTTGTTCTAAGGCCTTCTTCCAGGGGGGACCCAGTGCTCCAGTGCCCCTCCCAGGCAAGGGGCCAACAAGACTTCAGGAGGAAACATTGCTGATGAGGTCTTAAGTCTTGAGCACATTATTCCTCACACATCTCTGTAGAGGCTTCAGCAGTGCACCTAAATTGCTATTATGGAACGTGCAGATCCAAAGGGTCAATTGCTGTAGTGTAAAGTTTGAAATTTCTTGATATTATTTGGAAATTATGGGGATTTGTTTGTTGTAGGGGTCTTCAAACCATCCACAAATAAGGGCCTACATGGGACTGAGAGAGAATTCTTATAATACTGAACATTATTTCCTGACTTCTTCTTTTTTTTTTTTTTTTGGTTTTGCAAGGTAGGGTCTCACTCTGGTCCAGGCTGACCTGGAATTAACTATGTAGTCTCAGGGTGGCCTTGAACTCATGTCGATCCTCCTACCTCTGCCTCCTGAGTGCTGGGAATAAAGGCGTGCGCTACCACGCCCGGCTTCTGACTTCTTCTTTTTGACTCTAGGCATACATATTGAGATGTCTTTCTGTAGCTGGAATTGGTCTCTAGTGCACTTCCTTCAGACAGGCTTTGTGCCAGATATATAAAGTGGCACATACATCTGGAGTGTGTTCACAGGGGCAAGAGGCCCTGGCACACCCATACTCTCTTCTATCTCTCTCTCTCTGCTCATAAGTAAATATTTTTTAAAAAAAGAAATGGGGGCAGAGATATGGCTTAGCAGTTAAGGCACTTGCCTGCAAAGCCAAAGGACCCAGGTTCGATTCCCCAGGACCTATGTAAGCCACATGCACAAGGTGGCACATGTGTCTGGAGTTTGTTTGCAGTGGCTGGATGCCCTGGTGCATCCATTGTCTCTCTCTACCACCCTCTGCCTCTTTCTCTCTCTCCTGCTCTCTCTCTCTCTCAAATAAATAAATAATAAAATATTAAAAAAGAAATAGCTTGTAACAGAGGAAGGATGGATGAATTTAATCAGTTTTCTATTTACTGTTAATGTATGTGTATATGCAAAATATCTGTATATATGCAATTTAAAAAATAACACTTATTTACCTTTTAGGTCACTTTAGTATAATAATTTGCTAATATATTTTTAAATATATTTGTATTAGTTATGTATATAGTATATATACAGCCATGATGGTACCATCGTTAGCCTTCTCCCTGTCCTCCCCGCATGGGTAAGCTTTGTGTCCTCCCCAGATGTAACCTCTATACTGAATTTTAGTAAATCTTGCCTTTGTTATTTATTGCTTTTTAAATTATTTAAATTATACATATATTTATTCCTAAACAATATAGTGATTGATTTTGTATGGTTTTAATGTTTATTCTGTTTGGGGTTCAATGAACTTCTTTTTTTTTTTAAGAGAGAGCGAGAGCAAAAGCACAAGTGAGCAAGAGAGAATTGGCGTGCCAGGGCCTCAGCCCCTGCAATGGAACTCCAGACACTTGTGCCAACTAGTGTCCATGTGCGATCTTGTGCTGTGTCACCTTTGTGTGTCTGGCTTATGTGGGATTTGGAGAGAGATTAAACATGGGCCCTTAGGCTTTGCAGACAAGCTCCTTAACCACTAAGCCATCTCTTCAGCACTCAGTGAACTTCTTTAATCAGAAGGTTTACTGTGTTAATAAAATTTAGGGAAGAAACGAGCTCTGGCTTGATGTGGTGACGCACATCTGTCATCTCAACACTTGGGAGGCAGAGTCATGAGAATTACTGCAGTGAGTTCAAGGCCAGCCTGGACTACAAAGTGAGTTCCAAGCCAGCCTAGGTTCTAAGAGTAAGATCCTGTCTCAAAAACAAAATAAAACAAACAAAAAAAAAAGACAAAAAAAAAGAGTTGTAGGCTTGGAGTATTGCTCAGTGGTAGAGCACTTGCTTAGCATGTGCAAAGCTCAAGGTTTGATCCTCATCACTGCAAGAAGCAGAGTAAATAAGCAAAAGAGCTCTTGCACCCATTGGCCTTGTGGCCTGGCCTTGGGGAATGTGTTTGGTGTTTCTGAGACTCAGTTTCCTCATGAGAAAGGATAACATCTTCCCCATGTGATAAGACTGACATAATAGGATACATGTGATACCTTACCTTGATTATGGGCTGGCTGGGTTTATGGACTTACTTCTAATGAATATGTTGCTAATAGTATCTCATGACTTCTGAGGCTAGGTTATAAAAAGAGGATCTCTTCTCTCTGTTTCTTACTAGGATTAGTCCTTGCAGGGGACATCATCTACCAAGTCCTGAGGGCACTACAGTACCTTCCAGAAAGGGAAGGAATCTTAGGGAAAGAAGTGTTTCCAGACCCACCAGCATTACCATCCCTGGTTGATATCTTGGCCCTAACTTCATGAGACACCTGTGCTTGCTTAGCTATTCCTGAAATTTCTGGCCTACTGAAACTGTAAGTTTCATAAATGTTTGTTATTGTTTTATTTGGAAGTTTTCTTGAGATACAATTTGTATATATAACATTTGTCATTTTGAAGTATACAGTTCAGTGGGTTTTAGTTTAATCACTGTCTTGTCCGACAGTTACCATTATTTTACCATCCTAGAAGGGACAATCTCCCTTATTCTTCCATCTCTCTTCCCTTTGTTCCATCTCCTCATTTCTGATAGTCTTTCATGTCATTTTATTTTTGTGTTTAGAGCACACATACAAGAGAAACATGTGATGCTTTTCTTAGTTATTATGATTTAGCTTAACATGATGTTTTCGAGTTCCACCTATTTTCCTGTATACAACATAATTTTCTTCATTTTTATTTTTTATTTATTTGAGAGAGATGGAAAAAGGAGACAGAGAGAGAAAGAGAGAGAGAGAGAGAGGGAATGGGCATGCCAGGGCTCCTAGTTACTGCAAATGAACTCCAGAAGCATGTGCCACCTTGTGCATCTGGCTTACGTGGGTGGATCCTGGGGAATCAAACCCAGACAAGTGCCTTAATGGCTAAGACATTTCTCCAGCCCATATTTTTGTTCTTTGTAGCTCAATAATACTGTCATATATATATATATATATATATATATATTTTTTTTTTTTTTTTTCTTTATTCATTCATCCATTGGTGATGGGCACCTAGGTTAATTCCATAACTTGAGTATTGTGAATGGTGCTTGATAAACATGGGAATGCAGGTATTCAGAGAGAATATTTATGTTGTAGTATTTTCACTATGAAACTCTATCCTCAATGCTTTTTAAAAACTTTTTATTGACAACTGTCATTTATATACACAATGTACTCTGATCATAACCCCTTCAAAACACCCTCTTTTTACCCAATCCCCTATTCCCTCTACACTATCCTCAATATTTTTTTCTTTTTTCAAAATTTATTTTTATTAGTTATGGACATATTTAGTATGTAAATAACACATGTTGGTACCATCCTTTCCCTCATCCCTGCCCCTTCTCCAAAGGGGCCCTCCTTGTTGGGGATGCAGGTCATCCCCATGGGGATTGTGGGTTCTTTTAAACTTCACTTGTACTAGTGATTATTTTCTTGAGGACTCTTCATTTTAAATAATTTCTTTAAAAGATTGACATTGGTTAGCTATTGCCATGACTCTAGCTTCAGATATAGAATCAATATGAATAGCGATTGTGTTTAGATCTTTACTTGGCATTATTCCTAGCTCACCGTGTGTATATTCTTCCTGGCACTTGGATTGGGACATGTCACAGCTCCAAACTCAATTTTGCATATAACCTGTTTAGTGTCACCTTGGGGATCCCCATCTCCATGTTGGTTCCAACTCTAGTTCCCATATACACTGCACATTCAGAGTCCCACCTGTTTTTTACAGATCTACTTTTTGAAGATTTTAAAAATTTTTTTTAAAAAATATTTTATTTATTTATTTGAGAGAGAGATAGAGATACAGAAATAGGCAGGGAGAGAGAGAGAGAGAGAGAGAGAGAGAGAGAGAGAGAGAGAGAGAGAATAGGCGCGCCAGGGCCTCCAGCCACTGCAAATGAACTCCAGATGCATGTGCCCCCTTGTCCATCTGGCTTACGTGGGTACTGGAGAATCAAGCCTTGAACCAGGGTCCTTAGGCTTCACAGGCAAGTGCTTAACCACTAAGCCATCTCTCCAGCCCCTTTTTGAAGTTTTATGTCCTCTTTTTCTGAAGCCTGGTACTGTTAGAATCAAACAAGAGTGAGCCTTTGCATGTAGAATCAGGATTTTGGATCTGTTCTTCATGTACTGTAGGGAGATATAACTTAGGAAATGATCCACTTTGGATTTTCTTTGAGTATCTACTTCCAGGAAAGCTTCCTTAAATTACTGGGGGCATGTTATCAGATAATCATTATATTTTTTTAAAATTTTTGTTTATTTTTATTTATTTATTTGAGAGTGACATACAGAGAGAGAAAGAGGCAGAGAGAGAGAGGGAGAGAGAATGGGTGCACTAGGGCCTCCAGCCACTGCAAATGAACTCCAGATGCATGTGCCACCTTGTGCATCTGGCTTACATGGGTACTGGGGAATGGAGCCTTAAACTGGGGTCCTTAGGCCTCACAGGCAAGCATTTAACCACTAAACCATTTCTCCAGCCCCTTTTAAATGTTAAAAAAATTTGTTTATTTTTAATTCATTATATTTTTTATTTTTTAATATATTTATTTATTTATTTGAGAGAGAGAAAGAAGGAGAGAGAGAGAATGGGCACGCCAGGGCCTCCAGCCACTGCAGACAAACTATAGATGCATGCACCCCCTTCTGCATCTGGCTAATGTGGGACCTGGAGAATTGAACCAGGATCCATTGGCTTTGCAGGCAAATGCCTTAACCGGTAAGCCATCTCTCCAGGCCCCTCATTATATAGATTTGGTTTTCTGAGGTAAGGTTTCAGTCTAGCTCAGGCTGACCTGGAATTCACTCTGTATTCTCAGGGTGGCCTCGAACTCATGGCAATCCTCCTACCTTTGCCTCCGGAGTGCTGGGATTAAAGGCGTTCACTATCACACCCGGCCTACCTCATTATATTTTTATTTATTTATTTATTTATTTATTTATTTATTTATTTATTTATTTATTTTAATTTTACATTCATGTTGGTGCCTCCGGTAGCCTCCTCCCTGTCCTCCCCCCTCCGAAGGGACCCTCCTCATTGGGGAATGTGGGTCGTGCATTATGGGGGTAGCCAACAGTTATGGGGGAGAAGCAAAGTCTCTTCATAATGCCCCAACTTGTGGCTCTAAAACTCTTTCCACCCCATCTTCTGTGAATTTCCCTGAGCCATGTTGGGTTCATTTTAGTTCTACTTCAGTGATGAGGTTTTGGGAGCCTCTGTGTCTCTGGATATCTGGCATAGTAGGAGTTGAATGTTCTCTGTGTTTATCTCCTTCAGCCTTGTTCTGGTGTACTCCAAGAAAGCTGTACACTTGCCCATTTTCCCTATTACTCTGTGGTTTTAGCTGGGGCCCTCATTATATATTTTTTTAATAAGTATCACACAGCATAATGAGGGACGATAGGAGAGACTGAGGGAAAAGTGAAAGGGAAAAGGATAAAAGTGAGAAACAGCAATCAAATGGGGAGACATCTAGGAATACAAATACAATGTGTGGGGGAGGGAATATATGCTTGTAACCCAATAAAATTCATTATGATTTCAATCTTAAATGACCTCCAAAGGCTTATGTGTTTAGGCTTGGTTGCTTCTGCAGCGCTCTTGGGAGGTAGTGGACTCTTTAGGGGGTGGAGCCTAGAGGAAGTAAGTTAGATTCTTAGGACCATGACCTTTAAGGGCATCTTTGAAGCCCAGACCTTCTCTTTGTCTTTCTTTGCTTCCTGGCCACTATGTGGCAAATGGCTTTCTCTACCACGTGCTTCTCCCATGATGTACTGTGATGCCACAGGCTTAAAACAAGCCAAGTGTTTATGTACTAAAAATCGAGCAAAAATAGGCTTTTCCTCATTTGAGCTGATTTTCTCATACTCTTCTTCTTATCCATCTCTGAGTGTCAGAAAGCATGCAAAATCCTAAGATGCATGTGGCTTTTTCCTAGTTTATTGTGTGAATGTATTGCATATTAGTCATATTCCCACTAAGTTATACTCTTTTATTTCAGGGTAGGGTCTCACTGTAGCCCAGGGTGACCTGTAATTTGCTCGTAGTCTCAGGCTGGCCTTGAACTCCTACCTCTGTCTCTCAAGTGCTGGGATTAAAGGTGTGCACCACCACACATGTCTGGATTATACTCTTCTGCTCCCTCTTCCCCAATCCAATACCATTGAGGGCCTTTATCAATGGGGTTATCAGTATTCACTATGGGAACATGATTACACTAGTCAGTCTCTGAGAGAGAGAGAGAGAGAGAGAGAGATGCCTCAGGATATTCCTTCCCACCCTGCAGCTCTTAAAATAATTCTGCCTATTCATCCCCAATGTTCCCTGAGCCTTGGAGGTTGGGTTATAGGTCTCCTTTAGAATTGAACTCTAAGCAGCATTTGATTTTCTGATTTCATGAGTTCCTCAGTGTCTACCACCATCTCCTTGGAGGAGGATCTCAGACTGTCAGTGAGAGCAGCACTTGAGTTTAATCTGCATCTTCTTCTGTAATGTCTCCTGGTACCTGGAAGATGTGACAGAGTTGCCTTGTCTCATGCTAGGCAGGTAGCTTTCTTTTCTTCTCATACTGATGGATTTTGTGTCTCCCCAGCATTCACTGCTATCATCAGATTCTCCAACCAAGACTGAGAAGAATGGATCAAGTGGGATAAATGTAGTTATTTAAATTTTTTTGTTGGGCTTTGTGGTAGTTTGAATATATGTCCCCCAATATATTCAGTGTTTTATTATTTTATAGTTTGCATCTGCAATCACCTTGCTAGAGGCAAGGTCACTGGGGCCCGGTCTTAAGGTGTGGTGATGGTTTGAGATTCCATTGTAAAGATATGCAAATGTGCCTAGCAGGAGTTCCTGAAGTGTGCTGTGTGACCTTTTGGCTGTAGTTTTTGCTCTGTGTGCTGTGGTGGCTGGTTGGCTTTTCTCTCTCTGCTTGGCCCTGTGGAGAGCAGGTCGCTTCTTCTGCCATTATGGAACTTCCCCTGGATCTGTAAGCTTCAATAAATAATATCCCTTCCTCCATAACTGTGCCCGGTCTGGAAGTTCATCTCAGCGAACCTGAAGCTGTCTGCTACAGTAAAGTGGTACCGAGGAGTGTGGGGTGAGATGAACCTGACCGTGTGGATATTCGTCTTTTGGAACCTTTGTTTTGGAGGAATGGGCATGGACTTGGTGCTTGCAACTGAAGATGCCTTCTGGAGTGGTAAGCCAAGTTTTATGGACTATTCTGATGAGAGTTTGAGAATGCTAAGTGCAGATAGTACTGAACTTCGAGGCTTGGCTTATGAGGATTCTAAGGGGAAAGAAAGACTACAGAGGACTTTGTTGGAACTGGGCTACTGGCATAAGGGATGGCTACGTTCTGCTATCCAGGCCCAGAAAGTTTGATCAAGGTTAAATTTGTAATGGACTGATATGCTTGGCTGAAGATATCGGACTGAGATTTTAAGATTTTAAGTTGGAAAACCTGAAGCAAGCTAAAAGTAGAGGCACTGAGACTGGTTAAGCTGCTATTGTTGACACATTAGCAATCTTAAGGAAGGTGGAAGGAAGATGGCCTGACTTGATTTACATTAAAACAATGGAGAGGATGCCTGAGGAAAGACTGTTAAAAATGCAAATTCTTGGAGAGAGCTGACTGGAGAAGGAACCTGCTTTTCAAGGCTATGGTTTATTTTGTCCCTGGATTAAGAATATGGCTGTGTCCTGCACACCTGGTATTAGTTTTGGAAATATGAAAAATGCATAGAATGGTCATGAGTTGCACACAGTTCCAGGAGCTACTGCTGAGATGTGGCATGAGGTAGGGCATGAAGACCCTCAGGAATAGGCTGGAAGAGCCTTTTGGAAGATGGACCGTGGTTTGCATGAAGACCTGAAGATGTTTTGGATATACCAGGACTGTGCAATAGGGCTACCATGGAGTGCAGTGTTGGCATGGGATGAAAGTTTTCCCTGGTGACTGCCCATCTGGAGGGGCGGAATTGGAAAACCTGGAGACTGTTAGTCTCTGGTTATATTGAACTTGAACTGCAGAAGTTTGATGACGGCTGATGGTGGTTGAGTTTGCATGTTATAGTCTCTCCTTGCTATGCCTTATACCACTTAAAAATGTTTACTCTGTGCCTTTACATGTTGAAAGTATTTAACTTGTTTGATTTTACAGGACTCACTATCTTAAGATGACCAAGACTGTGAGAACCTTTGAAATTGGACTGAGTACAATTTACAATGTGTGATAGTTATAAATCTATTGGGGGCCAGGAGCTAAATATATTGGGGGCCAGGGGCGGAATGTGGTAGTTTGAATATATGTCCCCCAATATATTCAGTGTTTTATTATTTTATAGTTTGCATCTGCAATCACCTTGCTAGAGGCAAGGTCACTGGGGGCCCGGTCTTAAGGTGTGGTGATGGTTTGAGATTCCATTGTAAAGATATGCAAATGTGCCTAGCAGGAGTTCCTGAAGTGTGCTGTGTGACCTTTTGGCTGTAGTTTAGCTCTGTGTGCTGTGGTGGCTGGTTGGCTTTTCTCTCTCTGCTTGGCCCTGTGGAGAGCAGGTCGCTTCTTCTGCCATTATGGAACTTCCCCTGGATCTGTAAGCTTCAATAAATAATATCCCTTCCTCCATAACTGTGCCCGGTCTGGAAGTTTATCTCAGCGAACCTGAAGCTGTCTGCTACAGGCTTATACTCTCATTGTAGCCAAAGAACAGTAAGAGCTTCCCTCTAGAACTTATGACCTTCCTATCTATAGGGTTCTGACTTGGTTCTCAGCACCAGGCATGAATTCCCTCCTACTGAGTGGGCCTCATATTCAATTAGAGAGCAGTTGCTTACCCCCATAACCTGTTTGCCACTATTGTATAGGTGTGTACATCTTCTTGCCTGGATGGTTGATTTTGTGGCTTGCAGGACACCCTGCTTGTTTATGTTGTTGGTGACCATTATCTCCCAGCAGCTCACGTAACACTTTCCAGTACCACGGGGGATAGCTAGCTTGATCTCTTGATTTCCTGTGACTACAAGCCTGTTGTGACTTTATCAGTAGGTTCTTTCCATTTAGATCTGGTGGGTAACTAAGTGTTTTGGCAATGATCTGTATAGAGAGAATGAGAGAACCAGGGTCTTTTGCTGCTGCAAACATACTCCAGATACATGTACTACTTTGTGCCCCTGGCTTTACATGGGTACTGTGAACCTGGCCTAAACCCAAGCTGGC
Source organism: Orientallactaga sibirica (assembly GCA_036365145.1). Classification (NCBI taxonomy): domain Eukaryota; kingdom Metazoa; phylum Chordata; class Mammalia; order Rodentia; family Dipodidae; genus Orientallactaga; species Orientallactaga sibirica. Next base: position 4,997,363 of record JAEOAD010002421.1, on the reverse strand, counting down.
AGGCTTTTGCTTGTAACAAACACCTTTAACCATTATGCTATCTCCCCAGCCCTCTATCATCTTTCATAACCTTGTCATTCTTTGAGTATCATCGACAGTGTGGAATTCCCCATTCTCTAAGTGGGGTTTTCTTAGAGGAAATCCTTTTAATTCATATTTTCTTTTTTGTAATTTAAAAAAATATTGTATTTTTATTTATTTATTTGAGAAAGACAGAGAGAAGAGAAGAGAGAAGAGAAGAGACAATGGACATGCCAGAGCCTCCAGCCCTGCAAATTAATTCCAGGCACATTCACCACCTTGGGCATCTGGCTTATGTGGGTTCTGGGAAGTTGAACCTGGGTCCTTTGGCTTTGCAGGCAAATGCCTTAACTGATAAGCCATTTCTCTAACCCTAATTCATGTTTTCTAACCACTTTTTTTGCCTTTGTTATCTTTATTTCTAGTTAATGAATTGATCTTTCTTATTCATGCCTGAGTCAGTCCTCAGAGAAAGTTTTAGAAGAGCAAAGATATTTCGTCTATAAATATTGTAGCTGCAATTATCTCCAAGGTGCCTTCCTTCTCCAGTGACCTCCAGCTCCCCCTTCGGCAATTTACCTGTGTGATTGAGACATTACTTTCTCTCTGTGTGTCAGTCTTTATGTTTATGTTTATGTGAGAGTGTGGGCACAAACATTTCATGGTGTAGCAGTCAGAGGACAACTTTTGGCTCAGTCTTCACTTTTCCTCCTCATTTGAGGTGTGGTTTTTCTCTCTGGATGTCACTCTGCAATTCAGGTTTTGCTCTACTGTTACTGATCTTAGCTGCACTCACTGGTAGACTCTGGGTAATTCTCCTCTTTTCACATCCCATCTTGCAGTCATAATGCTGACATTACCGAAGCAGCCACAGCTTCTGGCTTTTTTTTTTTTTTTCACTCTTTTTTATTGACAACTTCTATACTTACAAACAATAAACCATGATATTTCCCTCGCCTCCCCCCATTCCCCTTCAAAACTCCACTCTCCATTATATCACCTCCCTCTCTCCATTAGTCTTTCTTTTAATTTGATGTCATCATCTTTTTCTCCTATTATGAGGGTCTTATGAAGGTACTGCTAGGCACTGCAAGGTCATGGATATCGAGGCCAATTTCTGTGTGGACAGGTGCATTGTAAGGAGTCCTACCCTTCCTTTGGCTCTTATATTCTTTCTGCCACCTCTTCTGCAATAGATCTGGAGCCTTGGAGGGTGTGATAGAGATGTTTCAGTGCTACACACTCCTCCATCCCTTCTTCTCAGCACTATGTTACCTTTTGAGTCATCCCAGTGGTCATTGCCATCTGAAAAGAGAAGCTTCTCTAACCAGAAGTGAAAGTAGCATTAATATATAAATATGAATATTAAGTGTAGTGCTTTCAGGGCAGTTTGGTGGGAATAATATATACATTTAGCCAGACAAGAGCTGGCTTTATACCCCTAAGGCTCCTGACCTCCCTTGCCATAGTTTTTTTGATTAGTTTTTTCAGTACCAGGCATGTATTCCCTCCCATAGAGTGGGCCTTCAGTCCAATTAGAGAGCAGTTGGTTTTCCCAAGAGCAGAAATGCCACTTTTTGCACCCGTTTGGTCATTTGGCCTGTCTGGCCTAACTTGAAGTTTCCAGTGTCCACTGTTTTCACCACTGATGATTTCTGTCTCCCATATGGCTGCGTGCAGTGCAGCTTTTTCCAGCTTTCAGTTGGCTGGTCTACAGGGAGAAGGTTTTCTGCTCAGCACCAGTTTGATTTCTCAGTGACCTTGCCTCTCAGGCAAGAGATGTCTTCAGCAATAGGGTCTTACCATCTGTTTCTCAAGGGAAACTAAGGGTCTTGGCAATGGCCTGTAATGTTTTGAAGGCAACAGGGACCTCCCTGGCCAACAACTCACTGGAAGGTATCCCATCCCTGGCAATGAAAATTTTCTAGTAACAATCCATAGCTTTCTGGATGTGCCATCATTCAAAAAAGTGCTTCTGGCTTTTTATGTGGGTTCTTGAGGAGGATCAAACTTGGGTCTCAGGCTTGAGCAGTGAGCACTTTATCCACAGAGCCATTTCCCCAGCCCTGAGAAACTACTTTCTATGCCCCTTAACGTCCAAGGGAATCAGCCAATCTTTTTTTAATCTTTTTTTTTGGAGCCAATCTTTCTAAAAGTCTTTGCCAGTGATCTGTGGCATGGAGGAAACAGTATTTGTTTATCCCTCATGAGTCTGGATAAGTCCACCATTCAGACAACTCTCTAAAAACTCTTCTGGTATTTCCTTTTTTTTCTTTTGAGATAGGGTCTCACTATGTAGACCAGCCTCAAACTCACAATCCTCTTCTTTCTGCTTCTGGAGTGCTAGGGTTCCAACAGGCACATGCCAACTCGCTTGGCTCTAGTTATGTATTCTTACTATCATTTTGATTTTCAATGGTTGTAGAACTTTATTTCATTGGTTTCTTGAATTTCACAATTAAATGAGAGTGATCAATTTCATCAATTGGCTAGTGAACACAATAAGAAATCACTTTTAATTGGGCATATATAACTATGATTATAGAATGTATAAATGTATTTAATTGATCTTGAGAAACCTAGTGGATAAGTATTCTATTTAGTATAATTGCCCTAAATTTTATGTAAATAGCAGTATCAGGAATTAAAAACTAGAGGCAAGGTTATGAGGAATTCTATAAAAATAGATTAATTTTAGATATAACTTCATATTTTACTTGTACATGACATTCACAATGTTTATTAACATTTTCAAAGTTTCCTGCATACTGTGATGAAGGTTTTAGATGTGCATTCTAAATGTTAAAAAATATACATGATAGTGGTCACCTTTTTTAAAAAAGGGAAAATGAGTAAAAAACCTGTACTTAAAAGACTCAGCATGTATTCATAAGGTAATATTACTTAAACTTTAGTGTGCATATGAATCACCTTTTAATCTTTTTTGTTGTTTTTTTGAGGTAGGGTCTTGCTTTAGCCCAGACTGACCTGTCACTATGTAGTCTCAGGGTAGCCTTGAAGTCATGGTGATCCTCCTACCTCTGCCTCCTGAGTGCTGGAATTAAAGGCATGAGGCACCACACCCGGCTTAAATATTTTTTATTTATATTTATATTACATTTATTTATTTGCAAGCAGAGAGAGAGAAAGAGAGAAGAGACAGAGAGAAGGGTCACACCAGGGTCTCCAGCCATTGCAAATGCACTCCAGACACATGTGCCACTTTGTGCATCTGGCTTTATGTGGGTACAGGGGAACTGAACCCAGGTTGTTAGGCTTTGCAGGCAAGTGACTTAAACACTGAGCAATCTCCCAAGCCCCAAGATTTGTATTTCTAACAAGATTGCCAATAATGTCTTGTTGCCGGCCCAGGAATCACATATTCATAAGGCTGATAAATTGTGGTTTCAATCCAGAGTCTTTGTGTGAAAAAAAATCACAATGAATATTATTGCCAGTGGTTATATTTTAATACTTTATTCAAGCCAGCATATTGACAAAAGCTCTTTTAATGACTCTTTGTGAGATTTCTATTTCAAACTTAACATCAAGAAGGGAGTGCAAACTAGGATTTGTGGGACTTGGGGAGGCTGAGGATGGATGATGTTGTAGGCAGCTTCCACATTGCTGGGACAAACATCCAATCAGAGAGTGTTTATGGGAGGGAGGAATTTTTTTCAAACTTGCAGAACCAGGGGGAAGTTCCATCAATAGTGGAAGAGGCTGCTTCCATACATCCAGGCAGGGAGAAACAAGCAATCAAACAGCCAGCAAGGACTTAGGCAAAGCTCAGACCTGTCTGAATACCTTTAGGCTAGAATTGAGATCCGCCACCAGTGAGACCTTATAGCTGGACTCCAGGATCCACCCACAGTGATACCTCCTCCAGCCAGATGGCTAGAGAGACACATTACAAGCTTTAATAAAACATTTGAGTCTATGGGGGACATACACTAAAACTACCACAGATGGCGAGTTTGAGGCCAGTCTGATCTACTTATCTTAATCCTGCTTCAAATAATGGAACATATTCTCTCCTTATTGTACATTTATGCTAAGTATGTTTGTGAACCATTGGAAGCCAATACCACTCCCTGGCTGCAAGAATTAAGTCCAGTTTATGAAATACTGTGGGAACAGAAGTCTCTGGTCTTCACACTGTGTACCACCTTTATCATGATACTGCCTTAAAACTTTGCTCTAAGTTGCTTTCAGAGAAAGAGTACTGCAGACAAGGAACATGACTTCTTTTTTTATGAGAGAAAGCAGGAGAGAATTGGTGTGCCAAGACTTCTAGCCACTGCAGTTGAACTCCAGATGCATGCACCACCTTCTGCATATGCGCAACCTTGCTCACCTTGTGCGTCTGGCTTATGTGGGATCTGGAGAGTTGAACATGGGTTCTTAGGCTTCATAGGCAAGCATCTTAACAGCTAAGCCATATTGCCAGCCCACGACTTCTTAAATTTTAGTATACATGCCAGTCATTTAAGAGAACTTCTTTAAGACACATTCCTAGGCTGATTTTCTAGAGATTTTGTTTGAGGTGGTCTGGGGTTTGGTCTGGAATCTGAGACAAGCTGCCCAAGTAGTTCAGGACCTATTAGTCAAAGGGCAACACTTTGATAAATACCAAATTAGATCTTTATAATTAAAAGAGAAAGCTTTGCTATCCAAGGAGCCACTCAGTCTGAGCAGCAGAAAGTTAACCCCTAGTTAATCTTCATACTTTCTCTGAATTCTCAATGGTCGTAGGTGGGTGGCATACTGCATCACAAAGTCAGGGGTTTTGCTTACGAAAAAACAAATATACTGATCATATTTTATTTAGGAATGAACATAGATGTATTTGATTTAATAGAAACCACAAACGTCTTTAAAATTTATTTATTTTTTGTGTTTGTGTGTGTGTGTGCACATGCTGCAGTTCACACCATGGAGGTCAGAGGACAACTTTCAGGTCAGTCTTTGCTTTTCTACCTCATTTGAGGGCAGGTTTCTGGGTCTCACTTTGATACTGTTGTTCTTTGCTGCACTGACTGTGAACTTCTGGGAATTTCTCCTGTCACTACCTTCTGTCTTGCAGTTACTATGCAGAGATTGAAGAAGACTTCTAGGGCTTCTAGCAATTTTTAACATGTGGTCAGGGGATTGAACTCAGGTATTCAGGCTTAAACTATAAATGCTTTATCCACTGAGCTATCTCCCTAGCTTTGGAAACTAGTAACATTTTAATATATAATGTCAAATCATTATGTGCAATCAGTATAAATTATATACTTTTTCAGTACTGGGGATTGAACCCAGGGCCTTACACATACTACAAGCATTTTGACGCTGAGCTATATGCCTTAGCCACCACTATAAGTGGAATAAAATTCAATATGACATTATTTTCAAGTTCTCAGATCAAGGAATGAGTGGAAGCTTTCCTAGGAGCAACTAAAACAATGATCTCAGGTTGGCTAAGGTCTGAATTTTTTCTTTTGTGTGTGACTCACTATGATACTTAGGATTTCTCTTCTGCTGCCTGAAACAGAAATGCAAACTAAAAATGGTTTTAAAAAGGTAGCAATAAAGCCGGGCGTGGTGGCGCACGCCTTTAATCCCAGCACTTGGGAGGCAGAGGTAGGAGGATCGCTGAGAGTTCGAGGCCACCCTGAGACTACATAGTTAATTCCAGGTCAGCCTGGACCAGAGTGAAACCCTACCTTGCAAAACCAAAAAAAAAAAAAAAAAAAAAGGTAGCAATAGAGGTTCACCATGAGTTCAAGGCCACCCTGAGACTACATAGTGAATTCCAGGTCAGCCTGAGCTAGAGTGAGACCCTAAAAAAAAAAAAAAAAAAAAGTAGAAATATAGTTTTCTTTTAGTTAATAGTATGACCATATTGCTCTTAATGGTTGTCCAGAGATCAAATTGCCTTATTTATTCTTGGCTCTCTGTCCTTGTTTATGCAGCATAGGATGGCCTTGTTATGATATTTATGTTCCAGGTACCAGGATGAAGAGGTAGTGGGAGGTGGGAGCTGAAAGTATGTCCTGCTTTTAAAGGGAAGACCTAAAGGTTTCATACATAACTTTTTTTCACATTCCATTGGCTGGAAATTTATCATATGACCATGCATATTACCAAAAGAAGTTTAGAATTTGAGTTCTTACTTGGGCAGCCATAATAATGATACACACTTCATTGTGTAGCAGAAGAGGACACTGGGGACAACCAACAGCTTTTCCTATATCTGGGTTCCTGTGGTCTTCCTCTGAGTCATTTGCTATTGTGGAAAATGCTCAATTTATACTTCAAATTTAGATTTGTAAGTGCTATCTTTGTATTATTGAGGAAATTCAAAGTTTTGACAATGTATTATTCTGCATTATACCTGCTACTGTAATCTTTTGACTGGAAATGGTTTTCTTATCCCATGATACTTCCCTCCCCCCCCACTTTCCCCTTTGAAACTTCACTCTCCATCATATCTCCTCCCCGTCTCAGTCAGTCGCTCTTTTCAGTTTGATGTCATGATCTTTTCCTTCTATTATGACGGTCTTGTGTAGGTAGTGTCAGACACTGTGAGGTCAGATATCCAGGCCATTTTGTGTCTGGAGGGGCATGTTGTAAGGAGTCCTACTCTTCCTTTGGTTCTTACATTCTTTCCGCCCCTCTTCTGCAATGGACCCTGAGCCTTGGAAGGTGTGTTAGAGATGTTTCAGTGTTGAGCACTTCTCTGTCACTTCTTCTCAGCACCATGGTGCTTTCTGAGTCATCCCAAGGTCACCACCATTTGAAAAGAGAAGCTTCTCTAACCAAAAGTGAGAGTAGCATTAATATAGGTGTGGACATTAAGAAAAGTGCTTACTGGGCAGTTTGGTGAGCATAATATATACATTTAATGTGACACAAGCAGACGTTACACCCTTAGGCTCATGACTACCCCTGTTGTATGTTTTCAGTATCAGGGATGTATTCCCTCCCATGGAGCTGGCCTCCAGTCCAATTAGAGAGCAGTTGGTTTCCCCTATAACAGACATGCCACTATTGCACCTGTTGGCTCATTTGGCCTGGCTGGCCAAATTTAAAGCTTACAGTGTTCACTGTTGAGTACCTTCACTGATGATTTCTCTCTCCCCATTGAACTGCATGCAGAGTAGCTTTTTCCAACTTTCTGTCAGCTGGTCCACATGGAGGAGGCTTTCAGCTCAGCTCCAGCAGGATTTCTCAGTGACCTTGCAGCCCAAGTATGTGGAGTCTTCAGCAATAGGGTCTTACCATCTATTCCTGGTGGGAAACCAAGGGCCTCGGCAATGGCCTATAATGTTTTGGGGGTATCTGTGACTTCCCTGGCCAACAACTCACTGGAAGGTATCCCATCCCTGGCACTGAAAATTTTCTAGTAACAATCTATTGCTTCTGAGTGTTCCACTGTCCAGAAAAGTAGGTTTCCATATGACTTTTTATATCCTCTTAGATGTTGATTAGCCTTCCCTCCACCTTTCCTTTACTCAATCTCTTCCCTGACCTCACTTAGGCCTTTTCACCCCATTAATCTGTTCTTCTACTTACATATATACAATACCATCCTATTAAGCCCCACTCCCTCCCTTTCTATTCCCTTTATATCCTTTATCCCTTTTACTGGCCTCTGCTACTGAGTTTTATTTTTACTCACATAGAAGTCCAATCATTTGTAGCTAGGATCTACATATGAGAGAGAATATGTGATGTTTGTCTTTCTGGGCCTGGGTTACCTCACTAAGTATAATCCTTTCCAGATCTATCCATTTTCCACCAAATTTCATAACTTCATTTTTCTTTACCGCTGAGTAGAGCTCCATTGTGTAAATGTGCCACATCTTCATTATCCACTCATCAGTTGAGGGACATCAGAGCTGGTTCCATGGAAATGGTTTCTCTTGAGAGCTTATTTGGACGTTATAGCTGGAGAGCATAGCTACTCATATACCCTTGACCAAAGAAAGGGTCTTCTTTATTTAGAGAAGGTTGTCCTTTTTGACTAAAGACATAGCTTTTGGAGAGATGCACATGGAGCAGTGAAGGAGGAAGGGGACACCTTCTTAGCCAGCCAGATCAACCAAATAAACCCTTGTATCCAAACCAATGGGGTGACAGATGTCACACTCAGATCCCCGTCACATTATGGTTCTTCTTTCTGTTCATAGAACCTGTAGTATTTGCTCATCACTCATCTGAGAACCCCATTTTCTAGTTTCTCTGGTTATAAACACCTGTGCTTATGTGGGGCCAGTGATTTAGCTCATTTGTATGAGGATGTTTGGAGTATTTATTGTTTTCCAAGAATATTTAAGTGTCCATTCTGTTCTGTGTATATATGAACTAATGGATATATAGCAGTAAACAAGACATGCATGGGGGCTGGAGAGATGGCTTAGTGGTTAAGGCATTTGCCTGCAATGCTAAGGGCTCAGGTTTGATTCCCAGTACCCATGTAAGCCAGATGCACAAGGTGGCACATATCTCTAGAGTTCATTTGCAGTGCGTAGAGGCCATGGCATACCCACACTCTCTCTCTTTCTCTCAAATAAATAAATAAATAAATAAATAAATAAATAAATAAATAAATAAACAAACAAATAATTGAAAAAAAGACAGGCATGGTAGGCACAATTTTTTTTTTTTGTTTTTTGTTTTTTGTTTTTCGAGGTAGGGTCTCACTTTAGCTCAGGCTGACCTGGAATTCACTATGTAGTCTCAGGGAGGACTTGAACTTACAGAGAACCTCCTACCTCTGCCTCCCAAGTGCTGGGATTAAAGGTGTGCGCCACCCCGCCTGGCTTGCAGGCACAATTTTTGCTCTTATCCACTTCAACAGGTGAGATAAAAGTAAATATTATTCACACATACATTTATCACACACATCACACACACACACACACACACACACTTCACACACTATATTATATATATATATATATATATATATATATATGGATATATCTGTATTTATCTAATCTACTTCCACATCTACATTCTATTTTATCCATCTATTAGAAATGTTAGTTGCTCTAAAAAAGCAGAGCTTGGAGTTAGATAAAATAATGGGGAGTGATATAATTTAGTTTGAATTGGTCAGGAAATTTTCTTTGAAGTTAGAGCACCTGAGCTCTTCCCTTCTCTTGCTCTTTCTCTCCTCCTAAGAGATAATTATGGGCGAACTGGGCAAAGAGATGGGAGATGAATAGTCTAGTCTTATAGACTAGCTCAGATTAATGCCCTGATGAGGGAAGGAAATTAACAAAAAATAGGAAAGCTTTAAAAAGGTGGGCTTTAATTGAGGAAAGTGAAGAGTGGTGCAAGATGAGGTTAAAGTAGTTAAGAGACATGAAGTTATTGAAAAGCCATGGATGCCATTTTTTTCAAATTAAAATTATGTACTTATTTTAAATTTATCTTTATTGACAACTTTCTTAATTATAGATAATTCCTTCCCTTCCTCCCCCCCACTTTCCCCTTTGAAACTCCACTCTCCATCATCATTTATTATTATATTCTAAGTGCAACGGAAATTTAAAGGGTTTTCAGTAGAATTTTATGATGTAGTTTACATTGAAAGCATCCTTTCACTGCCATGTAGATATGAGGTGGATATGAAGGCGGCAGAGTGGAAACAAGGAAACCAGCTTGGGGCTGCTAAAGTTCAGGCTCATTAGGGTGCCTGCTTGATCTAGGTGGTATTAGATGGTGAGTCATATTTTCATGGGTGATTCAGCAGGTTTAGGTTTTAAACTTTATCAGTTGGCTGAATTGTTGTGTGATTTTCTGAGATTAGCAATAGTGAAAAGGGAACAGGTTTGACAAAATATTAAGATGAACTCCTTGATTGAGTCTGCTCTAAGGTGGATTATATTCTACTCATATATACAACAGGTTAAAAGTTCCAAGTAGAAATATAGTTTTCTTTTAGTTAATAGTATGACCATATTGCTCTTAATGGTTGTCCAGAGATCAAATTGCCTTATTTCTTCTTGGCTCTCTGTCCTTGTTTATGCAGCATAGGATGGCCTTGTTATGATATTTATGTTCCAGGTACCAGGATGAAGAGGTAGTGGGAGGTGGGAGCTGAAAGTATGTCCTGCTTTTAAAGGGAAGACCTAAAGGTTTCATACATAACTTTTTTTCACATTCCATTGGCTGGAAATTTATCATATGACCATGCATATTACCAAAAGAAGTTTAGAATTTGAGTTCTTACTTGGGCAGCTATAATAATAATGATACACACTTCATTGTGTAGCAGAAGAGGACACTGGGGACAACCAACAGCTTTTCCTATATCTGGGTTCCTGTGGTCTTCCTCGGAGTCATTTGCTATTATTTTCACATACCTGACAGCCCTTGAAAGTTATTTGAATCAAAGTCCTTGATATTTGTGGAAAATGCTCAATTCATACTTCAAATTTAGATTTGTAAGTGCTATCTTTGTATTATTAAGGAAATTCAAAGTTTTGACAATATATTATTCTGCATTATACCTGCTACTGTAATCTTTTGACTGCAAATGGTTTTTCTTTTTTTAATATTTTTATTGACAACTTCTTTAATGGTAGACAATACCCCATGGTACTTCCCTCCCTCCCCCCACTTTCCCCTTTGAAACTTCACTCTCCATCATATCTCCTCCCCCTCTCAATCAGTCTCTCTTTTCAGTTTGATGCCATGATCTTTTCCTCCTATCATGATGGTCTTGTGTAGGTAGTGTCAGGCACTGTGAGGTCAGATATCCAGGCCATTTTGTGTCTGGAGGGGCATGTTGTAAGGAGTCCTACTCTACCTTTGGTTCTTACATTCTTTCCGCCCCCTCTTCTGCAATGGACCCTGAGCCTTGGAAGATGTGTTAGAGATGTTTCAGTGTTGAGCACTTCTCTGTCACTTCTTCTCAGCACCATGGTGCTTTCTGAGTCATCCCAAGGTAACCGCCATTTGAAAAGAGAAGCTTCTCCAACCAAAAGTGAGAGTAGTGTTATATAGGTGTGGACATTAAGAAAAGTGCTTACTGGGCAGTTTGGTGAGCATAATATATACATTTAATGTGACACAAGCAGACGTTACACCCTTAGAGCTCATGACTACCCCTGTTGTATGTTTTCAGTATCAGGGATGTATTCCCTCCCATGGAGCTGGCCTCCAGTCCAATTAGAGAGCAGTTGGTTTCCCCTATAACAGACATGCCACTATTGCACCTGTTGGTTCATTTGGCTTGGCTGGCCAAATTTAAAGCTTACAGTGTTCACTGTTGAGTACCTTCACTGATGATTTCTCTCTCTCCCATTGAACTGCATGCAGAGTAGCTTTTTCCAACTTTCTGTCAGCTGGTCCACATGGAGGAGGCTTTCAGCTCAGCTCCAGAAGAATTTCTCAGTTACCTTGGTGCCCAAGTATGTGGAGTCTTCAGCAATAGGGTCTTACCATCTATTCCTGGTGGGAAACCAAGGGCCTCGGCAATGGCCTATAATGTTTTGGGGGTATCTGTGACTTCCCTGGCTAACAACTCACTGGAAGGTATCCCATCCCTGGCACTGAAAATTTTCTAGTAACAATCTATGGCTTCTGAGTGTTCCACTGTCCAGAAAAGTAGGTTTCCATATGACTTTTTTATATCCTCTTAGATGTTGATTAGCCTTCCCTCCACCGTTCCTTTACTCAATCTCTTCCCCTGACCTCACTTAGGCCTTTTCACCCCCATTAATCTGTTCTTCTACTTACATATATACAATACCATCCTATTAAGCCCCACTCCCTCCCTTTCTACTCCCTTTATATCCTTTATCCCCTTTACTGGCCTCTGCTACTGAGTTTTATTTTTACTCACATGGAAGTCCAATCATTTGTAGCTAGGATCTACATATGAGAGAGAATATGTGATGTTTGTCTTTCTGGGCCTGGGTTACCTCACTAAGTATAATCCTTTCCAGATCTATCCATTTTACACCAAATTTCATAACTTCATTTTTCTTTACCGCTGAGTAGAGCTCCATTGTGTAAATGTGCCACATCTTCATTATCCACTCATCAGTTGAGGGACATCAGAGCTGGTTCCATGGAAATGGTTTCTCTTGAGAGCTTATTTGGATGTTATAGCTGGAGAGCATAGCTACTCATATACCCTTGACCAAAGAAAGGGTCTTCTTTATTTAGAGAAGGTTGTCCTTTTTGACTAAAGACATAGCTTTTGGAGAGACACACATGGAGCAGTGAAGGAGGAAGGGGACACCTTCTTAGCCAGCCAGATCAACCAAATAAACCCTTGTAACCAAACCAATGGGGTGACAGATGTCACACTCAGATCCCCCTCACATTATGGTTCTTCTTTCTGTTCATAGAACCTGTAGTATTTGCTCATCACTCATCTGAGAACCCCTTTTTCTAGTTTCTCTGGTTATAAACACCTGTGCTTATGTGGGGCCAGTGATTTAGCTCATTTGTATGAGGATGTTTGGAGTATTTATTGTTTTCCAAGAATTTTTAAGTGTCCATTCTGTTCTGTGTATATATGAACTAATGGATATATAGCAGTGAACAAGACATGCATGGGGGCTGGAGAGATGGCTTAGTGGTTAAGGCATTTGCCTGCAATGCTAAGGGCTCAGGTTTGATTCCCAGTACCCATGTAAGCCAGATGCACAAGGTGGCACATATCTCTAGAGTTCATTTGCAGTGCGTAGAGGCCATGGCATACCCACACTCTCTCTCTTTCTCTCTAATAAATAAATAAATAAATAAATAAACAAATAATTGAAAAAAAGACAGGCATGGTAGGCACAATTTTTTTTTTGTTTTTTGTTTTTTGTTTTTCGAGGTAGGGTCTCACTTTAGCTCAGGCTGACCTGGAATTCACTATGTGTCTCAGGAGGACTTGAACTTAGTCCTCCTACCTCTGCCTCCCAAGTGCTGGGATTAAAGGTGTGTAATGCCACCCTCAGGCTCTGAGGCACAATTTTTGCTCTTATCCACTTCCCAACAGGTGAGATAAAAGTAAATATTATTCACAGGTGTGTACACACACACACACACACACACACACACACACACACACACAGGCACAATTTTTATATATATATCCATATATCATGATATATCTGTATTTATCTAATCTACTTCCACATCTACATTCTATTTTATCCATCTATTAGAAATGTTAGTTGCTCTAAAAAAGCAGAGCTTGGAGTTAGATAAAATAATGGGGAGTGATATAATTTAGTTTGAATTGGTCAGGGAAATTTTCTTTGAAGTTAGAGCACCTGAGCTCTTCCCTTCTCTTGCTCTTTCTCTGCTCCTAAGAGATAATTATGGGCGAACTGGGCAAAGAGATGGGAGATGAATAGTCTAGTCTTATAGACTAGCTCAGATTAATGCCCTGATGAGGGAAGGAAATTAACAAAAATAGGAAAGCTTTAAAAAGGTGGGCTTTAATTGAGGAAAGTGAAGAGTGGTGCAAGATGAGGTTAAAGTAGTTAAGAGACATGAAGTTATTGAAAAGTCATGGATGCCATTTTTTTCAAATTAAAATTATGTACTTATTTTAAATTTATTTTTATTGACAACTTTCTTAATTATAGATAATTCCTTCTCTTCCTCCCCCCCCACTTTCCCCTTTGAAACTCCACTCTCCATCATCATTTACTATTATATTCTAAGTGCAACGGAAATTTAAAGGGTTTTCAGTAGAATTTTATGATGTAGTTTACATTGAAAGCATCCTTTTACTGCCATGTAGATATGAGGTGGATATGAAGGTGGCAGAGTGGAAACAAGGAAACCAGCTTGGGGCTGCTAAAGTTCAGGCTCATTAGGGTGCCTGCTTGATCTAGGTGGTATTAGATGGTGAGTCATATTTTCATGGGTGATTCAGCAGGTTTAGGTTTTAAACTTTATCAGTTGGCTGAATTGTTGTGTGATTTTCTGAGATTAGCAATAGTGAAAAGGGAACAGGTTTGACAAAATATTAAGATGAACTCCTTGATTGAGTCTGGTCTAAGGTGGATTATATTCTACTCATATATACAACAGGTTAAAAGTTACAGTTTTGCCAGGCATGGTGGCGCACACCTTTAATCCCAGCACTCAGGAGGCAGAGGTAGAAGGATCGCCATGAGTTCAAGGCCACCCTGAGACTACATAGTTAATTCCAGGTCAGCCTGGGCCAGAGTGAGACCCTACCTCGAAAAACCAAAAAAAAAAAAAAAAAAAGTTACAGTTTTTCTTAGATCCTTGAATTTAAGATTGCATCCATTTTAATATGTTACACTGATTAACATCAACATTGCTCAGAGAAAAGAACACTATGATGTTATGTGTACACATGGATACAACACATATTCCCAGTCACATTGCTAAAATATGGAAAATACATGTAATATTTGAGGAAATTTGAAATTTCAAGCCTGCTTTAATATAAGCTTCAATTATAGTGTTTTAAAGGAAGAAAGGATAGACTCAATTAAAATGTTTATTTATTATTATTATTTTTTGTTTTTCAAGGTAGGGTCTTACTCTAGCCCAGGCTGACTTGGAATTAACTATGTAGTTTCAGGGTGGCCTCGAACTCATGGCGATCCTCCTACCTCTGCCTCCCAAGTGCTGGGATTAAAGGTGTGTGCCACCACGCCTGGCTAAATAATTTTTTTATTTTTAAAATAGTTCTAAAATTAATATCTAAAATAGTTCTCAGAAATCCTTTTATAGCTTTACAGAAATATGAATTCAGTTGGTATCTTTACTTGAAAGTCCTATGAACATCTGAAAGTTTGATGTATTTGGAGTGAAAGTCACTCTTCTTCAATAATCCCAAGCCTGCTCTATTATTAAGTCTTCTTTCTTTTTTTTTAATATTTATTTATTTATTTTCAAGCAGAGAAAGATAGAAGAGAGGCGGACAGAGAGAGAATGGACACGCCAGGGCCTCCAGCCACTGCAAGTGAACTCCAAATGCATGTGCCCCCTTGTGCATCTGGCTTACATGGGTCCTAGAGAATCAAACCGGGATCCTTTGGCTTAACTACTATGCCATTTCTCCAGCCCCTGTCAGTTTCTTTTATAAAAACTTTTTAAAATTTATTTTTATTAGATATAGTCTTATTTAATATGTAAACAACACATGTTGGTACCATCCTTTCCCTCCCTCCTGACCCTTTTCTGAAGAAGCCTTCCTCATTGAGGGTGTAGGTCAACCTCATGGGGATTGTGGGTCATGCATTGTAGGGGCAGCAGTCAGTTATGGGGGAGATGAAATGTCTCTGTGCAAAATGTCCCAACTTGCGGTTCTAACAATTTTTCCTCCTCTTCCACAAAATTCCCTGAGCCATGGTGGGAGCATTTTAAGTTTACTTCAGTGATGGGCACTTAGGAGCCTCTGGATCTCTGGCTTGGTAGGTGTTGAGTGTCCTCAGCATCTATTTCCTTCACCTGTGTGCTGATATCAGATTCACTAAGAAAGCATCACTTTTGCTCATTTCCCCAATTTCTCTCTGGTTTCATCTGGGGCTGGGGTGGAGTGCACTGGGTTGTTTATCACCTTAGGTCCAGGTCCCATCTAAAAAAGGAGGGTGAAGTCAGCACCAGTTAAATGGGATGACCATTATTAATTTAGAGAGAATTTAAAGGGTGTAGACCCTCTTGTAGCCCAAGATTAGAGGGAGCTTGACAATGGAAAGCAGAATCATTATCTAAATATGATTCTGACTTCTTTCCAGTTCCAGATATGGTTTCCTTTCCACTGAGTGGATCTGTTTGCCAATCCAAGAGCAGGTGGTTATCCACCATGGCTGTGTGCCACTATTGCACTTGTGTGAGCGTTATCAGGTTGTTTGCTTTTGAGTAGCTTAGGCTTTGAGTTGCTTGGACAGATGTTGGCCACTTTCCCCTGGTAGCTCATGTAGCACCTTCCAGCACTAGATGGGCTAATTGTCTGGGGACTGGCTTTCTTCTGGATTCCAACCAGGTCTCTCCATGCTCTGTGCCAACAGTGTATGGTTTCTTCAGCAGTAGGGTCTTACCATTAACCTCTGGTAGGTAATCAAGTGCTCTGAGAGAAGTCTGTCTTTTTGTTTTGGGAGATCTAGTAGGTTTCTCTGATCAACAGCTCATTGTGGATGTAAACCACATTCTGGTATAGGGAGTTACAGGCCAGCACCAAGGGAAAAGAAAAAAAGAAAAAGAGAAGAGAACCAGGAGAAATTTAAGGTTAGGCTTCATCTTACTCTCTTCAGGGCCCTTCAATTCAGGTGCTCCCCCTAAGGTCCTCTTGAGGGTTCCAGCTTTTAGTCTAACTTCTAGGATATAGGATTCTATGATACCAGTTCAATTTGGGTTCAGTTTTGTGTTCCCTCTTCCCTTTCCCCCAAGCCCTAGCTTTCCTATTGTCCAAGCCTCAAGATGCCATTCAGGTATGTCAGCAGCTCGGGCTGATCCAGGTTAGTGATGAGTGAGACCATGTAATGATTGTCTTTCTGAGATTGTGTGAGTTCGCTTAGAACGATATGTTCCAAGTTTGACCATTTCTCTAAAAATTTCATTGTGCAATTTTTGTTAGTGCTGAGTAGATTTCCATTGTGTAGATATACCAGATCTTGGTTATCCATTCGTCCAATGATGGGAACCTGGGTTGATTCTAGTCCTTATCTATTATGAATTGAGCAGCTATAAACATGGTTGAGCAAATATCTCTGAACTGAGATGTGGAGCTTTTAGGGTAAATGCCCAGTAAGGGAATAATAGGTTCTTATGGTAACTCTATATTCATCCTTTTCAGGAGTCTCCATATTGATTTCCATAGTGGTTGACAGTTTTTAAAAAGATTTTATTTGCTTTATAATTAATTAATTAATTAATTAAATTTAAGAGAGAAAAGCAGATAGAGAAAACTGGCATGCCAAGTCCTCTAGCCACTGCAGACAAACTCCAGACACCACATGCCATTTTGTGCACTGGCTTTACATGGGACAGTTTCCATACACATAACAAAATGTATTTTGATCATAGTCCTCTCCCATTACTTTCTTTTGTCCGACCCTCTGCATCCCCCTTTCCACGGAACACCTTCTTACAAAGTAGTTTGTGCTTTCTATTTTGATGGATGCATCAACCCACATTTTAGCTCTGATTAAAAGCAGATACTGTACCATAAAATCCCATTTTATATCATATAGAGATTCCAGAATTATGGGAACTTAGCCACATTACTTGCTTTAGCCAGTAGAACAATAGTAAATGTGATACAAGTAGAGATTTCAAAAAGTGATTGCACATTGGGCCTGAGTTCTCTTCATGCTCTTGGGACTCTTGTGATTACCACTATGTAAGTAAGCCTAGGCTAGTCTGCCAGATAATAAGTTATGTGGCTAATCTCTCTCCATTACCCTACCTGGTTTTAGCAGGTCAACACTCAGACATGTCAAAGAGGCCATTATAGATCATCTAGTGCAAAGCTGTCCAGCCAGACCTGCCAAGACAATTCATAGAAGTGTGATGAATAATTTGTTTGTAGTTTTAAGTTTAAATTTGTAGTTTAATTGTTTGTAACTTATTTGATGGTGTGTTATATGTCAAAATTTAACTGAAAAAAATTAAGTGAAAATGGTTCTGGGCAATATCCTTAATAACTCAAAGGTATTTTAGGCGGGGATAGCAAAATAGTTTGATTTTACATCTCTTTTCTGCTTTTGCATGTGTGTGTGTATAATGTGGTGTGTGTGGTGTATGCACCCATGTGCTGTGGTGGGGTGTGCTCACCTTCAGGGGCTAGAGTGGAACTTTGGGAGTCCTGCACCATTGTTCTTCTGTTCATTCTTATTTGAGCCCAAGTCTCTTCCTGATTTCAGAACTTGCCATTTTTTTTGTGTGTGAGCTTCTGGGATTCTTGGGTCTCTGCTCCTCACAGGAGTGGAGTGGGGTTAAAGACTTATGTGGGCACACCCAGCTGTTTATACGTGTCCTAGAGATTCAAACTTAAGATGTCTCTCAGACCTCGGGCTCTTATGCTTTCACAAAAGTGCTCTTAACTGCAGAGCCATCTCTCCAGCCCTGCACTTGTTTTTTTTTTTTTTTTTTTTTTTTTTTTTTTAGTATTGTTTCAGGGTTAAGAGCCAATGATGCTTTTCTGGGCTCTGTCTGAGCTTAGTACTCCCCAAGCCAGTGGCTTTCAAGGTCTTGTGTACAATTAGCAAAGGATTGAAAAACGAACACATAGACAAGGGTAAATTATGAAATATTTATTTTAAGAGAGAGGACAGGTAACAGAGAAGAAAAGTAGAAAGGGTCCCAAGCTGAGGAAGGACCCATTCTGCGAGGGTTCCAAAGAGGGAAAAATTCAAGAAAATTGACATGGCAATTGGGGTCAGGTGTTTTAATAAATTAGGCATACAATTAGGGTGTGTCTCATAGCCAAATTCAAATGTATATGAAGGACCTTGATTAGTTGGTGGGCCCAAGAGGAGAGCACAGACTCAGAACAGACCTGCCCATGGGAGTAAAAGACCACAAAAAATTCAGGACAAAGACTCAGGTAGATGCTCTTTGTCACCATCTTGAATCAGACTGTTTCAACACTGAATCAGAAGTTTTTTTTCTAGTCTTGATAGGGAAGGGCTGCGTCTGTGTTATTTTGGGCCAGTGTGTCTGTCTACCTGCAAAACAAACCTACCTTTCTCCTATCCTCTTGATAATTCAGACAAGAATGGGCTCATTGTAACATCCTGTTATCTTAGTTATTATTTTTTCCATGTTGCAGAGGGGTAAACTGAGTCTCATGGAACTTAAGTGACGTGTCTAAGGGAACATAAGTATTAAATAGTGGAACTACAAATTGAGTCAAGTTCTTGGTAAATCTAGAGGTCTTACTTTTTCCTATGATATCAAACCATATCCTTCATGTCTTTTCATGTATTTGGGATTAATATGAAAGATGTACCAGTCTTATTCATCCTAAGATGTTTTGAAGTAACTTATTTTTCAGTAAAACAAAGCAAAATCTCCACAACTGGTATATAATACTGTGTATTGTATGTTGTTAAGACTCTTAGAATAATCTTTAGTACGTTTCTCTCTCTGTGTGTGTATTGGATGTAGTGTGTGCAATGTGTTGTACGTGGTGTATGCACATGTATCTACCCTTGCAGTGCCTCCTATGTGTCACCTGTGGTGGGGGTTGCTTGCCCGTGGTGGCTGGGGTGGAACATTGGGTGTCCCACTCTGTTGCTTTTTTGCCTGGTATTGTTTTGGAACTGCAGCCTCCTTTTATTGATTCCAGAACTTGTGGAACTCCAAAGATTGTTGGATATCTGCTCCGCTGCAGGACTGGGTGATATGTGGCCATGCTCAGGTGTTTTATGTGGGATCTGAAGTTTTGAACTCTGGTAGTCTCAGACCCTCTCAGGTCCTCGTGCTTGTTGCAGGAAGCATACAACTACACAATCCCTAATCCTTAATACATACATACAATTCCAAAGCATTAGATTCATAATCTGCTCTTAATTACATTGCTGTATATATGTACATGCTCATGATAAATAAGCATCTGTGCAGTGCATTATAAGCACTGGAGATGTTTTCATTTTCATTCTGGGAAGAGTCACCTCATTCTCTCACTACACTTGTGTAATTATTCTTTTATGCCTCTGTTTTCTATTCATGCTCAGGTGTTTGTGGGATAATAGTGTATTTCAATTCCTACTTTCCTTTTATTGTACTATATCTATTATTGCAAACAATGAAGTAAATCCTCTGGAGTACACAAGCTCCTGCATGGATATAAACATATAGAAAATCATATATATATATTTTTAATTTGAGAGACAGAGAGAGAGAGAGAGAGAGAGGAAGAGGCAGAGAGAGAATGGGCACACTAGGGCTTCTCAGCCGCTGTGAACGAACACCAGATGTGTGCACCCCCTTGTGCGCATGTGTGACATTGTGCGCTTGTATCACTTTTTGTGTCTGGCTAAACTATGGACCTGGAGATTCGAATGGGCATTCTTAGGCTTCACAGGCAGGCACCTTAACGGCTAAGCCATCTCTCCAGCCCCCAAATCATATTTTTGTAATTTATTTATTTATTTGAAAGGACAAAGAATAAATGAATGAATGAGAATGAGCATGCCAGGGCCTCTTGCTACTGCAGATAAACTCCAGATGCATGTGGCATTCTGTGCATCTGGCTTTATGGAGGTACTGGGGAACTGAACCCGGGCCATCAAGCTTTGTAAGCAAGTACCTTGACCACTGAGCAATCTCTCCAGCCCTAAAAATCATATTTGATAAGAACTATAGCTTTTTAAAATTTTTCTTTATTTATTTCAAGGGGGAGAGAGAGAGAGAGATAAATGAAGAGAATGGGAGTACCAGGGCCTTCTAGTCACTGAAGACGATCTCCAGATGCATGTACCACTTTGTGCATCAAGCTTTATGTGGGTACTGGGGAATTGAACCTGGGTCCTTAGGCTTTGAAGGCAACTGCCTTAGCTACTAAGCCATCTTTCAAGCCCAGAACTCTAGTTTTTAATGTAATTCTTGAAGGACCTTAATTACAAAAGACAAAACATGCTATTGGCTATATATTGTAACACATAAACCATTTCCACTTTCCATTATATTAGTATAAGTGTTTCATTATGCATGTATATTAGGGTATAAAATTTCAATGGCAACAAACAGGTGTATGGCATGGGAACTAAAATTGTTTTCTTTTTCTTTTTCTTTTTTTTTTCTTTCTTTTCTTTTTTTTTTTTTTTTGAGGCAAGCCCAACAGACTGGCTTTTTTTTTTTAATGCAAGAGAATGAGAGCGAGAGTAAGAGAGAGAGAATTGGCATGCCAAAGTCTCCAACCACTGTAATCAAACTCCAGATGTGTGTTCCAACTTGTGCTCATGTACGACCTTGCCATCTTTTCTGCCCAGTTCCTTTTTAAAATATTTTATTTATTTATGAGAGAGAGAGAGAGAGAGAGAGAGAGAGAGAGAGAGAGAGAGGCTGGTAGAGAGAGAGAATGGGTGCACCAGGACCTCCAGCCACTGCAAATGAACTCCAGAGGCAGTTCCTCCTTGTGCATCTGAATTCACGTGGGTACTGGGGAACTAAACCTGGGTCCTTTGGCCTTGCTGGCAAGCGCTTTAACCACTAAGCCATCTTTCCAGTCCTAAAATTAATTCCTATCTTGTACTCCATAGCAGACAATATACTTAAGACAGTTCTACATAACTCAGTATCTTCCAGTTTCTTTTTTATATTGCTTCAAATTTAAACTCTTTGAATTTTATTTCACTCATTTTTCCCTATTAGCATCAAATTATATTCTCCCTATCATAGAATTTTATTTTAAAACATATTTTAAAAAGTTTTATTTATTGAGGTAGGTATGGTGGCACATGTCTTTAACTCCAGCATTTCGGAGGCAGAGGTAGGAAGATTGCTGTGAATTTGAGGCCATTCTGGGACCACAGAATAAATTCCAACTCAGTCTGGGCTAGAGCAAAACCCTACCTCAAAAAGAAAAAAAAAAGAAAAAGAAAAGAAAACTAGTCAGGCATGGTGGCACACACCTTTAATCCCAGCACTCAAGAGGCAGCGGTAGAAGGATCACTGTGAGTTTGAGCATAGTGTGGGAATACAGAATTGTTTGAGGATAGCCTAGGAGGGAATACAGAGTGAATTCCAGGTCATGCTGGATAGTGTGAGACCTTATCTTTAAAAAAACCACTTCACATACTTTTTAATGGTAAGAACATTTGCAATCTACTCTTTTAGCAATTTGGAAACACACAATATTTGATTAATTTTAGTCACTTTGCTGTGAATTAGATAATCAAAGTTTATTCCCCTGTTGGAATAGAAGGGGGAAAGGGAAATATTGATCAAAGGTTTAGAGTATTCTAATACAGTTTTATTTTATAAGGCTACTATTTGTCTGAAGAAATATACATAAATAAAATTTATTTTTTGAAGTACTTTTTATGGATAGAGTTAAGGTTTCCTCAACAGTATTTTCCTTTAATAGATACTAGCACATTTAACCTATTTAGGTATATGCTACGAAGAAGATCTGGTCTAACACATCTATCTTTCATATATTGCTTTGTAGGAATCCCTTCTATATTCTAGGTATGAACTCATTGTTATATATTACCTATTCTCAATCTAGAACTCATGATCTCTCTGCCTCAGTCTCCAGAGTCCTGGGACTACAGGCATGCACCAACATGCATGTCTGTCCACATATCTTGAATAGCTTTAACTTTATGATGGAAAACTTATTTCAAACTTTTTCATGTTAATTAACAGGTCATTAATTACACAAAATCATTCTTTAGATTTAACAAACCAGGAGGTACTGGTTTATCCTTGTTTTTTTATTTTAATTTCTTAGATGATATATTCATACTTATAAGGTAATATGTGATGTTTCCATACATGTATATATGATTTAATGTTTATTGTTACTTATTTCAATTGACTTTTGTAATGTTTAAATCAAGGTTGACATGCATTTCTTTAAAAATTTTTCACTTCTGGGCTAGTGGTTAAAGCACCTGCCTGCAAAGCCTAACAACCTCAGTTCTATTCCCCAGTACCTATGTAAAACCAGATGCACAAAGTGGTACATACATCTGGAGTTTGTTTGTAGTGGCTAGAGGCCCTAGCATGCTCATTCTCTGTGTCACTCTCTGCTTGCAAATAAATAAATAAAAATATTTAAAAAATTATCATTTCTTATGTGTGCATGGGTATGTGTGTGTGGGTGTGTGCTGGTGGATATGTGTGGGGTGTGCATGCATGTGTGTGTGTACTGAAGCCTTGAGTGTTGTTCCTTGGGAATGTCATCTACTTTTTTCTGAGACAGGGTCTCTCATGGGCCTGTATGTTCATTAAATAGGCTATACAAGCTTACCAGTGAGCTGCAGGTATCTGCCAGTCTCTGTCTCTCTAGTTCTTGGATTACAAGTCTGTGCTACCATGTCTACTTTTTTGGTTCCAAACATAAATCCTTTTAGCTTGTATCTGTCAAGGTTTGCCTACTTTTAAGCTTTAAATTCTTAGAAGAGTAAAATTGCAGGTTAGAAACTAGTATCTCTTCTGATCATGTCAATTATTGCTTCTCTATTGTTTCACCCTCCATTGTCATCTAACTGTTATTCCTCTGTAGAGAATCTTTCCATCTTTGTACATTTTTTTAAGTAGAAAGTTGAATGGATACATCATATGTTAGTACCATCATTTCCCTCATTCTGCTGAGGGTCCTTCTCAGTGTGACTGCTGGTATTCACCCTTGGTTGTGGGTTAGGAGATGTGAGAGAATCAGTCAGTCATTGTAAATTGGATGGGGGCAATGCCTCTGGACATTCCCTTCCACTCTGTGGCTCTTAATAGTTTCCACCCCAACTTCCGCAACTTCCCTGAGCTGTGGTGTGTGTGTTTTAAGTCTACTTTAGTATTGTACTCTCAGTACATTCTAGATTTCTGCTTTGGTGCGTTTTGAGTATTCTCAGCATCTGTCTCCAGGACCCTTTTGCTGGTTACCAAGCTCATATTGAGGCAGCACTCTTGCTCATTTCACCAGTTCCTATGTGGTTTCACCTGGGTCCTGGCTGATGAGCGAGGGGTGGCTTATCTCTTCGTTCTAGCTGACTTCTGAAAAAGAAAAACAGATTCTCCAAAGGAGAGTGAGGTAAGCATAGGTTCAATGTGATAAGCATTATTAATTATTAATATTATTAATAATTATATTAATTATGACATCATATATAATAATTACATTATTATTACATTAATTAATTATATTATTAATTAAGAGTGATTTTGGTTGGTGTAGCCTCTCTTATGGCTAAAGACTAGTGGGAGGTTTTTGTTAGAGTCCGTGATTTTGGTCTCCATAGGAATCTGATTTGGGCCCCAGTTCCAGGTAAGAGTTCCTTTCCATTAAGTAGATCTCTTAGGCAATCACAGATCCATTGGTTACCCACCTAGGCTAGGTGCCACTATTGCACAGGCGTGTCCATCTGGTCAGGCTGGTTGCTTTTTATAGCAGTGTCTCCTGTTAGCCCACAAAGGTTGTTGGCCATTTTCCCTCAGAAGCTCATGTAGTGCTTTCCAGCACTCTGTGGGCAGACCATCTGTGGACTGGCTTCCTTCCAGATTCCATGTGGATCTCTCAAAGTTCTGTGTTGGCAGCATGTGCTGTCTTCAGGTAGGTAATCAAGTGCTTTGACAGAAGCCTGTCTTGTTTTGGGGACCTCATAGGTCTTTCCAATTAACAGCTCAATGTGGATTGTAACCAATTTTGGGGGCTGGGAGTTACAAGCCACAGCCAAATATTTTAGGGTTAGACTTCATCCCACCCTCTCCAGGGACCCTTCATCTTCTTTTTTCTTTACATTTATAACTTTAGTTTTATTTGAAAGAAAAAGAATTGCTCATGCCTTTTTAAATTGCCTTGCCCAGATTTTCAGGATTTCATGCAAGTCTATTTATTCATTTATGTATTTATTTATTTTTATTATCTTATTTATTTATTTTTATTGGTTATGTACATAGTGTGTATACAGTCATGTTGGTACAATTGTTAGCCTCCTCCCTGTCCTCCCCCTCTGAAGGCACCCTCCTCCTTGAAATGTGGGTCATGTATTGTAGGGGTAGCCATCAGTTATGGGGAAGAGGCAATGTCTCTGTACATAATGTCCCAACTTTTGGCTCTAACAATCTTTCTGCCCCCTCTTCTGTGAATTTCCCTGAGCCATGTTGGGTTCGTTTTAGGTCTACTTCAGTGATGAAGTCTTGGGAGCCTCTGTGTCTCTTGATATCTGATTTGGTAGGAGTTGAGTGTTCTCTGTGTCTATCTCCTTCGCCCTTGTGCTGGTACCAGGTTCACTGATAAAGCAGCACTCTTGCTCATTCCCCCAATTACTCTATGGTTCCAGCTGGGGCCCTGGTACTGGGCTGATTCTGTCCTCAGGTTCAGGGTTCCAGGGCCCTTCTTATCCTACAATTCCTGTATACTCCTGTTGAAGGTTGTATCCTTAGCCTGCTATCAAGGAGAAAGGTTTCTATGGAATGAATTCATTTTGGATTAGTTTTGTGTGCATTTCCCCCACCCTCCCATTACTCTTCCCCCACAAACTTCCATGCCTGTTATCTGACCCTTGAGTTGCCTGTCAGATATGCCTGCAACTTAAAGTGTTCCAGTTTAGGAAGCACAGATTAAGGAGAATATGCGGGGTTTATCTTTCTGTGCTTGTGTGAGTTTACTTCGTAAGATCTGTTCCAAGTCTGTCCATTTACCTACAAATTTCATTATATTTTTTTTATTTACTGCTGAGTAGAATTCCATCATGTATATGTACCACATTTTTATTATCCTGACATCAAATGTTGGGCATCTGGTTTGATTTCAGTTTTTAGCTATGGTGAATTGAGCAGCTATAAACACAGTTGAGCAAATATCTGCAGTGAAGCATGGAGCCTTTAGGGTAAATGCCCAATCGAGGGATAGCTGGGACAGTTGGTAACTCTATTTTCATCTTTTTCAGGCGTATTCATATTGATTTCCACATTGGTTGTACAAGTTTGCACTCACACCGACAATGAATGAAGGTTCCTCTTTCCTCACATCCTCACCAACATTTATTTTCACTTGATTTTTTTAATGATAGCCATCTTGACTAGAGTAAGGTGGAATCTCATAGTTGTTTTAATTTGCATTTCCCTGATGGTTAAGGATGTTGACCATTTTCTTAAGTGAGTATTAGCCATTTGTATTTCTTCCATTGAGAACTCCTTATTCAGTTCTCTGCCCCATTTTTGGAGTGGATTTTTTGTTTTTTTATTGTTTAGTTTTTGAATTCTTTGCAGATTCTAGATATTAGGCCTCTGTCAGTGGTATAGCTAGTGAAGATATTCTCCCATTCTGTGGGTAGTCTGTAGAATCTGTTTATGGTATATTTGTACAAAAGCTTTAAAGCTTTATGAGCCCACTGGTTGAGTGATTGTTTAATTTCCTGCGCTACTGGGATATTATTCAGGAAGTGTTTTCCCGTTCCTGCATCATGAAGAGTTCCCCCTCTCTTTTCTTCCAGGCAATTAAGAGTTTTAAGTCTTACGTTGAGTTTTTTTTTTTTTTTTTTTTTTTTTTTTTTTTTTTTTTTTTTGAGGCAGAGTCTTGCTCTATCCTAGGCTGACCTGGAATTCATTATGTAGTCTCTGGGTGACCTCAATCTCAAGGCGATCCTCCTACTTCTGCCTCCTGAGTGCTGGGATTAAAGGTGTGCACTATCATGCCCAGCATGTTGAGGTCTTTAATCCATTTGGAGTTGATTTTTGTGCATGGTGAGAGGAGTGGGTCTAGTTTCATTCTTGTACATATGATTATCTTGTTTGACCAGCATCATTTGTTGAAGATGCTGTCCTTTCTCCAGCAAATATTGTTGGCTCCTTTGTCTCAAAAATATCAAGTAGCTGTAGTTGCATGAACTAAGGGCTGGATCTTCAATTCTGTTCCATTTTTCTATATGTCTGTTTCAATGCCAGCACTATGCTTTTTTATTTTTAGTAATTTAAAAAATTACTTATTTATTTGAGAGAGAGAGAGAGGCATAGAGAGAGAGAGAGAAAGTCAGAGAGAGAATGGGTGTGCCAAGGTCTGTAGCTATTGCAAACGAACTCCAGATGCATGTGCCTCCCTTGTGCATCTGGCTTATGTGGGTCCTGGGGAATCAAACTGAGGTCCTTTGGCTTTGTAGGGAAGTGCCTTAACTGCTAAGCCATCTCTTCAGCCCCTACCATACTCTTTTTGTTACTATGGCTTTGTAGTATAGCTTTAGATAAGATATTGTGATAATTCCAAAGGTGCTTCTTTTGCTGAGGACATTTTTGGATCTCTGAGGCCTTCTATCATTCCATGTAAATTTTGAGATTACTTTTTCTATCTCTGTTAGGAATGATTCTGGGATTTTTATTGATACTGTGTTGAATCTGTACATTGCTTTTTGTAAAATTTAGCCATTTAAGTGGCAAAGATTTTCTCCCATTCAGTAGGTAATAATTTGGATACCCAAACTCTGCCATTCCAGGATTTTTAGATCTCTGTGAAGCATGGGCATTAAGTCTTTCCAATCTTAATTCTACTTAGGAGCATGGGAGGTCCCATCTTCTTATTTATTTATTTAGTGATTTTATGTTTTCAGTATATAGGTCTTTCATCTCCTCAAGTAGTGTTATTCCAAGGTGTTTGATTTTTTTTGTGGCTATTGAAAACTGAATAGCCTTGGTAATTTCTCTCACTGTATTTTTGTCTTATGCGTGTAGGACTGCAATTGATTTTTGTGTGTTGATTTTGTATCTTGCCACTTTTGCTGAGTTTATCATCTTTAGAGTTAAAAAAAATATTTTTGAAAGATAGACAAGGAGAGAAAGAGAGAGAGAGAGAGAGAGAGAGAGAATGAACACACCAGGGCCTTTCAGCTGCTGTGAATGAACTCCAGATGCATGCATCCCCTAGTGCGCATGTGCCATATTGCACACTTGCATCACTTTTGTATCTGGCTATGTGGGACCTGGAGATTCAAACAAGTGTTCTTAGGCTTTGCAGGCAAGTGCCTTAACCGCTAAGCCATCTCACCACCAACCCCCTTTAGAATTTTTTGGTAGAGTCTTTCGGATTGCTTATGTAAAGGATCATGTTGTCTGCCAATAGGGAAGCAGGAGCCCTGGGGTCTGGGGAACAGGGAGGTGGGGAACCAATGAGTAGTTCTGGCCTACTCACTCTACAAGGGCACCCTCTGACACAGGAGAACAGGGAGTTGGGAAGCCAGGAGCCTGTAAATCAGGAATCTGGGAGCAAAAGGCCTGATTCTGCAGCATGCATGCAGGGTCCAGGCTGCCCCATGCCAGCACCAGCACCAGTGAACTGGGAGGTTCTGGGGATTGAATGCAGGTCCTTCCTCATGATTGCTAGGCAAGAACTTTTCTGACTAAATCCGTTTCTCAGTCCCCATTTGTCATTGCTGTATTGTAAATATATTCAAAATCCTTCCTTTTATCTTGGTTGTTTTTGTTTTGCTTTTTGGTGTTGAATATCAAACCCATATCTTTCCACATGCTAAGCATATGTTTAACCATTGAACCCAGCCCCCAAAGTAATGGGTTGTGACAGGATGTCTTGTCACTGCAAATGAACACTAGACCCTTATGCCATTTATTGTGTCTGGCTTACATGCATAGCTTGCCAATTGAACCTGGGCCTCAGGTTTTGTAACCAAGCACATTTAACCACTGAGCAATCTTCCCAGCCCCTGCAAAAGGGATCTTCTTTCCCCACATACTTGATAGCATTTGTTGTCATATATATATATTGTTGTTGTTGACAGCCATCATGTCTGAGGTAATATGGAATCTCAAACACTTTTAGTTTACATTTACCTGATGACTAAGGATGTTGAATACTTTAAAAAATATTTTTAAGAGAGAGAGAGAGAGAGAGAGAGAGAGAGAGAGAGAGAGAGAGAGAGAGAGAATATGGATGTTCCAGGGCCTCCAGCCACTGCAAATGACTCCAGACACATGAGCCACCTTGTGTATCTGGCTTACATGGTCCTGGGGAATCTAACCTGGGTCATTTGGCTTTGCAGGCCAGTGCCTTAATCACTAAGCAATCTTTCCAACTCTGAATACTTTTAAAAGTATTTATTGGCTATTTGCATTTCTTCCTTTTTTTTAAAAAAATAAAATTTATTTATTTATTAGAGAGAGAGAGAAAGAATAGGCATGCCAGGGCCTCTAGCCACTGCAAATGAACTCCAGATGCATGTTACGTGGGACCTGGAGAATCAAGCATGGGTCCTTAGGCTTCTCAGGCAAGCGCCTTAACCACTAAGCCATCTCTCCAGCCATTGTGTTTCTTCTTTTAAGAACTGTATATTCAGTTCATTTCAATTCCCAACTTCTATGAGATCACCTAGTTGTTAGATTTCACATCAACAATATACCAAAGGTTCCCTTTTCTACACATCTACACAACTTTGCCAATGTTTTTTTTTTTTTTTGGCAGTAGCTATTCTTAGTGTGGTGAGAGCTCATTGTAGTCTTTGTTTGTTTGTTTGCTGACCTGGAATTCACTCTGTAGTCTCAGGGTGGCCTCTGAGTCACAGCAGATCCTCCCACCTGTCTCCCAAGTGCTGGGATTAAAGGTGTGTGCCACCATGCCTGGCTCATTGTAGTTTTTATTTTCATTGTAGTTTTTGTTTGGACTTTCTTGATGGTTCTCTTGTCTTAACCTCCTGAGTAGCTGACACTAAAGGCATGTACCATTCTGACAGGTTTGACTATTTTAATTGAGCTATTTACTTATATTTTTCAAATTAGTTGTTTCAGTTCCTTACACATCATGAATATCAATTCTTTGCCAATTTATAATTTTTAAATATTTTCCCTATTGTGTAGGTTGTTTCTTCATTCTTTCAGTTGTTTCCTTTGCTGTGCAGAAGCTTTTTTGCTTGATGCAATCCCATTTGTGTATTTATTGTTTCTTATAGTTTAAGGTCTTGCCTGAATAAAGATACTCATTCCAATGTCCAGAAGTGTGTCCAAATGTTGCTTCAAGTATTTTTTTAATTTTATTTTTATTGGCAATTTCTTTAATTGTAGACAATATCCCATGGTACTTCTCTCCCTCCTGCCACTTTCCCCTTTGAAACTTCACTCTCCATCATATCCCCTCCCTCTCTCAATCAATCTCTCTTCTTCAAGTATTTTTATTGTTGAGAATCTTGTATTTGGGGCTTTGATTCTTTCTGAGTTGAGTTTTAAAAATAGTTTATTAGGGGCTGGAGAGCTGGCTTAGTGGTTAAGGCGCCTGCCTGCTAAGCCTGAGAACCTGGTTCCAATCTCCAGGTCCCACGTTTAGCCAGATGCAAAGTGACGCAAGGGTGCAATGCCGTACTTGACCACAAGGGGGCGCACACATCTGGATTTCGTTCACAGCAGATGAGAGTCTGCTGGCGCGCCCATCTCTGTCTCCCTCTCCCTCTCTGTCTGTCTCTCTCTGTGTCTCTCCAAAAATAAAAAAATAAAAATTAAAAAAAATATTTTATTAGGGCTGGAGAGATGGCTCAGTGGCTAAAGGTGCTTGCTTGCCAAGCCTGATGATTTAGGTTCAAAACACCATTGCCCACGTAAAGCCAGGTGCATAAAGTGGTGCATGCGTTTGGAGTTCAATTGCAGTGGAAGGGGGCTTTGGCATGCCCATTCTCATTTTCTTTCTCTCCCTCCTAAATAAATAAATAAATATTAAAAATTTTGTTTAAAAATAATTTATTAGGGCTGGAGAGATGGTTAAGTGGTTAAGGTGCTTGCCTAAGGACCCAGGTTCTATTCCCCAACACCGACATAAGCCAGGTACACAAGGTGGTACATGTGTCTGGAGTTCATTTGCAGGTGGCTAGAGACCCTGGCATGCCCATTCTCTTTTTCTATCTGCCTCTCTCTTTTTCCAACAAACAAACAAACAAACAAACAAACAAACAAACAAACAAACTCTCTATAAAGTGTTTAAAAATAATTTATTTTTGTGTGTGTTTGTGTGTGTGTACCCACACATGCATTTGTGTGCAGTCATGTGAGCACAGGCATGTGTTATGGAGCACATGTAGAGGTCAGAGGACAACCTTAGGATTCAGTTTCACCTATCCATCTTATTGGAGGCAGGGGTTTCTGGATCTGGGTTCTCACTGAGTTTCTTCTATCTTGCTATCAGTGTCAGCATGGTGGGATGACCAAAGTCCTCCGTGGCTTGGGGTTTGAGGATCTAACTCATATACTGCACTTTAAGCAGTGAGCACTTTATCCACTAAGCCATCTCTCCTCCTCCCCTCCCCTGCTTTTCTCCATTCCTTTCCCTTAGGCCATCCCCCAACCAGTATTCTGCCAAGTTACTTTTCATGTTGCTTTGATCAAACACACGAAAAAGGCAATTTAAGGGAGAAAGGTATTATTTTAAATTACAACTAAAGGGAATACAGCTCATTTATAATGGAAAAGGCAAGGCAGCTTATTATATTGCATCTGCAGTTAGAAGCAGTGACAGTTGGATGCTGGTGTTCTACTCTCTCTCTCTCTTTTGATGTTCTTCTTTTTTTATTGAGAACTTCCATAATTATAGACAATAACCCATGGTAATTCCTTCCTTCCCCCACTTTCCCTTCTCACTCTCTCTTTTCTTTAATATGGGACCTCAGCCCATGGAATGGTGGTACTCACAGTTAGGATGGATCTTTCCCCTTCAGGTAGCCTATTCTAGAAACTCCCTCACAGAGGTGTGTCTCACAGATGGTTCTAGATCCATTTAAGATGGCAGGCAATCAATGTTTACTATCACAAGAATGTTTTTCTATTTTCTGTGTCTTCTTTAATTTTCATTAACATTTTAGATTTTGGTGACGGGGCTCAAATTCAGAGCCTTGTGTATGCTAGGTAAATGCTCTACTAATCCCTGACTGAGCTATATCCCCAGTCCTTACAGTTTTCGTTGACCTTTTATCTTTTTGGTTAAATCTATTCCTAGGCATAAGTGTAATTTTATTTGTGGAGGGCTTTCACATATTTGATGAAATTTATTCCTAGATATTTCATTTTGCTTTAGGTATTTGGAAATGGTGTCCTGTTCTTGATTTTTACTTAACATAATTTGCTGTTGGTACATAGTAATAGTATTTTGTCTGTTGATTTTATTGAAATTGAAACTTTCCTGCATTTTTAGATCTAATTGTTTTTCTGGAAGTCTTTGTGATTTTCTATATATCAGTTCATATTATATATAAACAGTAAAAATTTGACTTTTGCTTTTCCAATTTTGATTCTTTTAGTTTTTTTCTAGTCTGATTGCTCTGGCTCTGACTTTCCGTACTGTGAAGAACAAAGGTGGTGAAAGTAGGCATTCTTGTCTTGCTCTAGCTCTGAGCTTTTAGCTTTTCCACATTCAGGATGAGGTTAGCTATTTCCTTATTATTGGTGTTCTTCATTATGTTGAGTTATAATTTTTTATACCTAATGTGTTTTTAGTTTTTAAAATTATTTGTGTGTATGTATATATGTATGTGTATAATGTGTGTGTATCTCTGTGTGTATGTGTGTGGACACAAACATTCTATGGCATATGTGTGGTGGTCTGATGACAACCTCAGAGTGTTTGTCCTCTCCTTCCCTCTTGTCTGAGATAGGTTTCCCTTGTTTTTGCTTTGTTTTGTTTGTTTTGTTTTTGTTTTTGCTCTTTTTCGAGGTAACGTCTTGCTTTAGCCCAGGCTGACCTGGAATTCACTATGTTGTCTCAAGGTGGCTTCAAACTCACAGCGATCCTCCTACCTCGGCTTCCAGAGTGCTGGGATTAAAGATGAGCAGCACCATACCTGGCTTGTTTTGTTTTTGCCACTTTGCACCAGGTAGCTGGCCTGTGAACTTCTGGATTCTCCTGGCTCTACCTGCCACTGCTATAAGCATATTGGGATTACAGATTTGTGTGCTACTTTGTGTCTGATTTTATTTTTATTTTTATTTTTTATTTATTTATTTTTTGGTTTTTCGAGGTAGGGTCTCACTCTAGTTCAGGCTGACCTGGAATTCACTATGTATTCTCAGGGTGGCCTCAAACTCACGGCAATCCTCCTACCTCTGCCTCCCCAGTGCTGGGATTAAAGGCATGCACCACCACACCCGGCCTGTGTCTGATTTTATGTGGATGCTGGGGAATCAAATTTGGAACAGCAGGCTTTCAAACAAGAGCCTTTTAAAAAGAGAAATCTTTCCAACCTAGATTTTTTTTTTTTTAATCACGAAGGGATGTTGAATTAAAAAATTCGTTTATGTGTACGTATGTGTATAGTTGTATGGGTATAAACATATTTATGGGTGCATGTGGAGGTCAGAGGAGAACCTTTGAGGTTGGTCCTCTCCTACCTTGTTTGAGACAGGATTGCTATTGTTTTTGCTGCTGGGAAGGCCAGAGAGCTGGTCCATGAGCTTTGTGATTCTCTTGACTCTGTTTCCCATTGTAATAGGTGCATTGGGATTATAGACCCATGTACCACATTGTGTCTGGCTTTGCATGGGTACTGTGGATTTGAAATTGGGTTGGTAGGTTTGCAGAGCAAGTGTTTTTAACCATTAAGCCATTTCCCTAGTCTAGGGACATTAAATTTTATAAAATGCCCTTTCTATTATTATTTAGATGATCAAATACTATAGCAATTCTCTTCTTGTTGTTAAGACAAAACACCCTATGAGAAGCAGTTTGTGGAAGGAAAGGGTTTATTATGGCTTTTAGTTTCAAGGAGAAATTTTATCATGGTGGGGAAAGCACAGTAAGAGCTGACAGCTGTGTGTCACACATAAGCAGACAGGAAGCACGGCGAGTGAGCTCACTGAACACCCAGTGGGCCTAGGCTAATAAATCTCAATGCCTGCCTCAGTGACACACCTCCTCCAGCAAAGCTCTACTTCCCAAAGGCTCCACAATTTGGAGATTAAGAATGAAGCTTGGGGTTGGGAGATTGCTCAGTGGTTAAGGCGCTTGTCTGCAACGTCTAATGACTCTGGATTCAATTCTCCAGTACCCACGTAAAGGCAGATGTACAAAGTAGCACATGCATGTGGAATTTGTTTGCAGTGACTAGAGACCATGGTGTGTTCATTCTCTATCTCTCTCTTTCTCCTTTCTGACTCTCTCTTCTTGCAAATAAATACAAAATTTTTTTTAAATGAATGAAGATTAACAACAAACTCATGAAGCAATGAGGGACATCTTACATCCAAACTACCATGTATGCTTTTGTCCTACATGGTATATTTACATTTATTTATTTGTATATATTGAATCATTTTTGCATCACTGAATGAACTTACTTGATCATGGTGAATAATCTTTTTAATGTGTAGTTGGATTCAGTTTGCTATTATTTCTTGAAGAATTTTTTATTTGTGCCATCTTTTTTGTTGTGTCCACATCTGTCTTTGGTGTCTCTTCATTTGGGGGGGGGGTAGAAGGATGATTTTTGAGATAGGATCTTGCTGTAGCCCAGTCTGACTTGGAGTTTACTGTGTAGTCTCAGGGTGGCCTCAAACTCCTGTCAATTCTCTTACCTCTGCCTCCTGAGTGCTGGGATTAAAGATGTGTGCCGCCATTCCCCGGCCTCTTCAATTTTTTAGAACAATTTACAAAGATTGTTATTGGTTCTTTAAATGTTTAATAGAATTCAACAGTAAAGATACTTGGCCCTGAGCTTTGCTTCGACAAGAGACTTTTTTTTTTTTTTTATTAGTGATTCAATCTTGTTACTTATTTTTGCTCGGTTCAGGTTTTCCCTCTTTCTCACTTCTTTCCCTCCCTCCTTTTCTTGATTTTTTTCCTTCCTTACTTCTTCCCCATTATGTAGCCTAGACTAAACTGCTCTGGAACTTGTGATCTTCTTCTATTAGCATCCTGAGTGCTGAGTTTTCTGGTGTTTGCTACCATGCTCATCTCGGGTTTTGTATCTTACTGTTTTCAGAACTGAATTTCAGTGACATTGATTTTAATGAAATGATACCCATTTATGGTTTTTATGTTCTGAAGTATTTTCTTTAATTTTCTGGTCAGCATATTAAGAAATGGGTTTCATTGTGATATTTACATATATTTTATTCTTTATTATCTGTAGGTCTCACTGTGTTCCCTCCTCCATGAAGTATTACACAGAGCTATGATTGTTTCCCACTAGAATGGAAACTCCAGAAGGGCCTAATAGTTGACATTGTTTGCATTGTAGCCTTACAAAAGTGGCTACAGAGTACATAGAT
>JAEOAD010002007.1:0-39271 GCA_036365145.1 Orientallactaga sibirica | reverse complement strand
GTAATCGAACAAATTGTACAAGTGAATGGATTCGCCTCATTTCTAAAGTAGTTTCTTTAGAAAGGAAACATCTTCAGTACCAACACTGTACTGTGTGAAATAAGTTAATTCGGCTTCTAGGAATCAGTTTAATTTCTACAAAGAAGGTTGAGTGCAGCAAGTTCAAACTTTCCTTGTTAATGCAATCTCAAAAGATGGCCACGTTAGAACATGCGCCTCATTTATAAAGAACTTTCTTGAGAAAAAAACATCTTCATTGCGAACATTGTAATGTGTGAAATAAGCTCATTCGGTTATAGGAATCAGTTGCTTTCCTCCAAAGAACGTTGAGTGCAGCAAGTTCAAACTTTCCTTGTTAATGTAATCTTAAAAAGATGGCCAAGTTAGTAGATTCGACTCATTTGTAAAGTAGTTTGTTGAGAAAACAAACATCTTCATTGGCTAACATTGTACTGTGTCAAA
The DNA here is from genome assembly GCA_036365145.1 of Orientallactaga sibirica. NCBI lineage: Eukaryota > Metazoa > Chordata > Mammalia > Rodentia > Dipodidae > Orientallactaga > Orientallactaga sibirica. The sequence goes on along the minus strand of JAEOAD010002007.1, from coordinate 38,809 downwards.
TAAGCTCATTCGGTTCTAGGAATCAGTTGCTTTCCTTCAAAGAAGGTTGAGTGCAGCAAGTTCAAACTTTCCTTGTTAATGTAATCTGAAAAGATGCACAACGTAGTAGATTGGCCTCATTTCTAAAGTAGTTTCTTTAGAAAAGAAACATCTTAAGTACCGAACACTGTACTGTGTGAAATAAGTTAATTCGCTTTCTAGAGTCAGTTTAATTTCTACGAAGAAGGTTGAGTGCAGCACATTAAAACTTTCCTTGTTAATGTAATCTAAAAAGATGGCCAAGTTAGAAGATTCACCTCATTTGTAAAGTACTTTGGTGAGAAAACAAACATCTTCATTGCCGAACCTTGTACTGTGTTAAATAAGCTTATTCGGTTCTAGGAATCAGTTGCTTTCCTACAAAGAAGGTTGAGTGCAGCACGTTGAAACTTTCCTTGTTAATGTAATCTAAAAAGATGGCCAAGTTAGTAGATTCGAATCATTTGTAAAGTAGTTTGTTGAGAAAACAAACATCTTCATTGCGGAACATTGTACTGTGTGAAATAAGCTTATTCGGTTCCAAGAATCAGTTGCTTTCCTACAAAGAAGGTTGACTCCAGCAAGTTCAAACTTTGCTTGCAATGTAATCTGAAAAGATGCACAACTTAGTAGATTGGCCTTATTTCTAAAGTAGTTTGTTTAGAAAATTAACATCTTCATTACGAACACTGTACTGTGTGAAATAAGTTAATTGCTTTTAGGATTCATTTAATTTCTTCAAAGAAGGTTGAGTACAGCAAGTTCAAACTTTCCTTGTTAATGTAATCTAAAAAGATGGCCAAGTTAGAAGATTCGCCTCATTTGTAAAGTACTTTGTTGAGAAAACAAACATCTTCATTGTCAAACATTGTACTTGTGAAATAAGCTCATTAGGTTCTAAGAATCAGTTGCTTTCCTACAAAGAAGGTTGAGTGCAGCAAGTTCAAACTTTCCTTGTTAATGTAATCTAAAAAGATGGTCAAGTTAGTAGATTGGACTCATTTGTAAAGTACTTTTGTTGAGAAAACAAACATCTTCATTGCGAACATTGTACTGTGTGAAATGAGCTTATTCGGTTCTAGCAATCAGTTGCTTTCCTACAAAGAAGGTTGAGTGCAGCAAGTTCAAATTCCTTGTTAATGTAATCTAAAAAGATGGCCAAAGTTAGTAGATTGGACTCATTTGTAAAGTACTTTCTTGAGAAAAACAAACATCTTCATTGCCGAACATTGTACTGTGTGAAATAAGCTCATTCGGTTCTAGGAAACAGTTGCTTTCCTACAAAGAAGGTTGAGTGCAGCAAGTTCAAACTTTCCTTGTTAATGTAATCTGAAAATATGCACAACGTAGTAGATTGGCCTCATTTCTAAAGTAGTTTCTTTAGAAAAGAAACATCTTCAGTACCGAACACTGTACTGTGTGAAATAAGTTAATTTGCTTCTAGGAATCACTTTAATTTGTACAAAAGAAGGTTGAGTTCAGCAAGTTCAAACTTTCCTTGTTAATGTAATCTCAAAAGATGGCCAAGTTAGAAGATTCGCCTCATTTGTAAAGTAGTTTGTTGAGAAAAGAAACATCTTCATTGCCTAACATTGTACTGTGTGAAATAAGCTCATTCGGTTCTAGGAATCATTTGCTTTCCTACAAAGAAGGTTGAGTGCAGCAAGTTCAAACTTTCCTTGTTAATGTAATCTAAAAAGATGGCCAAGTTAGTAGATTCGACTCATTTGTAAAGTAGTTTGTTGAGAAAACAAACATCTTCATTGCCGAACATTGTACTGTTTGAAATAAGCTCATTCGGTTCTAGGAATCAGTTGCTTTCCTGCAAAGAAGGTTGAGTGCAGCAAGTTAAAACTTTCCTTGTTAATGTAATCTAAAAAGATGGCCAAGTTAGTAGATTCAACTCATTTGTAAAGTACTTTGTTGAGAAAACAAACATCTTCATTGCCGAACATTGTACTGTGTGAAATGAGCTCATTAGGTTCTAGGAATCAGTTGTTTTCCTACAAAGAAGTTTGAGTGCAACAAGTTCAAACTTTCCTTGTTAATGTAATCTAAAACGATGGCCAAGTTAGTAGATTCGACTCATTTGTAAAGTACTTTGTTGAGAAAACAAACATCTTCATTGCCGAACATTGTACTGTGTGAAATAAGCTCATTCGGTTCTAGGAATCAGTTGCTTTCCTACAAAGAAGGTTGAGTGCAGCAAGTTCAAACTTTCCTTGTTAATGTAAACTAAAAAGATGGCCAAGTTAGAATATTCGCCTCATTTGTAAAGTAGTTTGTTGAGAAAACAAACATCTTCATTGCCGAACATTGTACTGTGTGAAATGAGCTCATTCGGTTCTAGGAATCAGTTGCTTTCCTACAAAGAAGGTTGAGTGCAGCAAGTTCAAACTTTCCTTGTTAATGTAATCTAAAAAGATGGCCAAGTTTGTAGATTCGACTCATTTGTAAAGTACTTTGTTGAGAAAACAAACATCTTCATTGCCGAACATTGTACTGTGTGAAATGAGCTCATTCGGTTCTAGGAATCAGTTGCTTTCCTACAAAGAAGGTTGAGTGCAGCAAGTTCAAACTTTCCTTGTTAATGTAATCTAAAAAGATGTACAAGTTAGTAGATTCGACTCATTTGTAAAGTAGTTTGTTGAGAAAACAAACATCTTCATTGCCTAACATTGTACTGTGTGAAATAAGCTCATTCGGTTCTAGGAATCAGTTGCTTTCCTACAAAGAAGGTTGAGTGCAGCAAGTTCAAACTTTCCTTGTTAATGTAATCTGAAAAGATGCACAACGTAGTAGATTGGCCTCATTTCTAAAGTAGTTTCTTTAGAAAACAAACATCTTCAGTACCTAACACTGTACTGTGTGAAATAAGTTAATTCGCTTCTAGGAATCAGTTTAATTTCTACTAAGGTTGAGTGCAGCAAGTTCAAACATTCCTTGTTAATGTAATCTAAAAAGATAGCCAAGTTAGTAGATTTGAAACACCAAGTTCAGAGTTTCCTTGTTAATGTAATCTGAAAAGATGCACAACTTAGTAGATTGGCCTCATTTCTAAAGTAGTTTGTTTAGAAAACAAACATCTTCATTACCAAACACTGTACTATGGGAAATGAGCTAGTTCGATTATAAGAATCACTTGCTTTCTTTCTTAAGAAGGTTGAGTGCAGCAAGTTCAAACTTTCCAACATTGTGTAATCTAACAAGATGTACAAGTTAGTGGATTCGCCATTTCTAAAGTAGTTTCTTGAGAAAACAAACATCTTCAGTACCGAACACTGTACTGTGTGAAATAAGTTAATTCGCTTCTAGGAATCAGTTTAATTTCTACAAAGAAGGTTGAGTGCAGCAAGTTCAAACTTTCCTTGTTAATGTAATCTCAAAAGATGGCTAAGTTAGAAGATTCGCCTCATTTCTAAAGTAGTTTGTTGAGAAAACAAACATCTTCATTGCCGAACATTGTACTGTGTGAAATAAGCTCATTCGTTCTAGGAATCAGTTGCTTTCCTACAGAGAAGGTTGAGTGCAGCAAGTTCAAACTTTCCTAGTTTGTGTAATCTGAAAAGATGCACAACGTTAGTAGATTGGCCTCATTTCTAAAGTAGTTTCTTTAGAAAAAAACAAACATCTTCAGTACCAAACACTGTACTGTGTGAAATAAGTCAATTCGTTCTAGGAATCACTTAATTTCCTACAAAGAAGTTTGAGTGCAGCAAGTTCAAACTTTCCTAGTTTGTGTAATCTAAAAAGATGTACAAGTTAGTAGATTCGCCTCATTTGTAAAGTAGTTTGTTGAGAAAACAAACATCTTCATTGCCGAACATTGTACTGTGTGAAATAAGCTCTTTCGGTTCTAGGAATCACTTGCTTTCCTACAAAGAAGGTTGAGTGCAGCAAGTTCAAACTTTCCTTGTTTGTGTAATCTAACAAGATGTACAAGTTAGTAGATTCGCCTCATTTGTAAAGTAGTTTGTTGAGAAAACAAACAACTTTATTGCCGAACATTATACTGTGTGAAATAAGCTCATTCGTTTCTAGGAATCAGTTGCTTTCCTACAAAGAAGGTTGAGTGCAGCAAGTTCAAACTTTCCTTGTTAATGTAATCTAACAAGATGCACAAGGTCGTAGATTGGCATCATTTCTAAAGTAGTTTCTTTAGAAAAGAAACATCTTCAGTACCAAACACTGTACTGTGTGAAATAAGTTAATTCGCTTATAGGAATCACTTGCTTTCCTACAGAGAAGGTTGAGTGCAGCAAGTTCAAATTTTCCTAGTTTGTGTAATCTGAAAAGATGCACAATGTAGTAGATTGGCCTCATTTCTAAAGTAGTTTCTTGAGAAAAGAAACATCTTAATACCGAACATTTTACTGTGTGAAATAAACTCATTCGGTTCTAGGAATCACTTTAATTTCCTACAAAGAATGTTGAGTGCAGCAAGTTCAAACATTACTTGTTAATGTAATCTAAAAAGATGGCCAAGTTAGTAGATTCGCCTCATTTGTAAAGTAGTTTTCTTGAGAAAACAAACATCTTCATTGCCGAACATTGTACTGTGTGAAATTATCTCATTCGGTTCTAGGAATCACTTGCTTTGTACAAAGAAGGTTGAGTGCAGCAAGTTCAAACTTTCCTAGTTTGTGTAATCTAAAAGATGATGGCAAGTTAGTAGATTCGCCTCATTTGTAAAGTAGTTTGTTGAGAAAAACAAACATCTTCATTGCCAACATTGTACTGTGTGAAATAAGCTCATTCGGTTCTAGGAATCACTTGCTTTCCTACAAAGAAGGTTGAGTGCAGCAAGTTCAAACTTTCCTAGTTTGTGTAATCTAACAAGATGTACAAGTTAGTAGATTCGACTCATTTGTAAAGTAGTTTGTTGAGAAAACAAACATCTTCATTGCCTAACATTGTACTGTGTGAAATAAGCTCAATTCGGTTCTAGGAATCACTTGCTTTCCTACAAAGAAGGTTGAGTGCAGCAAGTTCAAACTTTCCTTGTTTGTGTAATCTAAAAAGATGTACAAGTTAGTAGATTCGACTCATTTGTAAAGTAGTTTGTTGAGAAAACAAACATCTTCATTGCAGAACATTGTACTGTGTGAAATAAGCTAATTCGGTTCTAGGAATCACTTGCTTTCCTACAAAGAAGGTTGAGTGCAGCAAGTTCAAACTTTCCTTGTTAATGTAATCTAAAAAGATGTACAAGTTAGTAGATTGGCCTCATTTCTAAAGTAGTTTCTTTAGAAAACAAACATCTTCATTGCCAACATTGTACTGTGTGAAATAAGTTAATTTGCTTCTAGGAATCAGTTTAATTTCTAGAAGAATTGAGTGCACTTCCTGTAATCTAAAACATAGAAGGTTGAGTGCAGCAAGTTCAAACTTTCCTTGTTAATGTAATCTGAAAAGATGCACAACTTAGTAGATTGGCCTCATTTCTAAAGTAGTTTGTTTTAGAAAACAAACATCTTCATTGCCGAACACTGTACTGTGTGAAATAAGCTAATTCGATTCTAGGAATCACTTGCTTTCCTACAAAGAAGGTTGAGTGCAGCAAGTTCAAACTTTCCTAGTTTGTGTAATCTAACAAGATGTACAAGTTAGTAGATTCACCTCATTTCTAAAGTAGTTTCTTGAGAAAACAAACATCTTCATTACTTTAACATTGTACTGTGTGAAATAAGCTAATTCGGTTCTAGGAATCACTTGCTTTCCTACAAAGAAGGTTGAGTGCAGCAAGTTCAAACTTTCCTAGTTTGTGTAATCTAAAAAGATGTACAAGTTAGTAGATTCGCCTCATTTCTAAAGTAGTTTCTTGAGAAAACAAACATCTTCATTGCCGAACATTGTACTGTGTGAAATAAGCTCATTCGGTTCTAGGAATCACTTGCTTTCCTACAAAGAAGGTTGAGTGCAGCAAGTTCAAACTTTCCTTGTTTGTGTAATCTAAAAAGATGCACAAGGTAGTAGATTGGCCTCATTTCTAAAGTAGTTTCTTTAGAAAACAAACATCTTCATTGCCGAACACTGTACTGTGTGAAATAAGCTAATTCGCTTCTAGGAATCACTTTAATTTCTACAAAGAAGGTTGAGTGCAGCAAGTTCAAACTTTCCTAGTTTGTGTAATCTAAAAAGATGGCCAAGTTAGTAGATTCGCCCCATTTGTAAAGTAGTTTGTTGAGAAAACAAACATCTTCATTGCCTAACATTGTACTGTGTGAAATAAGCTAATTCGGTTCTAGGAATCACTTGCTTTCCTACAAAGAAGGTTGAGTGCAGCAAGTTCAAACTTTCCTAGTTTGTGTAATCTAACAAGATGTACAAGTTAGTAGATTCGCCTCATTTCTAAAGTAGTTTCTTGAGAAAACAAACATCTTCATTGCCAACATTGTACTGTGTGAAATAAGCTCATTTGGTTCTAGGAATCACTTGCTTTCCTACAAAGAAGGTTGAGTGCAGCAAGTTCAAACTTTCCTAGTTTGTGTAATCTAAAAAGATGTACAATTAGTAGATTGGCCTCATTTCTAAAGTAGTTTCTTGAGAAAACAAACATCTTCATTGCCGAACATTGTACTGTGTGAAATAAGCTAATTCGGTTCTAGGAATCACTTGCTTTCCTACAAAGAAGGTTGAGTGCAGCAAGTTCAAACTTTCCTTGTTTGTGTAATCTAACAAGATGTACAAGTTAGTAGATTCACCTCATTTCTAAAGTAGTTTCTTGAGAAAACAAACATCTTCATTGCCGAACATTGTACTGTGTGAAATAAGCTAATTCGGTTCTAGGAATCAGTTGCTTTCCTAAAAAGAAGGTTGAGTGCAGCAAGTTCAAACTTTCCTAGTTAATGTAATCTAAAAAGATGTACAAGTTAGTAGATTCGCCTCATTTGTAAAGTAGTTTGTTGAGAAAACAAACATCTTCATTGCCGAACATTGTACTGTGTGAAATAAGCTCATTCGGTTCTAGGAATCACTTGCTTTCCTACAAAGAAGGTTGAGTGCAGCAAGTTCAAACTTTCCTAGTTTGTGTAATCTAACAAGATGTACAAGTTAGAAGATTCGCCTCATTTCTAAAGTAGTTTCTTGAGAAAACAAACATCTTCATTGCCGAACATTGTACTGTGTGAAATAAGCTAATTCGGTTCTAGGAATCACTTGCTTTCCTACAAAGAAGGTTGAGTGCAGCAAGTTCAAACTTTCCTTGTTAATGTAATCTAACAAGATGCACAAGTTAGTAGATTGGCCTCATTTCTAAAGTAGTTTCTTTAAAAAACAAACATCTTCATTACCTAACACTGTACTATGTGAAATGAGCTAGTTCGATTTCTAAAAATCACTTGCTTTCCTACAAAGAAGGTTGAGTGCAGCAAGTTCAAACTTTCCTAGTTTGTGTAATCTAACAAGATGTACAATTTAGTGGATTCGCTCATTTCTAAAGTAGTTTATTTAGAAAACAAACATCTTCAATACAACACTGTACTGTGTGAAATAAGCTAATTCGGTTCTAGGAATCAATTTAATTTCCTACAAAGAAGGTTGAGTGCAGCAAGTTCAAACTCTCCTAGTTAATGTAATCTAAAAAGATGGCCAAATTAGAAGATGAGCCTCATTTGTAAAGTAGTTTGTTGAGAAAACAAACATCTTCATTGCCGAACATTGTACTGTGTGAAATAAGCTCATTCGGTTCTAGGAATCACTTGCTTTCCTACAAAGAAGGTTGAGTGCAGCAAGTTCAAACTTTCCTTGTTTGTGTAATCTGAAAAGATGCACAACGTAGTAGATTGGCCTCATTTCTAAAGTAGTTTCTTTAGAAAAAAAAACATCTTCAGTACCAACACTGTACTGTGTCAAATAAGCTAATTCGGTTCTAGGAATCAGTTTAATTTCCTACAAAGAAGGTTGAGTGCAGCAAGTTCAAACTTTCCTAGTTTGTGTAATCTGAAAAGATGCACAACGTAGTAGATTGGCCTCATTTCTAAAGTAGTTTCTTTAGAAAACAAACATCTTCAGTTGCCGAAAACTGTACTGTGTGAAATAAGTTAATTCCCTTCTAGGAATCAGTTTAATTTCCTACAAAGAAGGTTGAGTGCAGCAAGTTCAAACTTTCCTTGTTTGTGTAATCTGACAAGATGCACAAGTTAGTAGATTGGCCTCATTTCTAAAGTAGTTTCTTTAGAAAACAAACATCTTCATTACCAACATTGTACCATGTGAAATGAGCTAGTTCAATTCTAAAAATCACTTGCTTTCCTACAAAGAAGGTTGAGTGCAGCAAGTTCAAACTTTCCTACTTTGTGTAATCTGACAAGATGTACAAGTTAGTAGATTCGCCTCATTTCTAAAGTAGTTTATTTAGAAAACAAACATCTTCATTGCCGAACACTGTACTGTGTGAAATAAGCTAATTCGATTCTAGGAATCACTTGCTTTCCTACAAAGAAGGTTGAGTGCAGCAAGTTCAAACTTTCCTAGTTTGTGTAATCTAACAAGATGTACAAGTTAGTAGATTCGCCTCATTTCTAAAGTAGTTTCTTTAGAAAACAAACATCTTCATTGCCGAACATTGTACTGTGTGAAATAAGTTAATTCGCTTCTAGAATCACTTTAATTTCCTACAAAGAAGGTTGAGTGCAGCAAGTTCAAACTTTCCTTGTTTGTGTAATCTAACAAGATGTACAAGTTAGAACATTCGCCTCATTTGTAAAGAAGTTTGTTGAGAAAACAAACATCTTCATTGCCGAACATTGTACTGTGTGAAATAAGCTCATTCGTTCTAGGAATCAGTTGCTTTCCTACAAAGAAGGTTGAGTGCAGCAAGTTCAAACTTTCCTTGTTTGTGTAATCTAAAAAGATGTACAAGTTAGTAGATTCGAGTCATTTGTAAAGTAGTTTGTTGAGAAAACAAACATCTGCATTGCCAAACATTGTACTGTGTGAAATAAGCTCATTCGGTTCTAGGAATCAGTTGCTTTCCTACAAAGAAGGTTGAGTGCAGCAAGTTCAAACTTTCCTAGTTTGTGTAATCTAAAAAGATGCACAACGTAGTAGATGGGCCTCATTTCTAAAGTAGTTTCTTTAGAAAACAAACATCTTCATTGCCGAACACTGTACTGTGTGAAATAAGCTAATTCGCTCTAGGAATCACTTGCTTTCCTACAAAGAAGGTTGAGTGCAGCAAGTTCAAACTTTCCTTGTTAATGTAATCTAAAAAGATGTACAAGTTAGAAGATTCGCCCCATTTGTAAAGTAGTTTGTTGAGAAAACAAACATCTTCATTGCCAACATTGTACTGTGTGAAATAAGCTCATTCGGTTCTAGGAATCACTTGCTTTCCTACAAAGAAGGTTGAGTGCAGCAAGTTCAAACTTTCCTAGTTTGTGTAATCTAAAAAGATGTACAAGTTAGTAGATTCGAATCATTTGAAAGTAGTTTGTTGAGAAAACAAACATCTTCATTGCCAACATTGTACTGTGTGAAATAAGCTCATTCGGTTCTAGGAATCACTTGCTTTCCTACAAAGAAGGTTGAGTGCAGCAAGTTCAAACTTTCCTTGTTAATGTAATCTAAAAAGATGCACAATGTAGTAGATTCGCCTCATTTCTAAAGTAGTTTCTTTAGAAAACAAACATCTTCATTGCCGAACATTGTACTGTGTGAAATAAGCTAATTCGTTCTAGGAATCACTTGCTTTCTATGAAGAAGGTTGAGTGCAGCAAGTTCAAACATTCCTTGTTAATGTAATCTAAAAAGATGTACAAGTTAGTAGATTCGCCTCATTTCTAAAGTAGTTTGTTGAGAAAACAAACATCTTCATTGCCGAACATTTGTACTGTGTGAAATAAGCTCATTCGGTTCTAGGAATCACTTGCTTTCCTACAAAGAAGGTTGAGTGCAGCAAGTTCAAACTTTCCTTGTTAATGTAATCTAAAAGATGTACAAGTTAGTAGATTCGCCTCATTTCTAAAGTAGTTTCTTGAGAAAACAAACATCTTCATTGCCGAACATTGTACTGTGTGAAATAAGCTCATTTGGTTCTAGGAATCACTTGCTTTCCTACAAAGAAGGTTGAGTGCAGCAAGTTCAAACTTTCCTAGTTTGTGTAATCTAAAAGATGTACAATGTAGTAGATTCGCCTCATTTCTAAAGTAGTTTCTTGAGAAAACAAACATCTTCATTGCCAACATTGTACTGTGTGAAATAAGTCAATTCGGTTCTAGGAATCACTTGCTTTCCTACAAAGAAGGTTGAGTGCAGCAAGTTCAAACTTTCCTAGTTTGTGTAATCTAACAAGATGTACAAGTTAGTAGATTCACCTCATTTCTAAAGTAGTTTCTTGAGAAAACAAACATCTTCATTGCCGAACATTGTACTGTGTGAAATAAGCTAATTCGGTTCTAGGAATCACTTGCTTTCCTAAAAAGAAGGTTGAGTGCAGCAAGTTCAAACTTTCCTTGTTAATGTAATCTAAAAAGATGTACAAGTTAGTAGATTCGCCTCATTTCTAAAGTAGTTTGTTGAGAAAAACAAACATCTTCATTGCCAACATTGTACTGTGTGAAATAAGCTCATTCGGTTCTAGGAATCACTTGCTTTCCTACAAAGAAGGTTGAGTGCAGCAAGTTCAAACTTTCCTTGTTTGTGTAATCTAAAAAGATGTGAAGTTAGTAGATTCGCCTCATTTGTAAAGTAGTTTGTTGAGAAAACAAACATCTTCATTGCCAAACATTGTACTGTGTGAAATAAGCTAATTCGGTTCTAGGAATCACTTGCTTTCCTACAAAGAAGGTTGAGTGCAGCAAGTTCAAACTTTCCTAGTTTGTGTAATCTAACAAGATGTACAAGTTAGTAGATTCACCTCATTTCTAAAGTAGTTTCTTTAGAAAACAAACATCTTCATTACCTAACATTGTACTGTGTGAAATAAGCTAATTCGGTTCTAGGAATCACTTGCTTTCCTACAAAGAAGGTTGAGTGCAGCAAGTTCAAACTTTCCTAGTTTGTGTAATCTAACAAGATGTACAAGTTAGTAGATTCGCCTCATTTCTAAAGTAGTTTCTTGAGAAAAACAAACATCTTCATTGCCAACATTGTACTGTGTGAAATAAGCTAATTCGTTCTAGGAATCACTTTAATTTCTACAAAGAAGGTTGAGTGCAGCAAGTTCAAACTTTCCTAGTTTGTGTAATCTAACAAAAGATGTACAAGTTAGTAGATTCAGCCTCATTTGTAAAGTAGTTTCTTGAGAAAAAAAACATCTTCATTGCCAAACATTGTACTGTGTGAAATAAGCTCATTCGGTTCTAGGAATCACTTGCTTTCTACAAAGAAGGTTGAGTGCAGCAAGTTCAAACTTTCCTTGTTTGTGTAAATCTAAAAAGATGTACAAGTTAGTAGATTCACCTCATTTTTCTAAAGTAGTTTGTTGAGAAAAACAAACATCTTCATTGCCGAACATTGTACTGTGTGAAATAAGCTAATTCGGTTCTAGGAATCACTTGCTTTCCTACAAAGAAGGTTGAGTGCAGCAAGTTCAAACTTTCCTAGTTTGTGTAATCTAACAAGATGTACAAGTTAGTAGATTCACATTTCTAAAGTAGTTTCTTGAGAAAACAAACATCTTCATTGCCGAACATTGTACTGTGTGAAATAAGCTAATTCCTTCTAGGAATCACTTGCTTTCCTACAAAGAAGGTTGAGTGCAGCAAGTTCAAACTTTCCTAGTTTGTGTAATCTAACAAGATGTACAAGTTAGTAGATTCACATTTCTAAAGTAGTTTCTTGAGAAAACAAACATCTTCATTACCTAACATTGTACTGTGTGAAATAAGCTAATTCGATTCTAAAATCACTTGCTTTCCTACAAAGAAGGTTGAGTGCAGCAAGTTCAAACTTTCCTAGTTTGTGTAATCTAACAAGATGTACAAGTTAGTGGATTCGCCTCATTTCTAAAGTAGTTTATTTAGAAAAACAAACATCTTCATTGCCAACATTGTACTGTGTGAAATAAGCTAATTCGTTTCTAGGAATCACTTGCTTTTCTACTAAGAAGAAGGTTGAGTGCAGCAAGTTCAAACTCTCCTAGTTTGTGTAATCTAACAAGATGTACAAGTTAGTAGATTCGCTCATTTGTAAAGTAGTTTGTTGAGAAAACAAACATCTTCATTGCCGAACATTGTACTGTGTGAAATAAGCTAATTCGGTTCTAGGAATCACTTGCTTTCCTACAAAGAAGGTTGAGTGCAGCAAGTTCAAACTTTCCTAGTTTGTAATCTAACAAGATGTACAACGTAGTAGATTGGCCTCATTTCTAAAGTAGTTTCTTGAGAAAACAAACATCTTCATTGCCAACATTGTACTGTGTGAAATAAGCTTAATTCGCTTCTAGGAATCACTTGCTTTTCTACAAAGAAGGTTGAGTGCAGCAAGTTCAAACTTTCCTAGTTTGTGTAATCTAACAAGATGTACAACGTAGTAGATTGGCCTCATTTCTAAAGTAGTTTCTTTAGAAAACAAACATCTTCATTGCCAACATTGTACTGTGTGAAATAAGTTAATTCCCTTCTAGGAATCACTTAATTTCCTACAAAGAAGGTTGAGTGCAGCAAGTTCAAACTTTCCTAGTTTGTGTAATCTAACAAGATGCACAAGTTAGTAGATTGGCCTCATTTCTAAAGTAGTTTCTTGAGAAAACAAACATCTTCATTACCAACATTGTACTGTGTGAAATAAGCTAATTCGGTTCTAGGAATCACTTGCTTTCCTACAAAGAAGGTTGAGTGCAGCAAGTTCAAACTTTCCTAGTTTGTGTAATCTAACAAGATGTACAAGTTAGTAGATTCGCCTCATTTCTAAAGTAGTTTATTTAGAAAAACAAACATCTTCATTGCCGAACATTGTACTGTGTGAAATAAGCTAATTCGATTCTAGGAATCACTTGCTTTCCTACAAAGAAGGTTGAGTGCAGCAAGTTCAAACTTTCCTAGTTTGTGTAATCTAACAAGATGTACAAGTTAGTAGATTCACCTCATTTCTAAAGTAGTTTCTTTAGAAAACAAACATCTTCATTGCCAACATTGTACTGTGTGAAATAAGCTAATTCGGTTCTAGGAATCACTTGCTTTCCTACAAAGAAGGTTGAGTGCAGCAAGTTCAAACTTTCCTAGTTTGTGTAATCTAAAAAGATGTACAAGTTAGTAGATTCGCCTCATTTCTAAAGTAGTTTCTTGAGAAAACAAACATCTTCATTGCCGAACATTGTACTGTGTGAAATAAGCTCATTCGGTTCTAGGAATCACTTGCTTTCCTACAAAGAAGGTTGAGTGCAGCAAGTTCAAACTTTCCTAGTTTGTGTAATCTAAAAAGATGTAAAGTTAGTAGATTCGAGTCATTTCTAAAGTAGTTTGTTGAGAAAACAAACATCTTCATTGCCTAACATTGTACTGTGTGAAATAAGCTCAATTCGGTTCTAGGAATCACTTGCTTTCCTACAAAGAAGGTTGAGTGCAGCAAGTTCAAACTTTCCTAGTTTGTGTAATCTAACAAGATGTACAACATAGTAGATTGGCCTCATTTCTAAAGTAGTTTCTTTAGAAAAACAAACATCTTCATTGCCAACATTGTACTGTGTGAAATAAGCTAATTCGTTCTAGGAATCACTTGCTTTTCTACAAAGAAGGTTGAGTGCAGCAAGTTCAAACTTTCCTAGTTTGTGTAATCTAACAAGATGTACAAGTTAGAAGATTCGCCTCATTTCTAAAGTAGTTTCTTGAGAAAACAAACATCTTCATTGCCAACATTGTACTGTGTGAAATAAGCTAATTCGGTTCTAGGAATCACTTGCTTTCCTACAAAGAAGGTTGAGTGCAGCAAGTTCAAACTTTCCTAGTTTGTGTAATCTAACAAGATGTACAACGTAGTAGATTGGCCACATTTCTAAAGTAGTTTCTTGAGAAAACAAACATCTTCATTGCCGAACATTGTACTTTGTGAAATAAGCTAATTCGCTTCTAGGAATCACTTGCTTTTCTACAAAGAAGGTTGAGTGCAGCAAGTTCAAACTTTCCTAGTGTTTGTGTAATCTAACAAGATGTACAAGTTAGTAGATTCGCCTCATTTCTAAAGTAGTTTTTGAGAAAACAAACATCTTCATTGCCGAACATTGTACTGTGTGAAATAAGCTAATTCGTTTCTAGGAATCACTTGCTTTCCTACAAAGAAGGTTGAGTGCAGCAAGTTCAAACTTTCCTAGTTAATGTAATCTAACAAGATGCCCAACTTAGTAGATTCGCCTCATTTCTAAAGTAGTTTGTTTAGAAAACAAACATCTTCATTGCTGTACATTGTACTGTGTGAAATAAGCTAGTTCGATTTCTAGGAATCACTTGCTTTCCTACAAAGAAGGTTGAGTGCAGCAAGTTCAAACTTTCCTAGTTTGTGTAATCTAACAAGATGTACAAGTTAGTAGATTCGCCTCATTTCTAAAGTAGTTTCTTTAGAAAACAAACATCTTCATTGCCTAACGTTGTACAGTGTGAAATAAGCTAATTGTTCTAGGAATCACTTGCTTTCCTACAAAGAAGGTTGAGTGCAGCAAGTTCAAACTTTCCTTTTTGTGTAATCTAAAAAGATGTACAAGTTAGTAGATTCGCCTCATTTCTAAAGTAGTTTGTTGAGAAAACAAACATCTTTATTGCCAACATTGTACTGTGTGAAATAAGCTAATTTCTTTCTAGGAATCACTTGCTTTCCTACAAAGAAGGTTGAGTGCAGCAAGTTCAAACTTTCCTAGTTTGTGTAATCTAACAAGATGTACAAGTTAGTAGATTCACCTCATTTCTAAAGTAGTTTCTTTAGAAAACAAACATCTTCATTGCCCAAACATGTACTGTGTGAAATAAGCTAATTCAGTTCTAGGAATCACTTGCTTTCTACAAAAGAAGGTTGAGTGCAGCAAGTTCAAACTTCCTAGTTTGTGTAATCTAACAAGATGTCCAAGTTAGTAGATTCGCCTCATTTCTAAAGTAGTTTCTTGAGAAAACAAACATCTTCATTGCCGAACATTGTACTGTGTGAAATAAGCTCATTCGGTTCTAGGAATCACTTGCTTTCCTACAAAGAAGGTTGAGTGCAGCAAGTTCAAACTTTCCTAGTTTGTGTAATCTAACAAGATGTACAACTTAGTAGATTCGCCTCATTTCTAAAGTAGTTTGTTTAGAAAACAAACATCTTCATTGCCAACATTGTACTGTGTGAAATAAGCTAATTCAATTCTAGGAATCACTTGCTTTCCTAAGAAAGAAGGTTGAGTGCAGCAAGTTCAAACTTTCCTAGTTTGTGTAATCTAACAAGATGTACAAGTTAGTAGATTCGCCTCATTTCTAAAGTAGTTTCTTTAGAAAACAAACATCTTCATTGCCTAACATTGTACTGTGTGAAATAAGCTTAATTCGTTCTAGGAATCACTTGCTTTCCTACAAAGAAGGTTGAGTGCAGCAAGTTCAAACTTTCCTAGTTTGTGTAATCTAACAAGATGTACAAGTTAGTAGATTCGAGTCATTTCTAAAGTAGTTTCTTGAGAAAACAAACATCTTCATTGCCTAACATTGTACTGTGTGAAATAAGCTAATTCGTTCTAGGAATCACTTGCTTTCCTACAAAGAAAGTTGAGTGCAGCAAGTTCAAACTTTCCTAGTTTGTGTAATCTAAAAAGATGTACAACATAGTAGATTGGCCTCATTTCTAAAGTAGTTTCTTTAGAAAAACAAACATCTTTCATTGCCGAACATTGTACTGTGTGAAATAAGCTAATTCGTTTCTAGGAATCACTTTAATTTCCTACAAAGAAGGTTGAGTGCAGCAAGTTCAAACTTTCCTAGTTTGTGTAATCTAACAAGATGTACAAGTTAGAAGATTCGCCTCATTCTAAAGTAGTTTCTTGAGAAAACAAACATCTTCATTGCCGAAACATTGTACTGTGTGAAATAAGCTAATTCGGTTCTAGGAATCACTTGCTTTCCTACAAAGAAGGTTGAGTGCAGCAAGTTCAAACTTTCCTTGTTTGTGTAATCTAACAAGATGTACAACGTAGTAGATTCGACTTTCTAAAGTAGTTTCTTGAGAAAACAAACATCTTCATTGCCGAACATTGTACTGTGTGAAATAAGCTAATTTCGCTTCTAGGAATCACTTGCTTTCCTACAAAGAAGGTTGAGTGCAGCAAGTTCAAACTTTCCTAGTTTGTGTAATCTAACAAGATGTACAAGTTAGTAGATTGGCCTTATTTCTAAAGTAGTTTCTTGAGAAAACAAACATCTTCATTGCCGAACATTGTACTGTGTGAAATAAGCTAATTCGGTTCTAGGAATCACTTGCTTTCCTACAAAGAAGGTTGAGTTCAGCAAGTTCAAACTTTCCTAGTTTGTGTAATCTAACAAGATGTACAAGTTAGTAGATTCGCCTCATTTCTAAAGTAGTTTCTTGAGAAAACAAACATCTTCATTGCCGAACATTGTACTGTGTGAAATAAGCTAATTCGGTTCTAGGAATCACTTGCTTTCCTACAAAGAAGGTTGAGTGCAGCAAGTTCAAACTTTCCTAGTTTGTGTAATCTAACAAGATGTACAAGTTAGTAGATTCGACTCATTTCTAAAGTAGTTTCTTGAGAAAACAAACATCTTCATTGCCGAACATTGTACTGTGTGAAATAAGCTAATTCGGTTCTAGGAATCACTTGCTTTCCTACAAAGAAGGTTGAGTGCAGCAAGTTAAAACTTTCCTAGTTTGTGTAATCTAACAAGATGTACAAGTTAGTAGATTCAACTCATTTCTAAAGTAGTTTCTTGAGAAAACAAACATCTTCATTGCCGAACATTGTACTGTGTGAAATAAGCTCATTAGGTTCTAGGAATCACTTGCTTTCCTACAAAGAAGAAGTTTGAGTGCAGCAAGTTCAAACTTTCCTAGTTTGTGTAATCTAACAAGATGTACAAGTTAGTAGATTCGCCTCATTTCTAAAGTAGTTTCTTGAGAAAACAAACATCTTCATTGCCAACATTGTACTGTGTGAAATAAGCTAATTGGTTCTAGGAATCACTTGCTTTCCTACAAAGAAGGTTGAGTGCAGCAAGTTCAAACTTTCCTAGTTTGTGTAATCTAAAAAGATGTACAAGTTAGTAGATTCGCCTCATTTCTAAAGTAGTTTGTTGAGAAAACAAACATCTTCATTGCCGAACATTGTACTGTGTGAAATAAGCTAATTCGGTTCTAGGAATCACTTGCTTTCCTACAAAGAAGGTGAGTGCAGCAAGTTCAAACTTTCCTAGTTTGTGTAATCTAAAAAGATGTACAAGTTAGTAGATTCGACTCATTTCTAAAGTAGTTTCTTGAGAAAACAAACATCTTCATTGCCGAACATTGTACTGTGTGAAATAAGCTCATTCGGTTCTAGGAATCACTTGCTTTCCTACAAAGAAGGTTGAGTGCAGCAAGTTCAAACTTTCCTAGTTTGTGTAATCTAACAAGATGTACAAGTTAGTAGATTCGACTCATTTCTAAAGTAGTTTCTTGAGAAAACAAACATCTTCATTGCCGAACATTGTACTGTGTGAAATAAGCTAATTCGGTTCTAGGAATCACTTGCTTTCCAAAGAAGGTTGAGTGCAGCAAGTTCAAACTTTCCTAGTTTGTGTAATCTAACAAGATGTACAAGTTAGTAGATTCGCCTCATTTCTAAAGTAGTTTCTTGAGAAAACAAACATCTTCATTGCCGAACATTGTACTGTGTGAAATAAGCTAATTCGGTTCTAGTTTGTGAATCACAAGATTTTCCTAATGTAATTTCAAAAACAAGAAGTTAAATTGAGTGCAGCAAGTTCAAACTTTCCTTGTTTGTGTAATCTAACAAGATGTACAACTTAGTAGATTCAAACTCATTTCTAAAGTAGTTTGTTTAGAAAACAAACATCTTCATTGCCAAACATTGTACTGTGTGAAATAAGCTAATTCGATTCTAGGAATCACTTGCTTTCCTACAAAGAAGGTTGAGTGCAGCAAGTTCAAACTTTCCTAGTTTGTGTAATCTAACAAGATGTACAAGTTAGTAGATTCGCCTCATTTCTAAAGTAGTTTCTTGAGAAAACAAACATCTTCATTGCCGAACATTGTACTGTGTGAAATAAGCTAATTCGTTCTAGGAATCACTTGCTTTTCTACAAAGAAGGTTGAGTGCAGCAAGTTCAAACTTTCCTAGTTTGTGTAATCTAACAAGATGTACAAGTTAGTAGATTCGCCTCATTTCTAAAGTAGTTTCTTGAGAAAACAAACATCTTCATTGCCTAACATTGTACTGTGTGAAATAAGCTAATTCGGTTCTAGGAATCACTTGCTTTCCTACAAAGAAGGTTGAGTGCAAGTTCAAACTTTCCTAGTTTGTGTAATCTAACAAGATGTACAAGTTAGTAGATTCGCCTCATTTCTAAAGTAGTTTCTTGAGAAAACAAACATCTTCATTGCCGAACATTGTACTGTGTGAAATAAGCTAATTCGTTCTAGGAATCACTTGCTTTCCTACAAAGAAGGTTGAGTGCAGCAAGTTCAAACTTTCCTAGTTTGTGTAATCTAACAAGATGTACAAGTTAGTAGATTCGCCTCATTTCTAAAGTAGTTTCTTGAGAAAACAAACATCTTCATTGCCGAACATTGTACTGTGTGAAATAAGCTCATTCGGTTCTAGGAATCACTTGCTTTCCTACAAAGAAGGTTGAGTGCAGCAAGTTCAAACTTTCCTAGTTTGTAATCTAACAAGATGTACAAGTTAGTAGATTCGCCTCATTTCTAAAGTAGTTTCTTGAGAAAACAAACATCTTCTTCATTGCCGAACATTGTACTGTGTGAAATAAGCTAATTCGTTTCTAGGAATCACTTGCTTTCCTACAAAGAAGGTTGAGTGCAGCAAGTTCAAACTTTCCTAGTTTGTGTAATCTAACAAGATGTACAAGGTAGTAGATTCGCCTCATTTCTAAAGTAGTTTCTTGAGAAAACAAACATCTTCATTGCCAAACATTGTACTGTGTGAAATAAGCTAATTCGTTCTAGGAATCACTTGCTTTCCTACAAAGAAGGTTGAGTGCAGCAAGTTCAAACTTTCCTAGTTTGTGTAATCTAACAAGATGTACAATGTAGTAGATTCGCCTCATTTCTAAAGTAGTTTCTTGAGAAAACAAACATCTTCATTGCCGAACATTGTACTGTGTGAAATAAGCTAATTCGGTTCTAGGAATCACTTGCTTTCCTAAGAAGGTTGAGTGCAGCAAGTTCAAACTTTCCTAGTTTGTGTAATCTAACAAGATGTACAAGTTAGTAGATTCGCCTCATTTCTAAAGTAGTTTCTTGAGAAAACAAACATCTTCATTGCCGAACATTGTACTGTGTGTGAAATAAGCTAATTGGTTCTAGGAATCACTTGCTTTCCTACAAAGAAGGTTGAGTGCAGCAAGTTCAAACTTTCCTAGTTTGTGTAATCTAACAAGATGTACAAGTTAGTAGATTCGCCTCATTTCTAAAGTAGTTTCTTGAGAAAACAAACATCTTCATTGCCTAACATTGTACTGTGTGAAATAAGCTAATTCGGTTCTAGGAATCACTTGCTTCCTACAAAGAAGGTTGAGTGCAGCAAGTTCAAACTTTCCTAGTTTGTGTAATCTAACAAGATGTACAAGTTAGTAGATTCGCCTCATTTCTAAAGTAGTTTCTTGAGAAAACAAACATCTTCATTGCCGAACATTGTACTGTGTGAAATAAGCTAATTGTTCTAGGAATCACTTGCTTTCCTACAAAGAAGGTTGAGTGCAGCAAGTTCAAACTTTCCTAGTTTGTGTAATCTAACAAGATGTACAAGTTAGTAGATTCGCCTCATTTCTAAAGTAGTTTTTTTTGAGAAAACAAACATCTTCATTGCAGAACATTGTACTGTGTGAAATAAGCTAATTCGGTTCTAGGAATCACTTGCTTTCCTACAAAGAAGGTTGAGTGCAGCAAGTTCAAACTTTCCTAGTTTGTGTAATCTAACAAGATGTACAAGTTAGTAGATTCGCCTCATTTCTAAAGTAGTTTCTTGAGAAAACAAACATCTTCATTGCCAACATTGTACTGTGTGAAATAAGCTAATTTGTTCTAGGAATCACTTGAAGGTTGAGTGCAGCAAGTTAAACAAAGAAGGTTGAGTTTCTTGAGAAAACAAACAAGTTCAAACTTTCCTAGTTTGTAAAACTCTAACAAGATGTAATCTTAGTAGATTGGCCTCATTTCTAAAGTAGTTTCTTTAGAAAAACAAACATCTTCATTGCCGAACATTGTACTGTGTGAAATAAGCTAATTCGGTTCTAGGAATCACTTGCTTTCCTACAAAGAAGGTTGAGTGCAGCAAGTTCAAACTTTCCTAGTTTGTGTAATCTAACAAGATGTACAAGTTAGTAGATTCGCCTCATTTCTAAAGTAGTTTCTTGAGAAAACAAACATCTTCATTGCCGAACATTGTACTGTGTGAAATAAGCTAATTCGTTCTAGGAATCACTTGCTTTCCTACAAAGAAGGTTGAGTGCAGCAAGTTCAAACTTTCCTAGTTTGTGTAATCTAAAAAGATGTACAAGTTAGTAGATTCGCCTCATTTCTAAAGTAGTTTCTTGAGAAAACAAACATCTTCATTGCCGAACATTGTACTGTGTGAAATAAGCTAATTCGGTTCTAGGAATCACTTGCTTTCCTACAAAGAAGGTTGAGTGCAGCAAGTTCAAACTTTCCTAGTTTGTGTAATCTAACAAGATGTACAAGTTAGTAGATTCACCTCATTTCTAAAGTAGTTTCTTGAGAAAACAAACATCTTCATTGCCGAACATTGTACTGTGTGAAATAAGCTAATTCGGTTCTAGGAATCACTTGCTTTCCTACAAAGAAGGTTGAGTGCAGCAAGTTCAAACTTTCCTAGTTTGTGTAATCTAACAAGATGTACAAGTTAGTAGATTCGCCTCATTTCTAAAGTAGTTTCTGAGAAAACAAACATCTTCATTGCCGAACATTGTACTGTGTGAAATAAGCTAATTCGGTCTAGGAATCACTTGCTTTCCTACAAAGAGGGTTGAGTGCAGCAAGTTCAAACTTTCCTAGTTTGTGTAATCTAACAAGATGTACAAGTTAGTAGATTCGCCTCATTTCTAAAGTAGTTTCTTGAGAAAACAAACATCTTCATTGCCAAACATTGTACTGTGTGAAATAAGCTAATTGGTTCTAGGAATCACTTGCTTTCCTACAAAGAAGGTTGAGTGCAGCAAGTTCAAACTTTCCTAGTTTGTGTAATCTAACAAGATGTACAAGTTAGTAGATTCGCCTCATTTCTAAAGTAGTTTCTTGAGAAAACAAACATCTTCTTTGCCGAACATTGTACTGTGTGAAATAAGCTAAATTCGTTCTAGGAATCACTTGCTTTCCTACAAAGAAGGTTGAGTGCAGCAAGTTCAAACTTTCCTAGTTTGTGTAATCTAACAAGATGTACAAGTTAGTAGATTCGCCTCATTTCTAAAGTAGTTTCTTGAGAAAACAAACATCTTCATTGCCGAACATTGTACTGTGTGAAATAAGCTAATTCGGTTCTAGGAATCACTTGCTTTCCTACAAAGAAGGTTGAGTGCAGCAAGTTCAAACTTTCCTAGTTTGTGTAATCTAACAAGATGTACAAGTTAGTAGATTCGCCTCATTTCTAAAGTAGTTTCTGAGAAAACAAACATCTTCATTGCCTAACATTGTACTGTGTGAAATAAGCTAATTTGGTTCTAGGAATCACTTGCTTTCCTACAAAGAAGGTTGAGTGCAGCAAGTTCAAACTTTCCTAGTTTGTGTAATCTAACAAGATGTACAATGTAGTAGATTCGCCTCATTTCTAAAGTAGTTTCTTGAGAAAACAAACATCTTCATTGCCGAACATTGTACTGTGTGAAATAAGCTAATTCGTTTCTAGGAATCACTTGCTTTCCTACAAAGAAGGTTGAGTGCAGCAAGTTCAAACTTTCCTAGTTTGTAATCTAACAAGATGTACAAGTTAGTAGATTCACCTCATTTCTAAAGTAGTTTCTGAGAAAACAAACATCTTCATTGCCAACATTGTACTGTGTGAAATAAGCTAATTCGGTTCTAGGAATCACTTGCTTTCCTACAAAGAAGGTTGAGTGCAGCAAGTTCAAACTTTCCTAGTTTGTGTAATCTAACAAGATGTACAAGTTAGTAGATTCGCCTCATTTCTAAAGTAGTTTCTTGAGAAAACAAACATCTTCATTGCCAACATTGTACTGTGTGAAATAAGCTAATTCGTTCTAGGAATCACTTGCTTTCCTACAAAGAAGGTTGAGTGCAGCAAGTTCAAACTTTCCTAGTTTGTAATCTAACAAGATGTACAAGTTAGTAGATTCGCCTCATTTCTAAAGTAGTTTCTTGAGAAAACAAACATCTTCATTGCCGAACATTGTACTGTGTGAAATAAGCTAATTTCGGTTCTAGGAATCACTTGCTTTCCTAAAAGAAGGTTGAGTGCAGCAAGTTCAAACTTTCCTAGTTTGTAATCTAACAAGATGTACAAGTTAGTAGATTCGCCTCATTTCTAAAAGTAGTTTCTTGAGAAAACAAACATCTTCATTGCCAACATTGTACTGTGTGAAATAAGCTAATTCGTTCTAGGAATCACTTGCTTTCCTACAAAGAAGGTTGAGTGCAGCAAGTTCAAACTTTCCTAGTTTGTGTAATCTAACAAGATGTACAAGTTAGTAGATTCGCCTCATTTCTAAAGTAGTTTCTTGAGAAAACAAACATCTTCATTGCCAACATTGTACTGTGTGAAATAAGCTAATTCGGTTCTAGGAATCACTTGCTTTCCTACAAAGAAGGTTGAGTGCAGCAAGTTCAAACTTTCCTAGTTTGTGTAATCTAACAAGATGTACAAGTTAGTAGATTCGCCTCATTTCTAAAGTAGTTTCTTGAGAAAACAAACATCTTCATTGCCAACATTGTACTGTGTGAAATAAGCTAATTCGTTCTAGGAATCACTTGCTTTCCTACAAAGAAGGTTGAGTGCAGCAAGTTCAAACTTTCCTAGTTTGTGTAATCTAACAAGATGTACAAGTTAGTAGATTCACCTCATTTCATTTCTAAAGTAGTTTCTTGAGAAAACAAACATCTTCATTGCCGAACATTGTACTGTGTGAAATAAGCTAATTCGTTCTAGGAATCACTTGCTTTCCTACAAAGAAGGTTGAGTGCAGCAAGTTCAAACTTTCCTAGTTTGTGTAATCTAACAAGATGTACAAGTTAGTAGATTCGCCTCATTTCTAAAGTAGTTTCTTGAGAAAACAAACATCTTCATTGCCGAACATTGTACTGTGTGAAATAAGCTAATTCGGTTCTAGGAATCACTTGCTTTCCTACAAAGAAGGTTGAGTGCAGCAAGTTCAAACTTTCCTAGTTTGTGTAATCTAACAAGATGTACAAGTTAGTAGATTCGCCTCATTTCTAAAGTAGTTTCTTGAGAAAACAAACATCTTCATTGCCTAACATTGTACTGTGTGAAATAAGCTAATTCGTTCTAGGAATCACTTGCTTTCCTACAAAGAAGGTTGAGTGCAGCAAGTTCAAACTTTCCTAGTTTGTGTAATCTAACAAGATGTACAAGTTAGTAGATTCGCCTCATTTCTAAAGTAGTTTCTTGAGAAAACAAACATCTTCATTGCCAACATTGTACTGTGTGAAATAAGCTAATTCGGTTCTAGGAATCACTTGCTTTCCTACAAAGAAGGTTGAGTGCAGCAAGTTCAAACTTTCCTAGTTTGTGTAATCTAACAAGATGTACAAGTTAGTAGATTCGCCTCATTTCTAAAGTAGTTTCTTGAGAAAACAAACATCTTCATTGCCAAACATTGTACTGTGTGAAATAAGCTAATTCGGTTCTAGGAATCACTTGCTTTCCTACAAAGAAGGTTGAGTGCAGCAAGTTCAAACTTTCCTAGTTTGTGTAATCTAACAAGATGTACAAGTTAGTAGATTCGCCTCATTTAAAAGTAGTTTCTTGAGAAAACAAACATCTTCATTGCCAACATTGTACTGTGTGAAATAAGCTAATTCGTTCTAGGAATCACTTGCTTTCCTACAAAGAAGGTTGAGTGCAGCAAGTTCAAACTTTCCCTAGTTTGTGTAATCTAACAAGATGTACAAGTTAGTAGATTCGCCTCATTTCTAAAGTAGTTTTTGAGAAAACAAACATCTTCATTGCCAACATTGTACTGTGTGAAATAAGCTAATCTGTTCTCTAGGAATCACTGCTTTCCTACAAAGAAGGTTGAGTGCAGCAAGTTCAAACTTTCCTAGTTTGTGTAATCTAACAAGATGTACAAGTTAGTAGATTCGGCTCATTTCTAAAGTAGTTTCTTGAGAAAACAAACATCTTCATTGCCTAACATTGTACTGTGTGAAATAAGCTAATTCGGTTCTAGGAATCACTTGCTTTCCTACAAAGAAGGTTGAGTGCAGCAAGTTCAAACTTTCCTAGTTTGTGTAATCTAACAAGATGTACAAGTTAGTAGATTCGCCTCATTTCTAAAGTAGTTTCTTGAGAAAACAAACATCTTCATTGCCAACATTGTACTGTGTGAAATAAGCTAATTCGTTCTAGGAATCACTTGCTTTCCTACAAAGAAGGTTGAGTGCAGCAAGTTCAAACTTTCCTAGTTTGTGTAATCTAACAAGATGTACAAGTTAGTAGATTCGCCTCATTTCTAAAGTAGTTTCTTGAGAAAACAAACATCTTCATTGCCTAACATTGTACTGTGTGAAATAAGCTATTCGTTCTAGGAATCACTTGCTTTCCTACAAAGAAGGTTGAGTGCAGCAAGTTCAAACTTTCCTAGTTTGTGTAATCTAAAAAGATGTACAAGTTAGTAGATTCGCCTCATTTCTAAAGTAGTTTCTTGAGAAAACAAACATCTTCATTGCCGAACATTGTACTGTGTGAAATAAGCTAATTTGCTTCTAGGAATCACTTGCTTTCCTACAAAGAAGGTTGAGTGCAGCAAGTTCAAACTTCCTTGTTTGTGTAATCTAACAAGATGTAGCCAGTTAGTAATCTAACAAGAAAACAAACATCTGTACTGTGTAAAATAAGCTAATAGTTAGTAAGATTCAACTTATTTCTAAAGTAGTTTCTTGAGAAAACAAACATCTTCATTGATTCAACATTGTACTAGTTTGAAATAAACAGCTAATCTGGTTTCTAGGAATCACTTGCTTTCCTACAAAGAAGAAGGTTGAGTGCAGCAAGTTCAAACTTTCCTAGTTTGTGTAATCTAACAAGATGTACAAGTTAGTAGATTCCTCATTTCTAAAGTAGTTTCTTGAGAAAACAAACATCTTCATTGCCAACATTGTACTGTGTGAAATAAGCTAATTCGTTCTAGGAATCACTTGCTTTCCTACAAAGAAGGTTGAGTGCAGCAAGTTCAAACTTTCCTAGTTTGTGTAATCTAACAAGATGTACAAGTTAGTAGATTCGCCTCATTTCTAAAGTAGTTTCTTGAGAAAACAAACATCTTCATTGCCAACATTGTACTGTGTGAAATAAGCTAATTCGGTTCTAGGAATCACTTGCTTTCCTACAAAGAAGGTTGAGTGCAGCAAGTTCAAACTTTCCTAGTTTGTGTAATCTAACAAGATGTACAAGGTTAGTAGATTGGCCTCATTTCTAAAGTAGTTTCTTGAAAAAACAAACATCTTCATTGCCGAACATTGTACTGTGTGAAATAAGCTAATTCGGTTCTAGGAATCACTTTAATTTCCTACAAAGAAGGTTGAGTGCAGCAAGTTCAAACTTTCCTAGTTTGTGTAATCTAACAAGATGTACAAGTTAGTAGATTCGCCCCATTTCTAAAGTAGTTTCTTGAGAAAACAAACATCTTCATTGCTGAACATTGTACTGTGTGAAATAAGCTAATTCGGTTCTAGGAATCACTGCTTTCCTACAAAGAAGGTTGAGTGCAGCAAGTTCAAACTTTCCTAGTTTGTGTAATCTAACAAGATGTACAAGTTAGTAGATTGAATCATTTCTAAAGTAGTTTCTTGAGAAAACAAACATCTCTCATTGCCAACATTGTACTGTGTGAAATAAGCTAATTCTGGTTCTAGGAATCACTTGCTTTCCTACAAAGAAGGTTGAGTGCAGCAAGTTCAAACTTTCCTAGTTTGTGTAATCTAACAAGATGTACAAGTAGTAGTAGATTCGCCTCATTTCTAAAGTAGTTTCTTGAGAAAACAAACATCTTCATTGCCAACATTGTACTGTGTGAAATAAGCTAATTCGCTTCTAGGAATCAGTTGCTTTCCTACAAAGAAGGTTGAGTGCAGCAAGTTCAAACTTCCTTGTTTGTGTAATCTAACAAGATGTACAAGTTAGTAGATTCGCCTCATTTCTAAAGTAGTTTCTGTTGAGAAAACAAACATCTTCATTGCCGAACATTGTACTGTGTGAAATAAGCTATTCGTTCTAGGAATCACTTGCTTTCCTACAAAAGGTTGAGTGCAGCAAGTTCAAACTTTCCTAGTTTGTGTAATCTAACAAGATGGCAAGTTAGTAGATTCGCCTCATTTCTAAAGTAGTTTGTTGAGAAAACAAACATCTTCATTGCCTAACATTGTACTGTGTGAAATAAGCTAATTTGGTTCTAGGAATCACTTGCTTTCCTACAAAGAAGGTTGAGTGCAGCAAGTTCAAACTTTCCTAGTTTGTGTAATCTAACAAGATGCACAATGTAGTAGATTGGCCTCATTTCTAAAGTAGTTTCTTTAGAAAACAAAAACATCTTCATTGCCTGAACATTGTACTGTGTGAAATAAGCTAATTCGGTTCTAGGAATCACTTGCTTTCCTACAAAGAAGGTTGAGTGCAGCAAGTTCAAACTTCCTAGTTTGTGTAATCTAACAAGATGTACAAGTTAGTAGATTCACCTCATTTCTAAAGTAGTTTCTTTGAGAAAACAAACATCTTCATTGCCGAACATTGTACTGTGTGAAATAAGCTAATTCGGTTCTAGGAATCACTTGCTTTCCTACAAAGAAGGTTGAGTGCAGCAAGTTCAAACTTTCCTAGTTTGTGTAATCTAACAAGATGTACAAGTTAGTAGATTCGCCTCATTTCTAAAGTAGTTTGTTGAGAAAACAAACATCTTCATTGCCAACATTGTACTGTGTGAAATAAGCTAATTGGTTCTAGGAATCACTTGCTTTCCTACAAAGAAGGTTGAGTGCAGCAAGTTCAAACTTTCCTAGTTTGTGTAATCTAAAAAGATGTACAAGTTAGTAGATTCGCCTCATTTCTAAAGTAGTTTCTTGAGAAAACAAACATCTTCATTGCCGAACATTGTACTGTGTGAAATAAGCTAATTCGTTCTAGGAATCACTTGCTTTCCTACAAAGAAGGTTGAGTGCAGCAAGTTCAAACTTTCCTAGTTTGTGTAATCTAACAAGATGTACAACGTTAGTAGATTCACCTCATTTCTAAAGTAGTTTCTGAGAAAACAAACATCTTCATTGCCAAACATTGTACTGTGTGAAATAAGCTTAATTCGTTTCTAGGAATCACTTGCTTTCCTACAAAGAAGGTTGAGTGCAGCAAGTTCAAACTTTCCTAGTTTGTGTAATCTAACAAGATGTACAAGTTAGTAGATTCGCCTCATTTCTAAAGTAGTTTCTTTGAGAAAACAAACATCTTCATTGCCAACATTGTACTGTGTGAAATAAGCTAATTCGATTCTAGGAATCACTTGCTTTCCTACAAAGAAGGTTGAGTGCAGCAAGTTCAAACTTTCCTAGTTTGTGTAATCTAACAAGATGTACAAGTTAGTAGATTCGCCTCATTTCTAAAGTAGTTTCTTTAGAAAACAAAACATCTTCATTGCCGAACATTGTACTGTGTGAAATAAGCTAATTCGATTCTAGGAATCACTTGCTTTCCTACAAAGAAGGTTGAGTGCAGCAAGTTCAAACTTTCCTAGTTTGTGTAATCTAACAAGATGTACAAGTTAGTAGATTCGCCTCATTTCTAAAGTAGTTTCTTTAAAAAAAAACATCTTCATTGCCGAACATTGTACTGTGTGAAATAAGCTAATTCGCTTCTAGGAATCACTTGCTTTCCTACAAAGAAGGTTGAGTGCAGCAAGTTCAAACTTTCCTAGTTTGTGTAATCTAAAAAGATGATGTACAAGTTAGTAGATTCGCCATTTCTAAAGTAGTTTCTGAGAAAACAAACATCTTCATTGCCGAACATTGTACTGTGTGAAATAAGCTAATTCTGTTCTAGGAATCACTTGCTTTCCTACAAAGAAGGTTGAGTGCAGCAAGTTCAAACTTTCCTAGTTTGTGTAATCTAAAAAGATGTACAAGTTAGTAGATTCGCCTCATTTCTAAAGTAGTTTGTTGAGAAAACAAACATCTTCATTGCCTAACATTGTACTGTGTGAAATAAGCAATTCGTTTCTAGGAATCACTTGCTTTCCTACAAAGAAGGTTGAGTGCAGCAAGTTCAAACTTTCCTAGTTTGTGTAATCTAACAAGATGTACAAGTTAGTAGATTGGCCTCATTTCTAAAGTAGTTTCTTGAGAAAACAAACATCTTCATTGCCAACATTGTACTGTGTGAAATAAGCTAATTCGTTCTAGGAATCACTTGCTTTCCTACAAAGAAGGTTGAGTGCAGCAAGTTCAAACTTTCCTTAGTTTGTGTAATCTAACAAGATGTACAAGTTAGTAGATTCGCCTCATTTCTAAAGTAGTTTGTTGAGAAAACAAACATCTTCATTGCCGAACATTGTACTGTGTGAAATAAGCTATTGTTCTAGGAATCACTTGCTTTCCTACAAAGAAGGTTGAGTGCAGCAAGTTCAAACTTTCCTAGTTTGTGTAATCTAACAAGATGTACAACTTAGTAGATTCGCCATTTTCTAAAGTAGTTTCTTTAGAAAAAAAAACATCTTCATTACCTAACATTGTACTGTGTGAAATAAGCTTAATTCTGTTCTAGGAATCACTTGCTTTCCTACAAAGAAGGTTGAGTGCAGCAAGTTCAAACTTCCTTGTTTGTGTAATCTAACAAGATGTACAAGTTAGTAGATTCGCCTCATTTCTAAAGTAGTTTTTGAGAAAACAAACATCTTCATTGCCGAACATTGTACTGTGTGAAATAAGCTCATTCGGTTCTAGGAATCACTTGCTTTCCTACAAAGAAGGTTGAGTGCAGCAAGTTCAAACTTTCCTAGTTTGTGTAATCTAACAAGATGTACAACTTAGTAGATTGGCCTCATTTCTAAAGTAGTTTGTTTAGAAAACAAACATCTTCATTGCTGTACATTGTACTGTGTGAAATAAGCTAATTCGATTCTAGGAATCACTTGCTTTCCTACAAAGAAGGTTGAGTGCAGCAAGTTCAAACTTTCCTAGTTTGTGTAATCTAACAAGATGTACAAGTTAGTAGATTCGCCTCATTTCTAAAGTAGTTTTTAGAAAAACAAACATCTTCATTACCAACACTGTACTGTGTGAAATAAGCTAATTCGCTTCTAGGAATCACTTTGCTTTCCTACAAAGAAGGTTGAGTGCAGCAAGTTCAAACTTTCCTAGTTTGTAATCTAACAAGATGACCAAGTTAGTAGATTCTGCCTCATTTCTAAAGTAGTTTGTTGAGAAAACAAACATCTTCATTGCCAACATTGTACTGTGTGAAATAAGCTCATTTCTTTCTAGGAATCACTTGCTTTCCTACAAAGAAGGTTGAGTGCAGCAAGTTCAAACTTTCCTAGTTTGTGTAATCTAAAAAGATGTCCAAGTTAGTAGATTCACCCTCATTTCTAAAGTAGTTTCTTGAGAAAAAAAACATCTTACCAAACATTGTACTGTGTGAAATGAGCTAATTCAGTTCTAGGAATCACTTGCTTTCCTACAAAGAAGGTTGAGTGCAGCAAGTTCAAACTTTCCTAGTTAATGTAATCTGAAAAGATGTACAAGTTAGTAGATTCCCTCATTTCTAAAGTAGTTTCTTGAGAAAACAAACATCTTCATTGCCGAACATTGTACTGTGTGAAATAAGCTAATTCGGTTCTAGGAATCACTTGCTTTCCTACAAAGAAGGTTGAGTGCAGCAAGTTCAAACTTTCCTAGTTTGTGTAATCTAAAAAGATGCACAACTTAGTAGTTCGGCCTCATTTCTAAAGTAGTTTGTTTGAGAAAACAAACATCTTCATTACCGAACATTGTACTGTGTGAAATAAGCTAATTCGGTTCTAGGAATCACTTGCTTTCCTACAAAGAACGTTGAGTGCAGCAAGTTCAAACTTTCCTAGTTTGTGTAATCTAACAAGATGTACAAGTTAGTAGATTCGCCTCATTTCTAAAGTAGTTTCTTGAGAAAACAAACATCTTCATTTCCCAACATTGTACTGTGTGAAATAAGCTAATTTGGTTCTAGGAATCACTTGCTTTCCTACAAAGAAGGTTGAGTGCAGCAAGTTCAAACTTTCCTAGTTTGTGTAATGTAATCTAACAAGATGTACAAGTTAGTAGATTCGAGTCATTTCTAAAGTAGTTTGTTGAGAAAACAAACATCTTCATTGCCGAACATTGTACTGTTTGAAATAAGCTCATTCGGTTCTAGGAATCACTTGCTTTCCTACAAAGAAAGTTGAGTGCAGCAAGTTCAAACTTTCCTAGTTTGTGTAATCTAAAAAGATGCACAACATAGTAGATTGGCCTCATTTCTAAAGTAGTTTCTTTAGAAAACAAACATCTTCATTGCCTAACACTGTACTGTGTGAAATAAGCTAATTCGGTTCTAGGAATCACTTTAATTTCCTACAAAGAAGGTTGAGTGCAGCAAGTTCAAACTTTCCTTGTTTGTAATCTAAAAAGATGTACAAGTTAGAAGATTTGCCTCATTTGTAAAGTAGTTTGTTGAGAAAACAAACATCTTCATTGCCGAACATTGTACTGTGTGAAATAAGCTAATTCGGTTCTAGGAATCACTTGCTTTCCTACAAAGAAGGTTGAGTGCAGCAAGTTCAAACTTTCCTTGTTAATGAAATCTAACAAGATGCAAAACGTAATCGATTGGGCTCATTTCTAAAGTAGTTTCTTTAGAAAACAAACATCTTCATTGCCGAACACTGTACTGTGTGAAATAAGCTACTTCGGTTCTAGGAATCAGTTTAATTTCTTCAAAGAAGGTTGAGTGCAGCAAGTTCAAACTTTCCTTGTTTGTGTAATCTAAAAAGATGTACAAGTTAGAAGATTCGCCTCATTTGTAAAGTAGTTTGTTGAGAAAACAAACATCTTCATTGCCGAACATTGTACTGTGTGAAATAAGCTAATTCTGTTCTAGGAATCACTTGCTTTCCTACAAAGAAGGTTGAGTGCAGCAAGTTCAAACTTTCCTTGTTAATGTAATCTAAAAAGATGCACAACTTAGTAGATTGGCCTCATTTCTAAAGTAGTTTGTTCAGAAAACAAACATCTTCATTACTGTACATTGTACTGTGTGAAATAAGCTAGTTCGAATCTAGGAATCACTTGCTTTCCTACAAAGAAGGTTGAGTGCAGCAAGTTCAAACTTTCCTAGTTTGTGTAATCTAACAAGATGTACAAGTTAGTGGATTCGCCTCATTTCTAAAGTAGTTTCTTTAGAAAAGAAACATCTTCAGTACCAACACTGTACTATGTGAAATAAGCTAATTTGCTTCTAGGAATCACTTGCTTTCCTACAAAGAAGGTTGAGTGCAGCAAGTTCAAACTTTCCTTTTTGTGTAATCTAAAAGATGACCAAGTTAGTATATTCGCCTCATTTGTAAAGTAGTTTGTTGAGAAACAAACATCTTTATTGCTTTAACATTGTACTGTGTGAAATAAGCTCATTTGTTTCTAGGAATCACTTGCTTTCCTACAAAGAAGGTGGAGTACAGCAAGTTCAAACTTTCCCTTCCTAGTTTGTGTAATCTAAAAAGATGTCCAAGTTAGTAGATTCGCCTCATTTCTAAACTAGTTTCTTTAGAAAACAAACAAATTACCAAAACATTGTACTTTGTGAAATGAGCTAATTCAGTTCCAGGAATCACTTTACTTTCTACAAATATGGTTGAGTTTAGCAAGTTCAAAATTTCCTTGTTAATGTGGTCTGAAAAGATGTCCAAGTTAGTAGATTTCCCTCATTGGTAAAGTAGTTTGTTGAGAAAACAAACATCTTCATTGCCAACATTGTACTGTGTGAAATAAGCTCATTCGGTTCTAGGAATCAGTTGCTTTCCTACAAAGAAGGTTGAGTGCAGCAAGTTCAAACTTTCCTTGTTAATGTAATCTGAAAAGATGCCCAACTTATTAGATTGGCCTCATTTCTAAAGTAGTTTGTTTAGAAAAAACAAACATCTTCATTACTGAACACTGTACTATGTGAAATGCTAAGTTCAATTCTAGGAATTGCTTGCTTTCCTACAAAGAACGTTGAGTGCAGCAAGTTCAAACTTTCCTAGTTTGTTTAATCTAACAAGATGTACAAGTTAGTGGATTCGCCTCATTTCTAAAGTAGTTTCTTTAGAAAAGAAACATCTTCAGTTCAACACATTGTACTGTGTGAAATAAGCTAATTCGCTTCTAGGAATCAGTTGCTTTCCTACAAAAAAAGGTTGAGTGCAGCAAGTTCAAACTTTCCCTAGTTAATGTAATCTAACAAGATCGCCAAGTTAGTAGATTCGCCTCATTTGTAAAGTAGTTTGTTGAGAAAATTAAACATCTTTATTGCCGAACATTGTACTGTGAAAATAAGCTCATTCGGTTCTAGGAATCACTTGCTTTCCTACAAAGAAGGTGGAGTGCAACAAGTTCAAACTTTCCTTGTTAATGTAATCTGAAAGATGCACAACTTAGTAGATTGGCCTCATTTCTAAAGTAGTTTCTTTAGAAAACAAACATCTTCAGTGCCTAACACTGTACTGTGTGAAATAAGCTAATTCGCTTCTAGGAATCAGATTAATTTCTAAGAAGAAGGTTGACTGCAGCAAGTTAAAACTTTCCTTGTTAATGTAATCTAAAAAGATGTCCAAGTTAGTAGATTCGCTCATTTCTAAAATACTTTCTTTAGAAAACAAACCTAAATTGCCAAACTTTGTACTTTGTGAAATGAGCTAATTCAGTTCTAGGAATCAGTTTACTTTGTACAAAGATGGTTGAGTTTAGCAAGTTCAAACTTTCCTTGTTAATGTGGTCTGAAAAGATGTCCAAGTTAGTAGATTTGCCTCATTGGTAAAGTAGTTAGTTGAGAAAACAAACATCTTCATTGCCGAACATTGTACTGTGTCAACAAAGCTAATTTAGTTCTAGAAATCAGTTGCTTTCCTACAAAGAAGGTTGATGTAGCCAGTTCAAACTTTCCTTGTTACTGTAATCTAAAAAGATGCACGACTTAGTAGATTTGGCCTCATTTCTAAAGTAGTTTCTTTAGAAAAGAAACATCTTCAGTACCTAACACTGTACTATGTGAAATGAGCTAATTCGCTTCTAGGAGTCAGTTTAATTTCTACAAAGATGGTTGAGTGCAGGAAGTTCAAACTTTCCTAGTTTGTGTAATCTAACAAGATGTATAAGTTAGTGGATTCGCATCATTTCTAAATTAGTTTCTTTAGAAAACAAACATCTTCAGTACCTAACACTGTACTGTGTGAAATAAGTTAATTTGGTTCTAGGAATCAGGTGCTTTCCTACAAAGAAGGTTGAGTGCAGCAAGTTCAAACTTTACTTGTTAATGTAATCTAAAAAGATGTACAAGTTAGTAGATTCGACTCATTTGTAAAGTAGTTTGTTGAGAAAACAAACATCTTTATTGCCTAACATTGTACTGTGTGAAATAAGCTCATTCGGTTCTAGGAATCAGTTGCTTTCCTACAAAGAAGGTTGAGTGCAGCAAGTTCAAACTTTCCTAGTTAATGTAATCTGAAAAGATGCACAACGTAGTAGATTGGCCTCATTTCTAAAGTAGTTTGTTTAGAAAACAAACATCTTCATTACCGAACACTGTACTGTGAAATGAGCTAATTCGATTCTAGGAATCACTTGCTTTCCTACAAAGAAGGTTGAGTGCAGCAAGTTCAAACTTTCCTACTTGTGTAATCTAAGAAGATGTACAAGTTAGTGGATTCGCCTCATTTCTAAAGTAGTTTCTTTAGAAAACAAACATCTTCAGTACCGAACACTGTACTGTGTGAAATAAGTTAATTCGTTCTAGGAATCAGTTGCTTTTTCTACAAAGAAGGTTGAGTGCAGCAAGTTCAAACTTTCCTTTTTAATGTAATCTAAAAAGATGACCAAGTTAGTATATTCGCCTCATTTGTAAAGTAGTTTGTTGAGAAAACAACATCTTTATTGCCGAACATTGTACTGTGTGAAATAAGCTCATTTGTTTCTAGGAATCACTTGCTTTCCTACAAAGAAGGTGGAGTGCAGCAAGTTCAAACTTTCCTAGTTTGTGTAATCTAAAAAGATGTCCAAGTTAGTAGATTCGCCTCATTTCTAAACTAGTTTCTTTAGAAAACAAACCTAAATTACCAAACTTTGTACTTTGTGAAATGAGCTAATTCAGTTCCAGGAATCTGTTTACTTTCTACAAATATGGTTGAGTTTAGCAAGTGCAAAATTTCCTTTGTTAATGTGGTCTGAAAATATGTCCAAGTTAGTAGATTTCCTCATTGGTAAAGTAGTTTGTTGAGAAAACAAACATCTTCATTGCCGAACATTGTACTGTGTGAAATAAGCTCATTCGGTTCTAGGAATCAGTTGCTTTCCTACAAAGAAGGTTGAGTGCAGCAAGTTCAAACTTTCCTTGTTAATGTAATCTGAAAAGATGCACAACTTAGTAGATTGGCCTCATTTCTAAAGTAGTTTGTTTAGAAAACGAACATCCTCATTACCGAACACTGTACTATGTGAAATGCGCTTAGTTCAATTCTAGGAATTGCTTGCTTTCCTACGAAGAACGTTGAGTGCAGCAAGTTCAAACTTTCCTAGTTTGTTAAATCTAACAAGATGTACAAGTTAGTGGATTCGCCATTTTCTAAAGTAGTTTCTTTAGAAAAGAAACATCTTCAGTTCCGAACACAGTACTGTGTGAAATAAGTTAATTCGCTTCTCTAGGAATCAGTTGCTTTCCTACAAAAAGGTTGAGTGCAGCAAGTTCAAACTTTCCTTGTTAATGTAATCTAAAAAGATCGCCAAGTTAGTAGATTCGCCTCATTTGTAAAGTAGTTTGTTGAGAAAATTAACATCTTTATTGCCAACATTGTACTGTGTGAAATAAGCTAATTCGGTTCTAGGAATCACTTGCTTTCCTACAAAGAAGGTGGAGTGCAACAAGTTCAAACTTTCCTTGTTAATGTAATCTGAAAAGATGCACAACTTAGTAGATTGGCCTCATTTCTAAAGTAGTTTCTTTAGAAAAGAAACATCTTTAGTACCAACAACACTGCTGTGTGAAATAAGTTAATTCGCTTCTAGGAATCAGATTAATTTCTAAGAAGAAGGTTGACTGCAGCAAGTTAAAACTTTCCTTGTTAATGTAATCTAAAAGATGTCCAAGTTAGTAGATTCGCCTCATTTCTAAAATACTTTCTTTAGAAAACAAACCTAAATTGCCAAACTTTGTACTTTGTGAAATGAGCTAATTCAGTTCTAGGAATCAGTTTACTTTGTACAAAGATGGTTGAGTTTAGCAAGTTCAAACTTTCCTTGTTAATGTGGTCTGAAAAGATGTACAAGTTAGTAGATTTGCCTCATTGGTAAAGTAGTTAGTTGAGAAAACAAACATCTTCATTGCCGAACATTGTACTGTGTCAACAAAGCTAATTTAGTTCTAGAATTCAGTTGCTTTCCTACAAAGAAGGTCTAATGTAGCCAGTTCAAACTTTCCTTGTTACTGTAACCTAAAAGATGCACGACTTAGCAGATAGGCCTCATTTCTAAAGTAGTTTCTTTAGAAAACAAACATCTTCAGTACCAAACACTGTACTATGTGAAATGAGTTAATTCGGTTCTAGGAGTCAGTTTAATTTCTACAAAGATGGTTGAGTGCAGGAAGTTCAAACTTTCCTAGTTTGTGTAAGCTAACAAGATGTATAAGTGGATTCGCATCATTTCTAAATTAGTTTTTTAGAAAACAAACATCTTCAGTGCCAACACTGTACTGTGTGAAATAAGTTAATTTGGTTCTAGGAATCACTTGCTTTCCTACAAAGAAGGTTGAGTGCAGCAAGTTCAAACTTTACTTGTTAATGTAATCTAAAAAGATGGCCAAGTTAGTAGATTCGACTCATTTGTAATGTAGTTTGTTGAGAAAACAAACATCTTTATTGCTGAACATTGTACTGTGTGAAATAAGCTCATTCTGGTTCTAGGAATCAGTTGCTTTCCTACAAAGAAGGTTGAGTGCAGCAACTTCAAACTTTCCTAGTTAATGTAATCTGAAAAGATGCACAACTTAGTAGATTGGCCTCATTTCTAAAGTAGTTTGTTTAGAAAAACAACATCTTCATTACCGAACACTGTACTATGTGAAATGAGCTAGTTCGATTCTAGGAATCACTTGCTTTCCTACAAAGAAGGTTGAGTGCAGCAAGTTCAAACTTTCCTCCTTTGTGTAATCTAAGAAGATGGACAAGTTAGTGGATTCGCCTCATTTCTAAAGTAGTTTCTTTAGAAAACAAACATCTTCAGTACCAACACTGTAATGTGAGAAATAAGTGAATTCGCTTCTAGGAATCACTTTAATTTCCTACAAAGAAGGTTGAGTGCAGCAAGTTCAAACTTTCCTTGTTAATGTAATCTAAAAAGATGTACAAGTTAGTAGATTCGACTCATTTGTAAAGTAGTTTGTTGAGAAAAACAAACATCTTCATTGCCTAACATTGTACTGTGTGAAATGAGCTCATTCGGTTCTAGGAATCACTTGCTTTCCTACAAAGAAGGTTGAGTGCAGCAAGTTCAAACTTTCCTTGTTAATGTAAACTAACAAGATGGCCAAGTTAGTAGATTCGCTCATTTGTAACGTAGTTTGTTGAGAAAACAAACATCTTCATTGCCTAACATTGTCCTGTGTGAAATAAGCTCATTCGGTTCTAGGAATCAGTTGCTTTCCTACAAAGAAGGTTGAGTGCAGCAAGATCAAACTTTCCTTGTTAATGAAATCTAAAAAGTTGGCCAAGTTTGTAGATTCGACTATTTGTAAAGTAGTTTGTTGAGAAAACAAACATCTTCATTGCCGAACATTGTACTGTGTGAAATAAGCTCATTCGGTCCTAGGAATCAGTTGCTTTCCTACAACGAAGGTTGAGTGCAGCAAGTTCAAACTCTCCTTGTTAATGTAATCTGAAAAGATGCACAACGTAGTAGATTGCCCTCATTTCTAAAGTATTTTCTTTAGAAAAGAAACATCTTCAGTACCAAACACTGTACTGTGTGAAATAAGTCAATTAGCTTCTAGATATCAGTTTAATTTCCACGAAGAAGGTTGAGTGCAGCAATTTCAAACTTTCCTTGTTAATGTAATCTCAAAAGATGGCCAAGTTAGAACATTCGCCTCATTTGTAAAGTACTTTGTTGAGAAAACAAACATCTTCATTGCCGAACATTGTACTGTGTGAAGTGAGCTCATTCGGTTCTAGGAATCAGTTGCTTTCCTACAAAGAAGGTTGAGTGCAGCAAGTTCAAACTTTTCTTGTTAATGTAATGTAAAAGATGGCCAAGTTAGTAGATTCGACTCATTTGTAAAGTAGTTTGTTGAGAAAACAAACATCTTCATTGCCAACATTGTACTGTGTGAAATAAGCTCATTCGGTCCTAGGAATTAGTTGCTTTCCTACAAAGAAGGTTGAGTGCACCAAGTTCAAACTTTCCTTGTTATTGTAATCTGTAGAGATGCACAACGTAGTAGATTGGCCTCATTTCTAAAGTAGTTTCTTTAGAAATGAAACATCTTCAGTACCGAACACTGTACTGTGTGAAATAAGTTAATTCGCTTCTAGGAATCAGTTTAATTTCTACGAAGAAGGTTGAGTGCAGCAAGTTCAAACTTTTCTCTTGTTAATGTAATGTAAAAAGATGGCCAAGTTAGTAGATTCGACTCATTTATAAAGTAGTTTGTTGAGAAAACAAACATCTTCATTGCCGAACATTGTACTGTGTGAAATAAGCTCATTCTGGTTCTAGGAATCAGTTGCTTTCCTACAAAGAAGGTTGAGTGCAGAAAGTTCAAACTTCCTTGTTAATGTAATCTGAAAAGATGCACAACTTAGTAGATTGGCCTCATTTCTAAAGTAATTTGTTTAGAAAACAAACATCTTCATTACAGAAACTGTACTATGTGAAATGAGCTAGTTCGATTCTAGGAATCACTTGCTTTCCACGAAGAAGGTTGAGTGCAGCAAGTTCAAACATTCCTACTTTGTGTAATCTAACAAGATGTACACGTTAGTGGATTCGCCTCATTTCTAAAGTAGTTTCTTTAGAAAAGAAACATCTTTAGTACCAAACACTGTACTGTGTGAAATAAGTTAATTAAACTTCTAGAATCAGTTTAATTTCTACGAAGAAGGTGGAGTGCAGCAAGTTCAAAATTTCCTTGTTAATCTAATCTCAAAAAGATGGCCAAGTTAGAAGATTCGCCTCATTTGTAAAGTACATTGTTGAG
>JAEOAD010000208.1:0-44983 GCA_036365145.1 Orientallactaga sibirica | reverse complement strand
TAAACAAACTACTTTAGAAATTACATCTTTGGGGATCACACAATAAAGGAAAGTTTGAACTTGCTGCACTTAACCTTCTACGTAGAAAAGCAACTGATTCCTAGAACTGAACTTGCTTATTTCACATAGATCAATGTTCAGCAATGAAGATGTTTGTTTTCTCAAAAAACTACTTTACAAATCAGGCGAATCTACTAACTTGGACATCTTTTTAGATTACATTAGCAATGAAAGTTCGAACTTGCTGTACTCAACCCTTTTCGTAGGAAAGCAACTGATGCCTAAAACCAAACTAACTTATTTCACACTGTACAGTGTTTGGGAATGAAGATGTTTGTTTTCTAAAAAAAATACTTTAGAAATGAAGTGAATCTAATGAGTTGTACATCCTGTTACATTACAGAAACAAGGAAAGTTTGAACTTGCTGTACTCAACCTTCTTCGTAGAAAAGCAACTGATTCCTGGAACTGAACTAGGTTATTTCAGACAATACAGTGATCGGCAATGAAGATGTTTGTTTTCCCAACAAACTACTTTACAATGCAGTCGAATCTACGAAGTTGTGCATCTTTTTAGATTACATTAAAAGGAATGTTTGAACTTGCTGCACTAAACCATCTTCGAAGAAAGAAAACTGATTCCTAGAACCAAAGTAACTTATTTCACACGGAACAGCATTCAGTACTGAAGATATTTGTTTTCTAAAGAAACTACTTTAGAAATTAGGCAAATCTACTAACTTGTACATCTTGTAAGATTACACAAACTAGGAAACTTTGAACTTGGTGAACTCAACCTTCTTCGTAGGAAAGCAAGTGATTCCTAGAACCGAACTAGCTTATTTCATATAGTACACTGTTCGGTAATGAAGATGTTTGTTTTCTAAACAAACTAATTTAGAAATGAGACGAATCTACTAACTTCGACATCTTTTTGGATTACATTAACAAGGAACGTTTGAACTTGCTGCACTCAACCTTCTTTGTAGGAAAGCAACTGATTCCTAGAACCGAAATAGCTTATGTCACACAGTACAACGTACGGCAATGAAGATGTTTGTTTTCTCAAGAAACTACTTTAAAAATGAGGCTAATCTACTAACTTGGAAGTCTTTTTACATTACATTAACAAGGAAAGTTTGACCTTGCAAAACTCAACCATCTTCGTAGACAGGAAACTGATTCCTACAACCGAATTAACTTATTTCACACAGTACAGTGTTCGGTACTGAAGATGTTTGTTTTCTAAAGAAACTACATTAGAAATTAGGTAAGTCTACTAATTTGTACTTCTTGTTAGATTACACAAACTAGGTAAGTTAGAACTTGCTGTACTCAACCTTCTTCGTACGAAAGCAAGTGATTGCCAGAACCGAACTAGCTTATTTCACATAGTACAGTGTTCGGTAATGAAGATGTTTGTTTTCTAAACAAACTACTTTAGAAATGAGGCGAATCTACTAAGTGGTGCATCTTTTTAGAATACATTAACAAGGAAAGATTGAACTTGTTGCACTCAACCTTCTTTGTAGGAAAGCAAGTGATTCCTAGAACCGAATAAGGTTATTTCACACAGTACAATGTTCGGTAATGAAGATGTTTCTTTTCTCAACAAACTACTTTACAAATGAGGCGAATCTCCTAACTTGGACATCTTTTTAGATTACATTAACAAGGAAAGTTTGACCTTGCTAATCTCAACCATCTTCGTAGAAAGGAAACTGTTTCCTAGAACCGAATTAACTTATTTCACACAGTACACTGTTGGTAATGAAGATGTTTGTTTTCTCAAGAAACTACTTTAGAAATGAGGTGAATCTACTAACTTGTACATCTTGTTAGATTACACAAACTAGGAAAGTTTCAACTTGCTGCACTCAACCTTCTTGGTAGAAAAGCAACTGATTCCTAGAACCGAATTAACTTATTTCCCACAGTACAATGTTCAGTAATGAAGATGTTTATTTTCTAAAGAAACTACTTTAGAAATGAGGCGAATCTACTAACTTGTACATATTGTCAGATTACACAAACTAGGAAAGTTTGAAGTTGCTGCACTCAACCTTCTTTGTAGGAAAGCAAGTGATTCCTAGTACCGAATTATCTTATTTCACACAGTACAATGTTCGGCAATGAAGATGTTTGTTTTCTAAAGAAACTACATTATAAATGAGGAGAATCTACTAACTTGTACATCTTGTTAGATTACACAAACTAGGAAAGTTTGAACTTGGTGCACTCAACCTTCTTTGTAGGAAAGCAAGTGATTCCTAGAACCGAATTAGCTTATTTCACACAGTACAATGTTCGGCAATGAAGATGTTTGTTTTCTCAAGAAACTACTTTAGAAATGAGGCGAATCTACTAACTTGGACATCTTGTTAGATTACATTAACTAGGAAAGTTTGAACTTGCTGCACTCAACCTTCTTTGTAGGAAAGCAAGTGATTCCTAGAAACGAATTAGTTTATTTCACACAGTACAATTAGGCAATGAAGATGTTTGTTTTCTAAACAAACTACTTTAGAAATGAGGCGAAAATACTAGGTTGTACATCTTGTTAGATTACATTAACTAGGAAAGTTTGAACTTGCTGCACTCAACCTTCTTTGTAGGAAAGCAAGTGATTCCTAGAACTAAATTAACTTATTTCACAAAGTACAATGTTCGGTAATGAAGATGTTTGTTTTCTCAAGAAACTACTTTAGAAATGAGGCGAATCTACTAACTTGTACATCTTGTTAGATTACACAAACTAGGAAAGTTTGAACTTGCTGCACTCAACCTTCTTTGTAGGAAAGCAAGTGATTCCTAGAACCGAATTAACTTATTTCACACAGTACAATGTTCAGTAATGAAGATGTTTGTTTTCTCAAGAAACTACTTTAGAAATGAGGCAGATCTACTAACTTGTACATCTTGTTAGATTACAAAACTAGGAAAGTTTGAACTTGCTGCACTCAACCTTCTTTGTAGGAAAGCAAGTGATTCCTAGAACAATTAGCTTATTTCACACAGTACAATGTTCGGCAATGAAGATGTTTGTTTTCTCAACAAACTACTTTAGAAATGAGGTGAATCTACTAACTTGTACATCTTGTTAGATTACACAAACTAGGAAAGTTTGAACTTGCTGCACTCAACCTTCTTTGTAGGAAAGCAAGTGATTCCTAGAACCGAATTAGCTTATTTCACACAGTACAATGTTCGGCAATGAAGATGTTTGTTTTCTCAGAAACTACTTTAGAAATGAGGCTAATCTACTAACTTGTACATCTTGTTAGATTACACAAACTAGGAAAGTTTGAACTTGCTGCACTCAACCTTCTTTGTAGGAAAGCAAGTGATTCCTAGAACCAATTAGCTTATTTCACACAGTACAATGTTAGGCAATGAAGATGTTTGTTTTCTCAAAAAACTACTTTAGAAATGAGGCGAATCTACTAACTTGTACATCTTGTTAGATTACACAAACTAGGAAAGTTTGAACTTGCTGCACTCAACCTTCTTTGTAGGAAAGCAAGTGATTCCTAGAACGAATTAGCTTATTTCACACAGTACAATGTTAAACAATGAAGATGTTTGTTTTCTCAGAAACTACTTTAGAAATGAGGCTAAATCTACTAACTTGTACATCTTGTTAGATTACACAAACTAGGAAAGTTTGAACTTGCTGCACTCAACCTTCTTTGTAGGAAAAGCAAGTGATTCCTAGAACCAATTAACTTATTTCACACAGTACAATGTTCAGTACTGAAGATGTTTGTTTTCTCAAGAAACTACTTTAGAAATGCCTTCTTTGTAGGAAAGCAAGTGATTCCTAGAAACGAATTAACTTATTTCACACAGTACAATGTTCAGTAATGAAGATGTTTGTTTTCTCAAGAAACTACTTTAGAAATGAGGCGAATCTACTAACTTGGACATCTTTTTAGATTACACAAACTAGGAAAGTTTGACCTTGCTGCTCAACCTTCTTTGTAGAAAGCAAGTGATTCCTAGAACCAAATTAACT
Organism: Orientallactaga sibirica; assembly: GCA_036365145.1. Classification (NCBI taxonomy): domain Eukaryota; kingdom Metazoa; phylum Chordata; class Mammalia; order Rodentia; family Dipodidae; genus Orientallactaga; species Orientallactaga sibirica. The sequence goes on along the minus strand of JAEOAD010000208.1, from coordinate 40,968 downwards.
TATTTCACACAGTACAATGTTCGGCAATGAAGATGTTTGTTTTCTCAAGAAACTCCTTTAGAAATGAGGCGAATCTACTAACTTGTACATCTTGTTAGATTACACAAACTAGGAAAGTTTGAACTTGCTGCACTCAACCTTCTTTGTAGGAAAGCAAACTGATTCCTAGAACAATTAACTTATTTCACACAGTACAATGTTCGGCAATGAAGATGTTTGTTTTCTCAAGAAACTACATTAGAAATGAGGTGAATCTACTAACTTGTACATCTTGTTAGATTACAAAAACTAGGAAAGTTTGAACTTGCTGCACTCAACCTTCTTTGTAGGAAAGCAAGTGATTCCTAGAACCAAATAAGCTTATTTCACACAGTACAATGTTCGGCAATGAAGATGTTTGTTTTCTCAAGAAACTACTTTAGAAATGAGGCGAATCTACTAACTTGTACATCTTGTTAGATTACACAAACTAGGAAAGTTTGAACTTGCTGCACTCAACCTTCTTTGTAGGAAAGCAAGTGATTTCTAGAACAGAATTAGCTTATTTCACACAGTACAATGTTAAACAATGAAGATGTTTGTTTTCTCAACAAACTACTTTAGAAATGAGGCAAATCTACTAACTTGGACATCTTGTTAGATTACATTAACTAGGAAAGTTTGAACTTGCTGCACTCAACATTCTTTGTAGGAAAGCAAGTGATTCCTAGAACCGAATTAGCATATTTCACACAGTACAATGTTCGGCAATGAAGATGTTTGTTTTCTCAAAAACTACTTTAAAAATGAGGAGAATCTACTAATTTGGACATCTTGTTAGATTACATTAACTAGGAAAGTTTGAACTTGCTAAAATCAACCATCTTTTGTAGGAAAGCAAGTGATTCCTAGAAACCGAATTAACTTATTTCACACAGTACAATGTTCGGCAATGAAGATGTTTGTTTTCTCAAGAAACTACTTTAGAAATGAGGCGAATCTACTAACCTGTACATCTTGTTAGATTACACAAACTAGGAAAGTTTGAACTTGCTGCACTCAACCTTCTTTGTAGGAAAGCAAGTGATTCCTAGAACCGAATTAGCTTATTTCACACAGTACAATGTTGGTAATGAAGATGTTTGTTTTTCTCAAGAAACTACTTTAGAAATGAGGCAAATCTACTAACTTGTACATCTTGTTAGATTACACAAACTAGGAAAGTTTGAACTTGCTGCACTCAACCTTCTTTGTAAGGAAAGCAAGTGATTCATAGAACCAAAACAAGCTTATTTCACACAGTACAATGTTAGGCAATGAAATGTTTGTTTTCTCAAGAAACTACTTTAGAAATGAGGCAATCTACTAACTTGTACATCTTGTTAGAATTACATTAACAAGGAAAGTTTGAACTTGCTGCACTCAACCTTCTTTGTGTAGAAAGCAAGTGATTCCTAGAACCAAATTAGCTTATTTCACACAGTACAATGTTTGGCAATGAAGATGTTTGTTTTCTCAACAAACTACTTTAGAAATGAGGCGAATCTACTAACTTGTACATCTTTTTAGATTACAAAACAAGGAAAGTTTGAACTTGCTGCACTCAACCTTCTTTGTAGGAAGCTAGTGATTCCTAGAACCGAATTAGTTTATTTCACACAGTACAATGTTCTGCAATGAAGATGTTTGTTTTCTCAACAAACTACTTTAGAAATGAGGCGAATCTACTAATTGGACATCTTTTTGGATTACATTAACAAGGAAAGTTTGAACTTGCTGCACTCAACCTTCTTTGTAGGAAAGCAAGTTATTCCTAGAACCGAATTAGCATATTTCACACAGTACAATGTTCGGCAATGAAGATGTTTGTTTTCTCAAAAAACTACTTTAAAAATGAGGCGAATCTACTAACTTGGACATATTTTTAGATTACATTAACTAGGAAAGTTTTGAACTTGCTGCTCAAATCAACCATCTTTGTAGAAAGGAAAGTGATTCCTAGAACCGAATTAACTTATTTCACATAGTACAGTGTTCAGTAATGAAGATGTTTGTTTTCTAAGGAAACTACTTTAGAAATGAGGCGAATGTACTAACCTGTACATCTTGTTAGATTACACAAACTAGGAAAGTTTGAACTTGCTGCACTCAACCTTCTTTAGTAAGAAAACTGATTCCTAGAACCAAATTAACTTATTTCACACAGTACAATGTTCGGCAATGAAGATGTTTGTTTTCTCAAAGAAACTACTTTAGAAATGAGGTTGAATCTACTAATTTGTACATCTTGTTAGATTACACAAACTAGGAAAGTTTGAATTTGCTGCACTCAACCTTCTTTGTAGGAAAGCAAGTGATTCCTAGAACCAAACAAGCTTATTTCACACAGTACAATGTTCGGTAATGAAGATGTTTGTTTTCTAAAGAAACTACTTTAGAAATGAGGCGAATCTACTAACTTGTACATCTTGTTAGATTACACAAACTAGGAAAGTTTGAACTTGCTGCACTCAACCTTCTTTGTAGGAAAGCAAGTGATTCCTAGAACCGAATTAGCTTATTTCACACAGTACAATGTTTGGCAATGAAGATGTTTGTTTTCTCAAGCAAACTACTTTAGAAATGAGGCGAATCTACTAACTTATACATCTTTTTAGATTACACAAACTAGGAAAGTTTGAACTTGCTGCACTCAACCTTCTTTGTAGGAAAGCAAGTGATTCCTAGAACCAGAATTAGCTTATTTCACACAGTACAATGTTCTGCAATGAAGATGTTTGTTTTCTCAACAAACTACTTTACAAAATGAGGCAAAATCTACTAATTTGGACATCTTGTTAGATTACATTAACTAGGAAAGTTTGAACTTGCTGCACTCAACCTTCTTTGTAGGAAAGCAAGTGATTCCTAGAACCGAATTAGCTTATTTCACACAGTACAATGTTCGCAATGAAGATGTTTGTTTTCTCAAGAAACTACTTTAAAAATGAGGCTAATCTACTAACTTGTACATCTTGTTAGATTACACAAACAAGGAAAGTTTGAACTTGCTGCACTCAACCTTCTTTGTAGGAAAGCAAGTGATTCCTAGAACCGAATTAACTTATTTCACACAGTACAATGTTTGGTAATGAAGATGTTTGTTTTCTCAAGAAACTACTTTAGAAATGAGGCGAATCTACTAACTTGTACATCTTGTTAGATTACACAAACTAGGAAAGTTTGAACTTGCTGCACTCAACCTTCTTTGTAGGAAAGCAAGTGATTCCCAGAACCGAATTAGCTTATTTCACACAGTACAATGTTCAGTTATGAAGATGTTTGTTTTCTCTCAGAAACTTTTTAGAAATGAGGCGAATCTACTAACTTGTGCATCTTGTTAGATTACACAAACTAGGAAAGTTTGAACTTGCTGCACTCAACCTTCTTTGTAGGAAAGCAAGTGATTCCTAGAACTGAATTAGCTTATTTCACACAGTACAATGTTCGGCAATGAAGATGTTTCTTTTCTCAACAAACTACTTTACAAATGAGGGGAATCTACTAACTTGTACATCTTTTTAGATTACACAAACTAGGAAAGTTTGAACTTGCTGCACTCAACCTTCTTTGTAGGAAAGCAAGTGATTCCTAGAAACCGAATTAACTTATTTCACACAGTACAATGTTAAAATTGTAATGAAGATGTTTGTTTTCTCAAGAAACTACTTTAGAAATGAGGCGAATCTACTAACTTGTACATCTTGTTAGATTACACAAACTAGGAAAGTTTGAACTTGCTGCACTCAACCTTCTTTGTAGGAAAGCAAGTGATTCCTAGAACCGAATTAGCTTATTTCACACAGTACAATGTTCATTAATGAAGATGTTTGTTTTCTCAAAGAAACTACTTTAGAAATGAGGCGAATCTACTAACTTGTACATCTTGTTAGATTACACAAACTAGGAAAGTTTGAACTTGCTGCACTCAACCTTCTTTGTAGGAAAGCAAGTGATTCCTAGAACCGAATTAACTTATTTCACACAGTACAGTGTTCGGCAATGAAGATGTTTGTTTTCTCAAGAAACTACTTTAGAAATGAGGTGAATCTACTAACTTGTACATCTTGTTAGATTACACAAACTAGGAAAGTTTGAACTTGCTGCACTCAACCTTCTTTGTAAGAAAGCAAGTGATTCCTAGAACCGAATTAGCTTATTTCTCACAGTACAACGTTAGGCAATGAAGATATTTGTTTTCTAAAGAAACTACTTTAGAAATGAGGCGACTCTACTAACTTGTACATCTTGTTAGATTACACAAACTAGGAAAGTTTGAACTTGCTGCACTCAACCTTCTTTGTAGGAAAGCAAGTGATTCCTAGAACCGAATTAGCTTATTTCACACAGTACAATGTTTAGGCAATGAAGATGTTTGTTTTCTCAAAGAAACTACTTTAGAAATGAGGCGAATCTACTAACTTGTACATCTTGTTAGATTACACAAACTAGGAAAGTTTGAACTTGCTGCACTCAACCTTCTTTGTAGGAAAGCAAGTGATTCCTAGAACCGAATTAGCTTATTTCACACAGTACAATGTTCGGCAATGAACATGTTTGTTTTCTCAAGAAACTACTTTAGAAATGAGGCGAATCTACTAACTTGTACATCTTGTTAGATTACACAAACTAGGAAAGTTTGAACTTGCTGCACTCAACCTTCTTTGTAGGAAAGCAAGTGATTCCTAGAACCGAATTAACTTATTTCACACAGTACAATGTTCCAGTAATGAAGATGTTTGTTTTCTCAAGAAACTACTTTAAAAATGAGGCTAATCTACTAACTTGTACATCTTGTTAGATTACACAAACTAGGAAAGTTTGAACTTGCTGCACTCAACCTTCTTTGTAGGAAACTGATTCCTAAAACCAGATTAACTTATTTCACACAGTACAGTGTTCAGTAATGAAGATGTTTGTTTTCTCAAGAAACTACTTTAGAAATGAGGCGAATCTACTAACTTGTACATCTTGTTAGATTACACAAACTAGGAAAGTTTGAACTTGCTGCACTCAACCTTCTTTGTAGGAAAGCAAACTGATTCCTAAAACCAATTAACTTATTTCACACAGTACAGTGTTCGGTTTGAAGATGTTTGTTTTCTAAAAAAACTACATTAGAAATGAGGTGAATCTACTAATTTGTACATCTTGTTAGATTACACAAACTAGCAAAGTTTGAACTTGCTGCACTCAACCTTCTTTGTTAGGAAAGCAAGTGATTCCTAGAACCAAACAAGCTTATTTCACATAGTACAGTGTTCAGTAATGAAGATGTTTGTTTTCTCAACAAACTACTTTAGAAATGAGGTCATCTACTACGTTGTGCATCTTTTAGAATACATTAACAAGGAAAGTTTGAACTTGCTGCACTCAACCTTCTTTGTAGGAAAGCAAGTGATTCCTAGAACAATTAGCTTATTTCACACAGTACAATGTTCAGCAATGAAGATGTTTGTTTTCTCAACAAACTACTTTACAAATGAGGCAAATCTACTAACTTGACATCTTTTTGGATTACATTAACTAGGAAAGTTTGAACTTGCTGCACTCAACCTTCTTTGTAGGAAAGCAACTGATTCCTAGAACCAATTAGCTTATTTCACACAGTACAATGTTCTGGCAATGAAGATGTTTGTTTTCTCAAAGAAACTACTTTAAAAATGAGGTGAATCTACTAACTTGTACATCTTTTTAGATTACACAAACTAAGGAAAGTTTGAACTTGCTGCAACTCAACCATCTTTGTAGAAAAGAAACTGATTCCTAGAACCAATTAACTTATTTCACACAGTACAGTGTTTTGGTATGAAGATGTTTGTTTTCTAAAGAAACTACATTAGAAATGAGGTAAATCTACTAACTTGTACATCTTGTTAGATTACACAAACTAGGAAAGTTTGAACTTGCTGCACTCAACCTTCTTTGTAGAAAAGCAAGTGATTCCTAGAACCGAACCAGCTTATTTCACACAGTACAATGTTCAGTAATGAAGATGTTTGTTTTCTCAACAAACTACTTTAGAAATGAGGCAAATCTACTAAGTTGTGCATCTTTTAGATTACATTAACAAGGAAAGTTTGAACTTGCTGCACTCAACCTTCTTTGTAGGAAAGCAAGTGATTCCTAGAACTGAATTAGCTTATTTCACACAGTACAATGTTCGCAATGAAGATGTTTGTTTTCTCAAGAAACTACTTTACAAAATGAGGCGAATCTACTAACTTGGACATCTTTTTAGATTACATTAACTAGGAAAGTTTGAACTTGCTGCACTCAACCATCTTTGTAGAAAGGAAACTGATTCCTAGAACCGAATTAACTTATTTCACACAGTACAATGTTCGGTAATGAAGATGTTTGTTTTCTAAAGAAACTACTTTAGAAATGAGGCGAATCTACTAACTTGTACATCTTGTTAGATTACACAAACTAGGAAAGTTTGAACTTGCTGCACTCAACCTTCTTTGTAGGAAAGCAAACTGATTCCTAGAACCGAATTAACTTATTTCACACAGTACAATGTTCTGCAGGCAATGAAGATGTTTGTTTTCTCAAGAAACTACTTTAGAAATGAGGCGAATCTACTAACTTGTACATCTTGTTAGATTACACAAACTAGGAAAGTTTGAACTTGCTGCACTCAACCTTCTTTGTAGAAAAAGCAAGTGATTCCTAGAACCGAATTAACTTATTTCACACAGTACAATGTTAGTAATGAAGATGTTTGTTTTCTCAAGAAACTACTTTAGAAATGAGGCGAATCTACTAATTTGTACATCTTGTTAGATTACACAAACTAGGAAAGTTTGAACTTGCTGCACTCAACCTTCTTTGTAGGAAAGCAAGTGATTCCTAGAACCAAACAAGCTTATTTCACATAGTACAATGTTCGGCAATGAAGATGTTTGTTTTCTCAAGAAACTACTTTAGAAATGAGGCGAATCTACTAACTTGTACATCTTGTTAGATTACACTAACAAGGAAAGTTTGAACTTGCTGCACTCAACCTTCTTTGTAGGAAAGCAAGTGATTCCTAGAACCTAATTAGCTTATTTCACACAGTACAATGTTCGCCAATGAAGATGTTTGTTTTCTCAAGAAACTACTTTAGAAATGAGGCGAATCTACTAACTTGTACATCTTGTTAGATTACACAAACTAGGAAAGTTTGAACTTGCTGCACTCAACCTTCTTTGTAGGAAAGCAAGTGATTCCTAGAACCGAATTAGCTTATTTCACACAGTACAATGTTCGGCAATGAAGATGTTTGTTTTCTCAAGAAACTACTTTAGAAATGAGGCGAATCTACTAACTTGTACATCTTGTTAGATTACACAAACTAGAAAGTTTGAACTTGCTGCACTCAACCTTCTTTGTAGGAAAGCAAGTGATTCCTAGAACCGAATTAGCTTATTTCACACAGTACAATGTTCGCAAATGAAGATGTTTGTTTTCTCAAGAAACTACTTTAGAAATGAGGCGAATCTACTAACTTGTACATCTTGTTAGATTACACAAACTAGGAAAGTTTGAACTTGCTGCACTCAACCTTCTTTGTAGAAAGCAAGTGATTCCTAGAACCGAATTAGCTTATTTCACACAGTACAATTTTCGCAATGAAGATGTTTGTTTTCTAAAGAAACTACTTTAGAAATGAGGCGAATCTACTAACTTGTACATCTTGTTAGATTACACAAACTAGGAAAGTTTGAACTTGCTGCACTCAACCTTCTTTGTAGGAAAGCAAGTGATTCCTAGAACCGAATTAGCTTATTTCACACAGTACAATGTTCGGTAATGAAGATGTTTGTTTTCTCAAGAAACTACTTTAGAAATGAGGCGAATCTACTAACTTGTACATCTTGTTAGATTACACAAACTAGAAAGTTTGAACTTGCTGCACTCAACCTTCTTTGTAGGAAAGCAAGTGATTCCTAGAACCGAATTAGCTTATTTCACACAGTACAATGTTCGGCAATGAAGATGTTTGTTTTCTCAAGAAACTACTTTAGAAATGAGGCGAATCTACTAACTTTGTACATCTTGTTAGATTACACAAACTAGGAAAGTTTGAACTTGCTGCACTCAACCTTCTTTGTAGGAAAGCAAGTGATTCCCTAGAACCGAATTAGCTTATTTCACACAGTACAATGTTCGGCAATGAAGATGTTTGTTTTCTCAAGAAACTACTTTAGAAATGAGGCGAATCTACTAACTTGTACATCTTGTTAGATTACACAAAACAGGAAAGTTTGAACTTGCTGCACTCAACCTTCTTTGTAGGAAAGCAAGTGATTCCTAGAACCGAATTAGCTTATTTCACACAGTACAATGTTCGGCAATGAAGATGTTTGTTTTCAAGAAACTACTTTAGAAATGAGGCGAATCTACTAACTTGTACATCTTGTTAGATTACACAAACTAGGAAAGTTTGAACTTGCTGCACTCAACCTTCTTTGTAGAAAAAAGTGATTCCTAGAACCGAATTAGCTTATTTCACACAGTACAATGTTCGGCAATGAAGATGTTTGTTTTCTCAAGAAACTACTTTAGAAATGAGGCGAATCTACTAACTTGTACATCTTGTTAGATTACACAAACTAGGAAAGTTTGAACTTGCTGCACTCAACCTTCTTTGTAGGAAAGCAAGTGATTCCTAGAACCGAATTAGCTTATTTCACACAGTACAATTTTCAGCAATGAAGATGTTTGTTTTCTCAAGAAACTACTTTAGAAATGAGGCGAATCTACTAACTTGTACATCTTGTTAGATTACACAAACTAGGAAAGTTTGAACTTGCTGCACTCAACCTTCTTTGTAGGAAAGCAAGTGATTCCTAGAACTGAATTAGCTTATTTCACACAGTACAATGTTCGGCAATGAAGATGTTTGTTTTTCTCAAGAAACTACTTTAGAAATGAGGCGAATCTACTAACTTGTACATCTTGTTAGATTACACAAACTAGGAAAGTTTGAACTTGCTGCACTCAACCTTCTTTGTAGGAAAGCAAGTGATTCCTAGAACCGAATTAGCTTATTTCACACAGTACAATGTTCGGTAATGAAGATGTTTGTTTTCTCAAGAAACTACTTTAGAAATGAGGCGAATCTACTAACTTGTACATCTTGTTAGATTACACAAACTAGGAAAGTTTGAACTTGCTGCACTCAACCTTCTTTTAGGAAAGCAAACTGATTCCTAGAACCGAATTAGCTTATTTCACACAGTACAATGTTCGCAATGAAGATGTTTGTTTTCTCTCAAGAAACTACTTTAGAAATGAGGCGAATCTACTAACTTGTACATCTTGTTAGATTACACAAACTAGGAAAGTTTGAACTTGCTGCACTCAACCTTCTTTGTAGGAAAGCAAGTGATTCATAGAACCGAATTAGCTTATTTCACACAGTACAATGTTCGGCAATGAAGATGTTTGTTTTCTAAAGATACTACTTTAGAAATGAGGCGAATCTACTAACTTGTGCATCTTTTAGATTACATTAACAAGGAAAGTTTGAACTTGCTGCACTCAACCTTCTTTGTAGGAAAGCAAGTGATTCCTAGAACCGAATTAGCTTATTTCACACAGTACAATGTTCGGCAATGAAGATGTTTGTTTTCTCAAACTAAAAATGACTTTACAAATGAGGCTAATCTACTAACTTGTACATCTTGTTAGATTACACAAACTAGGAAAGTTTGAACTTGCTTATTTCACTCAACCAATCTTTTGTTTTCTGAGAAAGCAAAATCAGTGATTCCTAGAACCATCTTTTTTATTAGCTTATTTCACACAGTACAATGTTCAGTAATGAAGATGTTTGTTTTCTCAAGAAACTACTTTAGTGAAAAAGAGGCGAATCTACTAACTTTGTACATCTTGTTAGATTACACAAACTAGGAAAGTTTGAACTTGCTGCACTCAACCTTCTTTGTAGGAAAGCAAACTGATTCCTAGAACCGAATTAAAACTTATTTCACACAGTACAGTGTTCAGTAATGAAGATGTTTGTTTTCTCAAGAAACTACTTTAGAAATGAGGCGAATCTACTAACTTGTATATCTTGTTAGATTACACAAACTAGGAAAGTTTGAACTTGCTGCACTCAACCTTCTTTGTAGGAAAGGAAGTGATTCCTAGAACCGAATTAGCTTATTTCACACAGTACAGTGTTAGGTTTTGAAGATGTTTGTTTTCTAAAGAAACTACTTTAGAAATGAGGTGAATCTACTAACTTGTACATCTTGTTAGATTACACAAACTAGCAAAGTTTGAACTTGCTGCACTCAACCTTCTTTTGTAGGAAAGCAAGTGATTCATAGAACCAAACAAGCTTATTTCACACAGTACAATGTTCGTATGAAGATGTTTGTTTTCTCAACAAACTACTTTAGAAATGAGGCGAATCTACTAACTTGTGCATCTTGTTAGATTACATTAAACTAGGAAAGTTTGAACTTGCTGCACTCAACCTTCTTTGTAGGAAAGCAAGTGATTCCTAGAACCGAATTAGCTTTATTTCACACAGTACAATGTTCGCAATGAAGATGTTTGTTTTCTCAAGAAACTACTTTAGAAATGAGGCAAATCTACTAACTTGTACATCTTGTTAGATTACATTAACAAGGAAAGTTTGAACTTGCTGCACTCAACCTTCTTTGTAGGAAAGCAAGTGATTCCTAGAACCGAAATAGCTTATTTCACACAGTACAATGTTACGGCAATGAAGATGTTTGTTTTCTCAAGAAACTACTTTAAAAATGAGGCTAATCTACTAACTTGTACATCTTTTTAGATTACATTAACTAGGAAAGTTTGAACTTGCTGCACTCAACCATCTTCGTGTAGAAAGCAAACTGATTCCTAGAACCGAATTAACTTATTTCACACAGTACAATGTTCGCAATGAAGATGTTTGTTTTCTAAAGAAACTACTTTAGAAATGAGGCGAATCTACTAACTTGTACATCTTGTTAGATTACACAAACTAGGAAAGTTTGAACTTGCTGCACTCAACCTTCTTTGTAGGAAAGCAAGTGATTCCCAGAACCGAATTAGCTTATTTCACACAGTAAAATGTTCAGAAATGAAGATGTTTGTTTTCTCAAGAAACTACTGTAGAAATGAGGCGAATCTACTAACTTGTACATCTTGTTAGATTACACAAACTAGGAAAGTTTGAACTTGCTGCACTCAACCTTCTTTGTAGGAAAGCAAGTGATTCCTAGAACTGAATTAGCTTATTTCACACAGTACAATGTTCGGCAATGAAGATGTTTGTTTTCTCAAGAAACTACTTTAGAAATGAGGCGAATCTACTAAATTGTACATCTTGTTGGATTACACAAACTAGGAAAGTTTGAACTTGCTGCACTCAACCTTCTTTGTAGAAAGGAAACTGATTCCTAGAACCGAATTAGCTTATTTCACACAGTACAATGTGTTCGCAATGAAGATGTTTGTTTTCTCAAGAAACTACTTTAGAAATGAGGCGAATCTACTAACTTGTACATCTTGTTAGATTACACAAACTAGGAAAGTTTGAACTTGCTGCAGTCAACCTTCTTTGTAGAAAAAGCAAATGATTCCTAGAACCGAATTAGCTTATTTCACACAGTACAATGTTCGGTAATGAAGATGTTTGTTTTCTAAAGAAACTACTTTAGAAATGAGGCGAATCTACTAACTTGTACATCTTGTTAGATTACACAAACTAGGAAAGTTTGAACTTGCTGCACTCAACCTTCTTTGTAAGAAAGCAAGTGATTCATAGAACCAAACAAGCTTATTTCACACAGTACAATGTTCGGCAATGAAGATGTTTGTTTTCTCAAGAAACTACATTAGAAATGAGGCGAATCTACTAACTTGTACATCTTGTTAGAATTACATTAACTAGGAAAGTTTGAACTTGCTGCACTCAACCTTCTTTTGTAGGAAAGCAAGTGATTCCTAGAACCGAATTAGCTTATTTCACACAGTACAATGTTCGGCAATGAAGATGTTTGTTTTCTCAAGAAACTACTTTAGAAATGAGGCGAATCTACTAACTTGTACATCTTGTTAGATTACATTAACAAGGAAAGTTTGAACTTGCTGCACTCAACCTTCTTTGTAGAAAGCAAAATGATTCCTAGAACCGAATTAGCTTATTTCACAAAGTACAATGTTTGTAATGAAGATGTTTGTTTTCTAAACAAACTACTTTAGAAATGAGGCGAATCTACTAACTTGTACATCTTGTTAGATTACAAAAACTAGGAAAGTTTGAACTTGCTGCACTCAACCTTCTTCGTAGAAAGGAAACTGATTCCTAGAACCGAATTAACTTATTTCACACAGTATAGTGTTCAGTACTGAAGACGTTTGTTTTCTAAAGAAACTACTTTAGAAATGAGGCCAATCTACTAACTTGTATATCTTGTTGGATTACACAAACTAGGAAAGTTTGAATTTGCTGCACTCAACCTTCTTTGTAGGAAAGCAAGTGATTCCTGGAACCGAACTAACTTATTTCACACAGTACAGTGTTACTAATTTGGATTACAATGAAGATGTTGGTTTTCTAAAGAAACTACATTAGAAATGAGGTGAATCTACTAATTTGTACCTCTTGTTAGATTACACAAACTAGCAATGTTTGAATTTGCTACACTCAACCTTCTTCGTTGGAAAGCAAGTGATTCATAGAACCGAACAAGCTTATTTCACATAGTACAGTGTTCGGTAATGAAGATGTTTGTTTTCCAAACAAAGTACTTTAGAAATGAGGCGAATCTACTACGTTGTGCATCTTTCTAGAATACATTAACAAGGAAAGTTTGAACTTGCTGCACTCAACCTTCTTTGTAGGAAAGCAAGTGATTCCTAGAACCGAATTAGTTTATTTCACACCGTACAATGTTCCGCAATGAAGATGTTTCTTTTCTCAACAAACTACTTTACAAATGAGGCGAATCTACTAACTTTTACATCTATTTGGATTACATTAACAAGGAACGTTTGAACTTGCTGCACTCAACCTTCTTTGTAGGAAAGCAACTGATTCCTAGAACCGAAATAGCTTATTTCACACAGTACAATGTTCGGCAATGAAGATGTTTGTTTTCTCAAGAAACTACTTTTAAAATGAGGCGAATCTACTAACTTGGAAGTCTTTTTAGATTACATTAATAAGGAAAGTTTGACCTTGCAAAACTCAACCATCTTCGTAGAAATGAAACTAATTACTAGAACAGAATTAACTTATTTCACACAGTACAGTGTTCGGTACTGAAGATGTTTGTTTTCTAAAGACTCTGCATTAGAAATGAGGTAAGTCTACTAATTTGTACTTCTTGTTAGATTACACAAACTATGAAAGTTAGAACTTGCTGCACTCATCCTTCTTCGTAGGAAAGCAAGTGATTCCCAGAACCGAATTTGCTTATTTCACACAGTACAATGTTCGGTAATGAAGATGTTTGTTTTCTCAAGAAACAACTTTAAAAATGAGGCTCATCTACTAACTTGGACATCTTTTTAGATTACATTAACAAGGAAAGTTTGACCGTGCTAAACTCAACCATCTTCGTAGAAAGGAAACTGTTTCCTAGAACCGAATTAACTTATTTCATACAGTACACTGTTCGGTAGTGAACATGTTTGTTTTCTACAGAAACTACTTTAGAAATGAGGTGAATCTACTAACTTGTACATCTTGTAAGATTACACAAACTAGGAAAGTTTCAACTTGCTGCACTCAACCTTCTTCGTAGAAAGGAAACTGATTCCTAGAACCTAAATAACTTATTTCACACAGTATAGTGTTCAGTACTGAAGATGTTTGTTTTCTAAAGAAACTACTTTAGAAATGAGGTGAATCTACTAACTTGGACATCTTGTTAGATTACACAAACTAGGAAAGTTTGACCTTGCTGCACTCAACCTTCTTCGTAGAAAGGACACTGATTCCTAGAACCGAATTAACTTATTTCGCACAGTACCGTGTTCGGTTCTGACGATGTTGGTTTTCTAAAGAAACTAAATTAGAAATGAGGTGAATCTACTAATTTGTACCTCTTGTTAGATTACACAAACTAGCAAAGTTTTAATTTGCTGCACTCAACCTTCCTCGTAAGAAAGCAAGTGTTTCATAGAACCGAACAAGCTTATTTCACATAGTAGTGTTCGTTACTGACAATGTTTCTTTTCTAAAGAAACTACATTAGAAATGAGGCGAATCTACTAAGTTGTGCATCTTTTTAGAATACATTAACAAGGAAAGTTTGAACTTGCTGCACTCAAACTTCTTTGTAGGAAAGCAACTGATTCCTAGAACCGAATTAGCTTATTTCACACAGTACAATGTTCGGCAATGAAGATGTTTGTTTTCTCAAGAAACTACATTAAAAATGAGAGTAATCTACTAACTTGGACAACTTTTTAGATTACATTAACAAGGTAAGTTTGATCTTGCAAAACTCAACCATCTTCGTAGAAAGGAAACTGATTCCTAGAACCGAATGAACTTATTTCACACAGTACAGTGTCCGATACTGAAGATGATTGTTTTCTAAAGACACTGCATTAGAAATGAGGTGAATGTACTAATTTGTACCTCTTGTTAGATTACACAAACTAGTAAAGTTAGAACTTGCTGCACTCAACCTTCTTCGTAGGAAAGCAAGTGATTCCCAGAACCAAACTAACTTATTTCACATAGTACAGTGTTCGGTAATGAAGATGTTTGTTTTCTCAACAAACTACTTCAGAAATGAGGCGAATCTACTAAGTTGTGCATCTTTTTAGAATACATTAACAAGGAAAGATTGAACTTGCTGAACTCAACCTTCTTTGTAGGAAAGCAAGTGATTCCGAGAACGGAATTAGCTTTTTTCACACAGTACAATGTTCGGCAATGAAGATGTTTCATTTCTCAACAATCTACTTTACAAATGAGGCGAATATACTAACATGTACATCTTGTTAGATTACACAAACTAGGAAAGTTTCAACTTGCTGCACTCAACCGTCTTCGTAGGAAAGCAAGTGATTCCTAGAACCGAATTAACTTACTTAGCACAGTACAATGTTTGGAAATGAAGATGTTTGTTTTCTCAACAAACTATTTTACAAATGAGGCTAATCTACTAACTTAGACTTCTTGTTAGATTACACAAACTAGGAAAGTTTCAACTTGCTGCACTCAACCTTCTTCGAAGAAAGGAAACTGTTTCCTAGAACCGAATTAAGTTGTTTCACACCGTACAGTGTTCGGTACTGAAGATATTGGTTTTCTAAAGAAACTACATTAGAAATGAGGTGAATCTACTAATTTGTACGTCTTGTTAGATTACACAAACTAGGAAAGTTTGAACTTGCTGCACTCAACCTTCTTCGTGGAAAGGAAACTGATTCCTAGAACCGAATTAACTTATTTCACACAGTACAGTGTTCGGGACTGACGATGTTGGTTTTCTAAAGAAACTACATTAGAAATGAGGTGAATCTACTAATTTGTACCTCTTGTTAGATTACACAAACTAGCAAATTTGAACTTGCTGCACTCAACCTTCTTTGTAGGAAAGCAAGTGTTTCCTAGAACCGAATTAGCTTATTTCACACAGTACAATGTTCGGCCTTGAAGATGTTTCTTTTCTCAACAAACTACTTTACAAATGAGGTGAATCGACTAACTTGGACATCTTTTTAGATTACATTAACAAGGAAAGTTTGACCTTGATAAACTCAACCATCTTCTTAGTAAGGAAACTGATTCCTAGAACCGAATTAACTTATTTCATACAGTACAGTGTTCAGTACTGAAGATGTTTGTTTTCTAAAGAAACTACTTTAGAAATGTGGAGAATCTACTAACTTGTACATCTTGTTAGATTTCACAAACTATTAAAGTTTGAACTTGCTGCACTCAACCTTCTTCGTAAGAAAGCAAGTGATTGATAGAACCGAACAAGCTTATTTCACATGGTGTAGTGTGCGGTAATGAAGATGTTTGTTTTCTAAACAAACTACTTTAGAGATGAGGAGAATCTACTAAGTTGTGCATCTTTTTAGAAAACATTAACAAGGAAAGTTCCTACTTGCTGCACTGAACCTTCTTTGTAGGAAAGCAAGTAATTCCTAGAAACGAATTAGCTTATTTCACACAGTACAATGTTCGGCAATGAAGATGTTTCTTTTCTCAACCAACTACTTTACAAATGAGGCGAATCTACTAACTTGGACATCTTTTTGTATTACAGTAACAAGGAAAGTTTGACCTTGCTAAACTCAACCATCTTCTTAGAAAGGAAACTGATTCCTAGAACAGAATTAACTTACTTAACACAGTACAATGTTTGGCAATGAAGATGCTTGTTTTCTCAACAAACTACTTTACAAATGAGGCGAATCTACTAACTTAGACATCTTGTTTGGTTACACAAAATAGGAAAGTTTCAACTTGCTGCACTCAACCTTCTTCGTAGAAAGGAAACTGATTCCTAGAACCCAATTAACTTATTTCACACAGTACAGTGTTCGTTACTGACCATGTAGGTTTTGTAAAGAAACTACATTAGAAATGAGGTGAATCTACTAACTTGTACCTGTTGTTAGATTACACAAACTAGCAAAGTTTGAATTTGGTGCACTCAACCTTCTTCGTAGGAAAATAAGTGATTCATAGAACCGAACAAGCTTATTTCACATAATACAGTGTTCGGTAATAAAGGTGTTTGTTTTCCAAACAAACTATTTTAGAAATTATGCGAATCTACTACGTTGTGCATCTTTTTATAATACATTAACAAGGAACTTTAGAACTTGCTGCACTCAACCTTCTTTGTAGGAAAGGAACTGATTCCTAGAACCGAATTAGCTTATTTCACACCGTACAATGTTCGGCAATGAAGATGTTTCTTTTCTCAAGAACCTACTTTACAAATGAGTCGAATCTACTAACTTGGACATCTTTTTGGATTACATTAACAAGGAAAGTTTGAACTTGCTTCACTCAACCTTCTTTGTAGGAAAGCAACTGATTCCTAGAATCGAAATAGCTTATTTCACACAGTACAATGTTCGGCAATGAAGATGTTTGTTTTCTGAAGAAACTACTTTAAAAATAAGGCGAATCTACTAACTTGGACATCTTTTTAGATTACATTAACAAGGAAAGTTTGACCTTGCTAAACTCAACCATCTTCGGAGAAAGGAAACTGATTCCTAGAACCGAATTAACTTATTTCACACAGTACAGTGTTCGGTACTGAAGATGTTTGTTTTCTAAAGAAACTACATTAGAAATGAGGTGAATCTACTAATTTGTACCTCTTGTTAGATTACACAAACTAGGAAAGTTTGAACTTGCTGCACTCAACCTTCTTTGTAGGAAAGGAAGTGATTACATGAACCGAACTAGCTTACTTAGCACAGTACACTGTTTGGCAATGAAGATGTTTCCTTTCTCAACAAACTACTTTACAAATGAGGCCAATCTACTACCTTAGACATCTTGTTAGATTACACAAACTAGGAAAGTTTCAACTTGCTGCACTCAAACTTCTTCGTAGGAAAGCAAGTGATTCCTAGAACCGATCTAGTTTATTTCACATAGTATAGTGTTCGGTAATGAAGATGCTTGTTTTCTAAACAAACTACTTTGGAAATGAGGCGCATCTACTAAGTTGTGCATCTTTTTAGATTACATTTACAGGGAAAGTTTGAACTTGCTGCACTCAACCTTCTTTGGAGGAAAGCAACTGATTCCCAGAACCGAATTAACTTATTTCAAACAGTACAGTGTACTGTAATGAAGATGCTTGTTTTCTAAACAAACTACTTTAGAAATGAGGCGAATCTACTAAGTTGTGCATCTTTTTACATTACATTAACAGGGAAAGTTTGAACTTGCCACACTCAACCTTCTTTGGAGGAAAGCAACTGATTCCTAGAACCGAATTAACTTATTTCACACAGTACAATGTTTGGCAATGAAGATGTTTGTTTTCTAAAGAAACTACTTTACAAATGAGGCGAAACTACTAACTTGTACATCTTGTTAGATTACACAAACTAGGAAAGTTTAAACTTGCTGCACTCAACCTTCTTTGTAGGAAAGCAAGTGATTCCTAGAACCGAATTAGCTTATTTCACACAGTACAATGTTCGGCAATGAAGATGTTTGTTTTCTCAACAAACTACTTTACAAATGAGGTGAATCTACTAACTTGTACATCTTTTTAGATTACATTAACAAGGAAAGTTTGACTTGCTAAACTCAACCATCTTCATAGAAAAGAAACTGATTCCTAGAACCAAATTAACTTATTTCACACAGTACACAGTGTTCGGTACTGAAGATGTTTGTTTTCTAAACAAACTACTTTAGAAATGAGGCGAATCTACTAACTTGTACATCTTTTAGATTACATTAAGAAGGAAAGTTTGAACTTGCTGCACTCAACCATCTTCAGAGGAAAGAAACTGATTCCTAGAACAGAATTAACTTATTTCACACAGTACAATGTTCGGTAATGAAGATGTTTGTTTTCAACAAACTAACTAGAAATGAGGCGAATCTACTAACTTGTACATCTTGTTAGATTACACAAACTAGGAAAGTTTGAACTTGCTGCACTCAACCTTCTTTGTAGGAAAGCAAGTGATTCCTAGAACCGAACTAGCTTATTTCACATAGTACAGTGTTCAGAAATGAAGATGTTTGTTTTCTAAACAAACTACTTCAGAAATGATGCGAATCTACTAAGTTGTGCATCTTCTTAGATTACATTAACAAGGAAAGTTTGAACTTGCTGCACTCAACCTTCTTTGTAGGAAAGCAACTGATTCCTAGAAACGAATTAGCTTATTTCACACAGTACAGTGTTAAGTACTCAAGATGTTTCTTTTCTAAAGAAACTACTTTAGAAATGAGTCGAATCTGCTAACTTGTACATCTTGTTAGATTACACAAACTAGGAAAGTTTGAACTTGCTGCACTCAACCTTCTTTGTAGGAAAGCAAGTGATTCCTAGAACCGAATTAGCTTATTTCACACAGTACAGTGTTCAGTAATGAAGATGTTTGTTTTCTAAAGAAACTACTTTAGAAATGAGGCGAATCTACTAACTTGTACATCTTTTTAGATTACATTAACAAGGAAAGTTTGAACTTGCTGCACTCAACCATCTTTGTAGAAAAGAAACTGATTCCTAGAACCGAACAAGCTTATTTCACACAGTACAATGTTCGCAATGAAGATGTTTGTTTTCTCAAGAAACTACTTTAGAAATGAGGCCTATCTACTAACTTGTACATCTTGTTAGATTAAAAAAAACTAGGAAAGTTTGAACTTGCTGCACTCAACCTTCTTTGTAGGAAAGCAAGTGATTCCTAGAACCGAATTGGTGTATTTCACATAGTATAGTGTTCGGTAATGAAGATGTTTGTTTTCTTAAGAAACTACTTTAGAAATGAGGCGAATCTACTAACTTGTGGATCTTTTAGATTACATTAACAAGGAAAGTTTGAACTTGCTGCACTCAACCTTCTTCGTTGTAGGAAAGAAACTGATTCCTAGAACCGAATTAACTTATTTCACACAGTACAATGTTCGGTAATGAAGATGTTTGTTTTCTCAAGAAACTACTTTAGAAATGAGGCGAATCTACTAACTTGTACATCTTGTTAGATTACACAAACTAGGAAAGTTTGAACTTGCTGCACTCAACCTTCTTTGTAGGAAAGCAACTGATTCCTAGAACCGAACCAGCTTATTTCACATAGTACAATGTTCGCAAAGAAGATGTTTGTTTTCTAAGAAACTACTTTAGAAATGAGGCGAATCTACTAACTTGTACATCTTGTTAGATTACACAAACTAGGAAAGTTTGAACTTGCTGCACTCAACCTTCTTTGTAGGAAAGCAACTGATTCCTAGAACCGAATTAGCTTATTTCACACAGTACAATGTTCGGCAATGAAGATGTTTGTTTTCTCAAGAAACTACTTTAGAAATGAGGAGAATTTACTAACTTGGACATCTTTTTAGATTACATTAACTAGGAAAGTTTGAACTTGCTGCACTCAACCATCTTTGTAGGAAAGCAAACTGATTCCTAGAACCGAATTAACTTATTTCACACAGTACAATGTTCATTAATGAAGATGTTTGTTTTCTAAAGAAACTACTTTAGAAATGAGGCGAATCTTCTAACTTGTATATCTTGTTAGATTACACAAACTAGTAAAGTTTGAACTTGCTGCACTCAACCTTCTTTGTAGGAAAGCAAGTGATTCCTAGAACAAAACTAGCTTATTTCACATAGTACAATGTTCGGCAATGAAGATGTTTGTTTTCTAAAGAAACTACTTTAGAAATGAGGCGAATCTACTAACTTGTACATCTTGTTAGATTACATTAACAAGGAAAGTTTGAACTTGCTGCACTCAACCTTCTTTGTAGGAAAGCAACTGATTCCTAGAACCGAATTAGCTTATTTCACACAGTACAATGTTCGGCAATGAAGATGTTTGTTTTCTCAACAAACTACTTTAGAAATGAGGCGAATCTACTAACTTGTACATCTTTTTAGATTACACAAACAAGGAAAGTTTGAACTTGCTGCACTCAACCATCTTTGTAGGAAAGGAAACTGATTCCTAGAACCAAACTAGCTTATTTCACACAGTACAATGTTCAGCAATGAAGATGTTTGTTTTCTCAAGAAACTACTTTACAAATGAGGTGAATCTACTAACTTGGACATCTTGTTAGATTACACAAACTAGGAAAGTTTCAACTTGCTCCACTCAACCTTTTTCGTATGAAAGGAAGTGATTCCTAGAACCGAACTAGCTTATTTCACATAGTATAATGTTTGGCAATGAAGATGTTTGTTTTCTCAAGAAACTACTTTAGAAATGAGGCGAATCTACTAACTTGTGCATCTTTTTGTTACATTAACAAACTAGGAAAGTTTGAACTTGCTGCACTCAACCTTCTTTTGTAGGAAAGCAACTGATTCCTAGAACCGAATTAACTTATTTCACACAGTACAGTGTTCAGTAATGAAGATGTTTGTTTTCTCAAAAAAACTACTTTAGAAATGAGGCGAATCTACTAACTTGTACATCTTGTTAGATTACATAAACTAGGAAAGTTTGAACTTGCTGCACTCAACCTTCTTTGTAGGAAAGCAAACTGATTCCTAGAACCGAATTAACTTATTTCAAACAGTACAGTGTTCCGTAATGAAGATGTTTGTTTTCTAAAGAAACTACTTTAGAAATGAAACGAATCTACTAACTTGGACATCTTTTTAGATTACATTAACAAGGAAAGTTTGAACTATGTTAAACTCAACCATCTTCATAGTAATGAAACTGATTCCTAGAACCGAATTAACTTATTTCACACAGTACAGTGTTCGGTACTGAAGATGTTTGTTTTCTAAAGAAACTAGAAATGAGGCTAATCTACTAACTTGTACATCTTGTTAGATTACACAAACTAGGAAAGTTTGAACATGCTGCACTCAACCGTCTTTGTAGGAAAGCAACTGATTCCTAGAACCGAATTAGCTTATTTCACACAGTACAATGTTCGGCAATGAAGATGTTTGTTTTCTCAACAAACTACTTTACAAGTGAGGCTAATCTACTAACTTGGACATCTTTTTGATTACATTAACAAGGAAAGTTTGAACTTGCTGCACTCAACCATCTTCGTAGGAAAGCAACTGATTCCTAGAAACGAATTAACTTATTTCACTCAGTACAATGTTCATTAATAAAGATGTTTGTTTACTAAAGAAACTACTTTAGAGAAATAAGGCGAATCTTCTAACTTGTATATCTTGTAAGAATACACAAACTAGTAAAGTTTGAACTTGCTGCACTCAACCTTCTTCGTAGGAAGGCAAGTGATTCCTAGAACACAACTAGCTTATTTCACATAGTACAATGTTCGGTAATGAAGATGTTTGTTTTCTAAACAAACTACTTTAGAAATGAGGCGAATCTACTAACTTGTGCATCTTTTAGATTACATTAACAAGGAAAGTTTGAACTTGCTGCACTCAACTTCTTTGTAGGAAAGCAACTGATTCCTAGAACCGAATTAGCCTTATTTCACACAGTACAATGTTCGGCAATGAAGATGTTTGTTTTCTCAACAAAACTACTTTAGAAATGAGGCAATCTACTAACTTGGACATCTTTTTAGATTACAGTAACAAGGAAAGTTTGAACTTGCTAAACTCAACCATCTTCATAGAAAAAAACAAGATTCCTAGAACCAAACTAGCTTATTTCACACAGTACAATGTTCGGCAATGAAGATGTTTGTTTTCAAGAAACTACTTTACAAAATGAGGCGAATCTACTAACTTGTACATCTTGTTAGATTAAACAAACTAGGAAAGTTTGAACTTGCTGCACTCAACCTTCTTTGTAGGAAAGCAACTGATTCCAAGAACCGAACTAGCTTATTTCACACAGTACAATGTTCGTAATGAAGATGTTTGTTTTCTCAAGAAACTACTTTAGAAATGAGGCGAATCTACTAACTTGTACATCTTGTTAGATTACATTAACTAGGAAAGTTTGAACTTGCTGCACTCAACCTTCTTTGTAGGAAAGCAAGTGATTCCTAGAACCGAATTAACTTATTTCACACAGTACAATGCTCAGTAATGAAGATGTTTGTTTTCTAAAGAAACTACTTTAGAAATGAGGCGAATCTACTAACTTGTACATCTTGTTAGATTACACAAACTAGAAAGTTTGAACTTGTTGCACTCAACCTTTTTTGTAGGAAAGCAAACTGATTCCTAGAACCAAATTAGCTTATTTCAAACAGTACAATGTTCAGTAATGAAGATGTTTGTTTTCTAAAGAAACTACTTTAGAAATGAGGCGAATCTACTATCTTGGACATCTTTTTAGATTACATTAACAAACTAGAAAGTTTGAACTTGTTGCACTCAACCATCTTCATAGTAAAGAAACTGATTCCTAGAACCGAATTAGCTTATTTCACACAGTACAGTGTTCGGTAATGAAGATGTTTGTTTTCTAAAGAAACTACTTTAGAAATGAGGCTAATCTACTAACTTGTACATCTTGTTAGATTACACAAAGAAGGAAAGTTTGAACTTGCTGCACTCAACCTTCTTTGTAGGAAAGCAACTGATTCCTAGAACCGAATTAGCTTATTTCACACAGTACAATGTTCATAATGAAGATGTTTGTTTTCTCAAGAAACTACTTTACAAATGAGGCGAATCTACTAACTTGGACATCTTTTTAGATTACATTAACAAGGAAAGTTTGAACTTGCTGCACTCAACCATCTTTGTTAGAAAAGCAAACTGATTCCTAGAACCGAATTAACTTATTTCACACAGTACAATGTTTGTTACTGAAGATGTTTGTTTTCTCAAGAAACTACTTTAGAAATGAGGCGAATCTATTAACTTGTACATCTTTTTAGATTACATTAACAAGGAAAGTTTGAACTTGCTGCACTCAACCTTCTTTGTAGGAAATGAAAGTGATTCCTAGAACCAAATTAGCTTATTTCACACAGTACAATGTTCAGTAATGAAGATGTTTGTTTTCTAAACAAACTACTTTAGAAATGAGGCGAATCTACTAACTTGTACATCTTGTTAGAATTACACAAACTAGGAAAGTTTGAACTTGCTGCACTCAACCTTCTTTGTAGGAAAGCAACTGATTCCTAGAACCGAATTAGCTTATTTCACACAGTACAATGTTCAGTAATGAAGATGTTTGTTTTCTCAACAAACTACTTTAGAAAATGAGGCGAATCTACTAACTTGTGCATCTTTTTAGATTACATTAACAAGGAAAGTTTGAACTTGCTGCACTCAACCTTCTTTGTAGGAAAGCAACTGATTCCTAGAACCGAATTAGCTTATTTCACACAGTACAATGTTCTGCAATGAAGATGTTTGTTTTCTCAACAAACTACTTTACAAATGAGGCGAATCTACTAACTTGGACATCTTGTTAGATTACACAAACTAGGAAAGTTTGAACTTGCTGCACTGAACCTTCTTCGTAGGAAAGCAAGTGATTCCTAGAACCTAACCAGCTTATTTCACACAGTACAATGTTTGGCAAATGAAGATGTTTGTTTTCTAAAGAAACTACTTTAGAAATGAAGTGAATCTACTAACTTGTACATCTTGTTAGATTACACAAACTAGGAAAGTTTGAACTTGCTGCACTCAACCTTCTTTGTAGGAAAGCAAGTGATTCCTAGAACCGAATTAGCTTATTTCACACAGTACAGTGTTCAGCAATGAAGATGTTTGTTTTCTAAAGAAACTACTTTAGAAATGAGGCGAATCTACTAACTTGTACATCTTGTTAGATTACACATACTAGGAAAGTTTGAACTTGCTGCACTCAACCTTCTTTGTTGTAGGAAAGAAACTGATTCCTAGAACCAAATTAACTTATTTCAAACAGTACAATGTTCCGCAATGAAGATGTTTGTTTTCTAAACAAACTACTTTAGAAATGAGGCGAATCTACTAACTTGGACATCTTTTTAGATTACATTAACAAGGAAAGTTTGAACTTGTTGCACTCAACCATCTTCATAGTAATGAAACTGATTCCTAGAACGAATTAACTTATTTCACACAGTACAGTGTTCGGTAATGAAGATGTTTGTTTTCTAAAGAAACTAGAAATGAGGCTAATCTACTAACTTGTACATCTTGTTAGATTACACAAACTAGGAAAGTTTGAACTTGCTGCACTCAACCTTCTTTGTAGGAAAGCAACTGATTCCTAGAACCGAATTAGCTTATTTCACACAGTACAATGTTCGGCAATGAAGATGTTTGTTTTCTCAAGAAACTACTTTACAAATGAGGCTAATCTACTAACTTGGACATCTTTTACAGATTACATTAACAAGGAAAGTTTGAACTTGCTGCACTCAACCATCTTTGTAGGAAAGCAAACTGATTCCTAGAACCGAATTAACTTATTTCACACAGTACAATGTTTTCATTACTGAAGATGTTTGTTTTCTAAAGAAACTACTTTAGAAATGAGGCGAATCTACTAACTTGTACATCTTTTTAGATTACACAAACAAGGAAAGTTTGAACTTGCTGCACTCAACCATCTTTGTAGGAAAGCAAGTGATTCCTAGAACCAAATTAACTTATTTCACAGAGTACAATGTTCGGTAATGAAGATGTTTGTTTTCTAAACAAACTACTTTAGAAATGAGGCGAATCTACTAACTTGTACATCTTGTTAGATTACACAAACTAGGAAAGTTTGAACTTGCTGCACTCAACCTTCTTTGTAGGAAAGCAAGTGATTCCTAGAACCGAATTACCTTATTTCACACAGTACAATGTTCGGCAATGAAGATGTTTGTTTTCTCAAGAAACTACTTTAGAAATGAGGCGAATCTACTAACTTGTACATCTTGTTAGATTACACAAACTAGGAAAGTTTGAACTTGCTGCACTCAACCTTCTTTGTAGGAAAGCAACTGATTCCTAGAACCAAATTAGCTTATTTCACACAGTACAATGTTCGGCAATGAAGATGTTTGTTTTCTCAAGAAACTACTTTAGAAATGAGGCGAATCTACTAACTTGTACATCTTGTTAGATTACACAAACTAGGAAAGTTTGAACTTGCTGCACTCAACCTTCTTTGTAGGAAAGCAAGTGATTCCTAGAACCGAATTAGCTTATTTCACACAGTACAATGTTTTCAAAGAAGATGTTTGTTTTCTCAAGAAACTACTTTAGAAATGAGGTGATCTACTAACTTGTACATCTTGTTAGATTACACAAACTAGGAAAGTTTGAACTTGCTGCACTCAACCTTCTTTGTAGGAAAGCAAGTGATTCCTAGAACCGAATTAGCTTATTTCACACACTACAATGTTCAGTAATGAAGATGTTTGTTTTCTCAAGAAACTACTTTAGAAATGAGGCGAATCTACTAACTTGTACATCTTGTTAGATTACACAAACTAGGAAAGTTTGAACTTGCTGCACTCAACCTTCTTTGTAGGAAAGAAACTGATTCCTAGAACCGAATTAGCTTATTTCACACAGTACAATGTTCGGGCAATGAAGATGTTTGTTTTCTCAAGAAACTACTTTAGAAATGAGGCGAATCTACTAACTTGTACATCTTGTTAGATTACATTAACAAGGAAAGTTTGAACTTGCTAAACTCAACCTTCTTTGTAGAAAAGAAACTGATTCCTAGAACCGAATTAGCTTATTTCACACAGTACAATGTTCGGCAATGAAGATGTTTGTTTTCTCAAGAAACTACTTTACAAAATGAGGCGAACCTACTAACTTGTACATCTTTTTAGATTACATCAACAAGGAAAGTTTGAACTTGCTGCACTCAACCATCTTTGTAGGAAAGCAAACTGATCCTAGAACCAAATTAACTTATTTCACACAGTACAATGTTCGGCAATGAAGATGTTTGTTTTCTCAAGAAACTACTTTAGAAATGAGGCGAATCTACTAACTTGTACATCTTGTTAGATTACACAAACTGGGAAAGTTTGAAATTGCTGCACTCAACCTTCTTTGTAGGAAAGCAAGTGATTCCTAGAACCTAATTAGCTTATTTCACACAGTACAATGTTAGGTAATGAAGATGTTTGTTTTCTCAAAACAAAGTACTTTAGAAATGAGGCGAATCTACTAACTTGTACATCTTTTTAGATTACACAAACTAGGAAAGTTTGAACTTGCTGCACTCAACCTTCTTTGTAGGAAAGCAAGTGATTCCTAGAACCGAATTAGCTTATTTCACAAAGTACAATGTTCAGTATGAAGATGTTTGTTTTCTCAACAAACTACTTTAGAAATGAGGCGAATCTACTAACTTGTACATCTTTTTAGATTACATTAAAACAGAAAGTTTGAACTTGCTGCACTCAACCTTCTTTGTAGGAAAGCAACTGATTCCTAGAACCGAATTAGCTTATTTCACACAGTACAATGTTCGGCAATGAAGATGTTTGTTTTCTCAGAAACTACTTTACAAATGAGGCGAATCTACTAACTTGGACATCTTGTTAGATTACACAAACTAGGAAAGTTTCAACTTGCTGCACTCAACCTTCTTCGGAGGAAAGCAAGTGATTCCTAGAACCTAACTTGGTTATTTCACACAGTACAATGTTTGGCAATGAAGATGTTTGTTTTCTAAACAAACTACTTTAGAAATGAGTCGAATCTACTAACTTGTACATCTTGTTAGATTACACAAACTAGGAAAGTTTGAACTTGCTGCACTCAACCTTCTTTGTAGAAAGCAACTGATTCCTAGAACCGACCTAGGTTATTTCACACAGTACAGTGTTCAGTAATGAAGATGTTTGTTTTCTAAAGAAACTACTTTAGAAATGAGGCGAATCTACTAACTTGTACATCTTGTTGGATTAAACAAACTAGGAAAGTTTGAAACTGCTGCACTCAACCTTCTTTGTAATGAAAGCAAATGATTCCTAGAACCGAATTAGCTTATTTCACACAGTACAATGTTCGGGAATGAAGATGTTTGTTTTCTCAACAAACTACTTTAACAATGAGGCGAATCTACTAACTTGGACATCTTTTTAGATTACATTAACAAGGAAAGTTTAAACTTGCTAAACTCAACCATTTTCGGAGAAATGAAACTGATTCCCAGAAGCGAATTAGCTTATTTCACACAGTACAATGTTCGGCAATGAAGATGTTTGTTTTGTCAAGAAACTACTTTACAAATGAGGCGAACCTACTAACTTGATCATCTTTTTAGATTACATCAACAAGGAAAGTTTGACCTTGCTAAACTCAACCATCTTCGTAGAAAGCAAACTGATTCCTAGAACCAAATTAACTTATTTCACACAGCACAGTGTTCGGTACTGAAGATGTTTGTTTTTGAAAGAAACTACTTTAGAAATGACGTGAATCTACTAACTTGTACATCTTGTTAGATTACACAAACTGGGAAAGTTTGAAATTGCTGTACTTAACCTTCTTCGTAGGAAAGCAAGGGATTCCTGGAACCTAACTAGCTCATTTCACATAGTACAGTGTTAGGTAATGAAAAAATTTTGTTTTCTAAACAAACTGCTTTAAAAATGAGGCGAATCTGCTAAGTTGTACATCTTTTTAGATTACATTAACAAGGAAAGTTTGAACTTGCTGCACTCAACCTTGTTTGTAGGAAAGCAACTGATTCCTAGAACCGAATTAGCTTATTTCACAAAGTACAATGTTCGGGAATGAAGATATTTCTTTTCTGAACAAACTACTTTACAAATGAGGCGAATCTACTAACTTGGACATGTTTTTAGATTACATTAACAAGGAAAGTTTGAACTTCCTAAACTGAACCAGCTTCGTAGAAAGGAAACTGATCCCCAGAACTGAACTAGCTTATTTTACACAGTAAAATGTTCGGCAATGAAGATGTTTGTTTTCTCAAGAAACTACTTTACAAATGAGGCGAATCTACTAACTTGGACATCTTGTTACATTACACAAACTAGGAAAGTTTCAACTTGCTGCACTCAACCTTCTTCATAGGAAATGAAGTGATTCCAAGAACCGAACTTGTTTATTTCACATAGTATAGTGTTCGGCAACGAAGATGTTTGTTTTCTAAGTAAACTACTTTAGAAATGAGTCGAATCTACTAACTTGTACATCTTGTTAGATTACAGAAACTAGGAAAGTTTCAACTTGCTGCACTCAACCTTCTTCGTAGAAAGGAAACTGATTCCTAGAACCGAATTAACTTATTTTACACAGTACAGTGTTCAGTACTGAAGATGTTTGTTTTCTAAAGAAACTACTTTAGAAATGAGGCGAATCTACTAACTTGTACATCTTGTTAGATTATACAAACTAGGAAAGTTTTAACTTGCTGCACTCAACCTTCTTTGTAGGAAAGCAAGTGATTCCTAGAACCGAATTAACTTATTTCACACCGTACAATGTTTGGTAATGTAGATGTTTCTTTTCTCAACAAACTACTTTACACATGAGGCAAATCTACTAACTTGGACATCTTTTGGATTACATTAACAAGGAAAGTTTGAACTTGCGGCACTCAACCTTCTTTGTAGGAAAGCAACTGATTCCTAGAACCGAAATAATCTACTAACTTGGATATCTTTTTAGATTACATTAACAAGGAAAGTTTGACCTTGCTAAACTCAACCATCTTCGTAGAAAGGAAACTGATTCCTAGACACGAATTAACTTATTTCCCAAAGTACAGTATTCGATACTGAAGATGTTTGTTTTCTAAACAAACTACTTTAGAAATTAAGCGAATCTACTAAATTGTACGTCTTGTAAGATTACACCAACAAGGAAAGTTTGAAGTTGCTGCACTCAACCTTCTTCATAGGAAATCAACTAAATCGTCAATTCGAACTAGCTTATTTCACACAATACAGTGTTCGGGAATGAAGATGTTTCTTTTCTAAACAACCTACTGTAGAAATGAGGCGAATCTACTAACTTGTATATCTTTTTTGATTTTAGATTACATTAACAAGGAAAGTTTGAACTTGCTGCCCTCAACCACCTTCTCGAAAAGAAACTTATTCTTAGAACCAAACTAGCTAACTTCACACAGTACAGTGTTGGGGAATGAATATGTTTGTTTACTAAACAAAGTAGTTTAGAAATGAAGCAAAACTTGTAATTTGTACATCTTGTTAGCTTACACAAACAAGGAAAGATTGAACTTGCTGTACTGAAACGTCTTCGAAGGAAAGCAACTGATTCCTAGAAGCGAAGTAGCTTATTTCACACAGCACAGTGTTCGGGAATCAAGATGTTTGTTTTGTAAACAACCTACAGTAGAAATGATGCCAATCTACTAATTTGTACATCTTTTTAGATAACATTAACACGGAAAGTTTGAACTTGCTACACTCTACCATCTTCGTCAAAAAGAAACTTGATTCCTGGAACCGAACAAGCTTACTACACACAGTACAGTGTTCGGCAATGAAGATGTTTGTTTTCTAAACAAAATGCTTTAGAAATGAAGCGAAACTACTAAGTTGCACATCCTGTTACATTACACAAACCAGGAAAGTTTGAACTTGCTGCACTCAACCTTTTTCACAGGAAAGCAACTGATTCCTAGAACCAATTATCTTATTTCACACAGTATAGTGTTCGGCAATGAAGATTTTGTTTTCTAAACAAACTACTTTAGAAATGAAGCAAATCTACTAAGTTGTACATCCTGTGACATTACACAAACAAGAAAAGTCTGAACTTATGCACTCAACCATCGTCGTAGGAAAGCAACTGATTCCTAGAACCAAACTAGGTTATTTCACACAGTACAGTGTTCAGCAGTGTAGATGTTTGTTTTAAACAAACTACTTTAGAAATGAAGCGAATCTACTGAGTTGTACATCCCATTACATTATACAAAGAAGGAAAGTTTGAACTTGCTGCCCTCCACCTTCTTCATAGGAAAGCAACTGATTCCTAGAAGCGAACTAGCTTATTTCACCCAGTACAGGGTTTGGGAATGAAGATGTTTGTTTTCTAAACATACTACTTTAGAATTGAGGCGAATCTACTAACTTGTACATCTTGTTAGATTACACAAACTAGGAAAGTTTGAACTTGGTGCACTCAACCTTCTTCGTAGAAAGCAACTGATTCCTAGATCTGAACTAGCTTATTTCACACCGTACAATGTTCGGCAATGAAGATGTTTGTTTACTCAACAAACTACTTTACAAATGAGGCAAATCTCCTCAGGTGTACATTTTTGTAGATTACATTAACAAGGAAAGTTTGAACTTGCTGAACTCAACCATCTTCGTCGAAAAGAAACTGATTCCTAGAACCGAACTAGCTTACTTCACACAGTACAGTGTTTCCAATGAATGTTTGTTTTCTAAATAAAGTAGTTTAGAAATGAAGCGAAAGTTGTAATGTGTACATTTTGTTGGATTACATAAACAAGGAAAGTTTGAACTTTCTGCACTCAACCTTCTTCGTAGGAAAGCAAGTGATTCCTAGAACCGAACTAGCTCATTTCACAAAGTACAGTGTTCGTTAAGGAAGATGTTTGTTTTCTAAACAAACTACTTTAGAAATGAGGCGAAT
This sequence comes from Orientallactaga sibirica, assembly GCA_036365145.1. Lineage (NCBI taxonomy): Eukaryota > Metazoa > Chordata > Mammalia > Rodentia > Dipodidae > Orientallactaga > Orientallactaga sibirica. Next base: position 9,778 of record JAEOAD010000208.1, on the reverse strand, counting down.
CTACTCAGTTGTACATCTTTTTAGATTTCATTAAAAAGGAAAGATTGAACTTGCTGCAGTGAACAATCTTCGTCGAAAAGAAACTGATTCCTAGAACAGAACTAGCTTACTTCACACAGTACAATGTTCGGAATTGAAGATCTTTGTTTTCTAAACAATCTACCTTAGAAATGAAGTGAATCTACTAAGTTGTACATACTGTTACATTACACAAACAAGGAAAGTTTGAACTTGCTTCACTCAAACTTCTTTGTAGTAGCAACTGATTCCTAAAACCAAACTAGCTTATTTCACACAGCATAGTGTTCGGCAATGAAGATATTTGTTTTCTAAACAAACTACTTCAGAAATGAAGTGAATCTACAAAGTTGTACATCCTGTGACATTTCACAAACAGGAGAAGTTTGAACTTGCTGCACTCAAGCATCCTCTTAGGAAAGCAACTGATTCCTATAACCAAACTAGGTTATTTCACAAAGCATAGTGTTCGGCAATGAAGATATTTGTTTTCTAAATAAACTACTTTAGAAATGAAGTGAATCTACAAAGTTGTACATCCTGTGACATTACACAAACAGGAAAAGTTTGAACTTGGTGCACTCAACCATCCTCTTAGGAAAGTAACTTTTTCCTAGAACCGACCTAGCTTATTTCACACAGTACAGTGTTCGGCACTGAAGATGTTTGTTTTCTAAACAAACTGCTTTAGAAATGAACCAAATCTACTCAGTTGTACATCCTGTTACATTACACAAACAAGGAAAGTTTGAACTTGCTGCAATCAACCTTCTTCGTAGGAAAGCAACTGATTCCATGACCGAACTGGCTTATTTCACACAGTACAGGGTTTGGGAATGAAAATGTTTGTTTTCTAAACCAACTACTTTAGAAATGAGGCGAATCTACTAAGTTGTACATCTTTTTAGATTACATTAACAAGGAAAGTTTGAACTTGGTGCACTCAACCTTCTTCGTAGGAAAGCAACTGATTCCTAGAACTGCACCAGCTTATTTCACACAGTGCAGTGTTAAGCAATGAAGATGTTTGTTTTCTAAACAAATTACTTTAGAAATGAATCAAATCTACTAAGTTGTATATCCTGTGACATTACACAAAAAAGAAAAGATTGAAGTTGCTGAACTCAACCATCGTCGTAGGAAAGCAACTGAATCCTAGAACCAAACTAGCTTATTTCACACAGTACAGAGTTCAGGAATGAAGATGTTTGATTTTTAAACAACCTACTGTAGAAATGAGGCCAATCTACTAAGTTGTATATCTGTATAGATTACATTAACAAGGAAAGTTTGAACTTACTGCACTCAACCAGCTTCGTCAAAAAGAAATTGATTCCTAGAACCGAAGAAGCTTACTTAACAAAATGCAGTGTTCTGAAAGGAAAATGTTTGTTTTCTAAACAAACCGGTTTAGAAATGAAGCAAAACTACTACGTTGTACATCCTGTTACATTACACAAACCAGGAAAGTTTTAACTTGCTGCACTCAACCTTTTTCGTAGGAAAGGAACTGATTCCTAGAACCGAACTAGCTTATTTCACACAGTACAGTGTTCGGCAATGAAGATGTTTGTTTTCTAAACAAACTACTTTAGAAATGAGGTGAATCTACTAAGTTGTACATCCTGTGACATTTTAGAAACAGGAAAAGTTTGAACTTGCTGCACCCAACCATCCTCGTAGGAAAGCAACTGATTCCTAGAACTGAACTAGCGTATTTCACACACTACAGTGTTTGGCACTGAAGATGTTTTATTTCTAAACAAACTACTTTAGAAATGAACCGAATCTACTAAGTTTTACATGCGGTTACATTACACAAACAAGGAAAGTTTGAACTTGCTCCACTCAACCATCTTGGTCGAAAAGAAACTGATTCCTAGAACTGAACAAGCTTATTTCACACAGTAACGTGTTGGGCAATGAATATGTTTGTTTTCTAAACAAAGTAGTTTAGAAATGAAGCGAAACTTGTAATTTGTACATCTTTTAGATTACACAAACAACGAAATTTGATCTTGCTGCACTCAACCTTCTTCGTAGGAAAGCAACTGTTTCCTACTACCGAAGTAGCTTATTTGACACAGTACAGGGTTCGGCAATGAAGATGTTTGTTTTCTCAACAAACTACTTTACAAATGAGGGTAATCTACTGTGTTGTACATCTTTTTAGATTACATTAACAAGGAAAGTTTGTACTTGCTGCACTCAATCATCTTCGTCGAAAAGAAACTGATTCCTAGAACTGAACTACCTTCTTTCACACAGTACTGTACTTGGGATTAAAGGTGTTTGTTTTCTAAACAAGGTAGTTTAGAAATGAAGCGATACTTGTAAGTAGAACACCTTGTTAGAATACATAACAAGGAAACTTTGAATTTTCTGCACTCAACCTTCTTCATAGGAGAGCAACTTATTCCTACAACTGAACTACCTTATTTCACACAGTACAGTGTTCGGCACTGAAGATGTTTGTTTTTGAAACAAACTACTTTAGAAATGAAGCGAATCTACTGAGTGGTACATCCTGTTACATTACACAAACAAGGAAAGTTTGAACTTGCTGCCCTCAACCTTCTTCGTAGGATAGCAACTGATTCCTAGAACCGAAATACCTAATTTCACACAATACAGTGTTTGGCACTGAAGATGTTTCTTTTTCTAAAGAAATTACATTAGAAATATGTGAATCTACTAAGTTGTACATCCTGTTACATTACAAAAACAAGGAAAGTTTGAACTTGTTGCACTCAGCCTTCTTCTTAGGAAACCAACTGATTCCTAGAACCGAACTAGCTTATTTGACACAGTACAGTGTTTTCAATGAAGATGTTGGTTTTCTAAAGAAATTACTTTAGAAATGAGGCGAATCTACTGAGCTGTACATCTTTTTAGATTAAATTAACAAGGAAAGTGCCAACTTGCTGCACTCAACCATCTTCATAGAAAAGAAATTGATTCCTTGAAAAGAATTAACTTATTTCACACAGTACAGGGTTCGGAAATGAAGATGTTTGTTTTCTAAACAAACCACTTTAGGATTGAGACGAATCTACTAACTTGTACATCTTGTTAGATTAGACAAACTAGGAAATTTTGAACTTGCTACACTCAACCTTCTTCGTAGGAAAGCAACTGATTCCTAGAACTGAAACAACTTACTTCACACAATACAGTATTTGGGATTGATGGTGTTTGTTTTGTAAAGAAGGTAGTTGAGAAATGAAACGAAACTTGAAAGTAGTACATCAGGAAAGTTTGAATTTGCTGCACTCCACTTTCTTCGTAGGGAAGCAACTAATTCCTAGGACCAAACTAGCTTATTTCACACAGTACAGTGTTCTGCAATGAAGATGTCTGTTTTCTAAACAAACTACATTAGAAATGAAGCGAATATACTTAGTTGTACATCCTGTTACATTACACAAACAAGGAAAGTTTGAATTTGCTGTACTCAACCTTCTTCGTAGGAAAGCATCTGATTCCTAGAACCGAACTAGCTTTATTCACACAGTACAGTGTTTGGCACTGAAGATGTTTGTTTTCTAAACAACCTACTGTAGAAATGAGGCCAATCTACAAAGTTTCACATCTTTTTAGATTACATTAAGAAGGAAAGTTTCAACTTGCTGAACTCAACCTTCTTCGTAGGATAGCAACTCATTCCTAGAACCGAACTACCTTATTTCACACAGTACAGTGTTAGGCAATGAAGATGTTTGTTTTCTAAACAAACTACTTTAGAAACAAAGGAATCTACTGAGTTGTACATCCTGTAACATTACACAAACAAGGAAAGTTTGAACTTGCTGCACTCAACCTTCTTCGTAGGAAAGCAACTGATTCCTAGAACCGAACTAGCTTATTTCACACATTACACTGTTAGGCAATGAAGATGCTTGTTTCCTCAACAAACTACTTTACAAATGAGGTGAATCTACTAATTGTACATCCTGTTACTTTACACAAACAGGGAAATTAGGACTTGCTTCACTCAACCTTCTTCGTAGGAAAGCAACTGATTTCTCGTACTGAACTAGCTTCTTTGACACAGTACTGGGTTCAGCAATGAAGATGTTTGTTTTCTCAACAAACAACTTTACAAGTGAGCCGAATCTGCTATGTTGTACATTGTTTTAGATTACATTAAAAAGAAAGTTTGAACTTGCTGCAGTCAACCATATTAAATCGAAAAGAAACTGATTCCTAGAACCGAACTAGCTTCTGTCATACAGTACAGTGTTCGGGAATGAAGATGTTTCTTTTCTAAACAAACTATTTTAGAAATGAGGTGAATCTAATAACTTTTACATCTTGTTAGACTACACAAACGAGGAAAGTTTGAACTTGCTGCAATCAACCTTCTTCGTAGGAAAGCAACTCATTCCTAGAACCTAAACAATTTACTTCATAAAATACAGTATTTGGGATTCATGGTGTTTGTTTTTCTAAACGAGATAGTTTAGAAATGAAGCAAATCTACTAAGTTGTAGATCTTTTTAGGTTACATTAACAAGGAACGTTTGAACTGGCTACACTCAACCATCTTCGTAGAAAGGAAACTGATTCCTAGAACAGAATTAACTTATTTCACACAGTACAGTGTTCGTTACAGAAGATGTTTGTTTTCTAAAGAAACCACTTTAGAAATGAGGCGAATCTACTAACTTGTACATCTTCTTATATTACACAAACTAGGAAAGTTTGATCTTGCTGCACTCAACCTTCTTCATAGGAAAACAACTGATTCCTAGTACCGATACAACTTACTTCACACAATACGGTGCTTAGGATTGATGGTGTTTGTTTTCTCAACAGGGTAGTTTAGAAATGAAGTGAAACTTGTAAGTAGTACATCTTGTTAGATTACACAAACAAGGAAAGTTTGAACTTGCTGCACTCAACCTTCTTCGTAGGAAAGCAACTGATGCCTAGAACCGAACTAGCTTATTTCACACATTACAGTGTTCGGGAATGAAAATGTTTGTTTTCTGAAAAACCTACTGTAGAAATGAGGCCAATCTACTAAGTTGTACTTCTTTTTTAGATTGCATTAACAAGGAAAGTTTCAACTTGCTGTACTCAACCTTTTTCGTAGGAAAGCATCTGATTCCTAAAACCTAAACAACTTATTTCACACAGTACAGTATTTGGTATTGAAGGTGTTTGTTTTCTAAACAATGTAGTTTAGAAATGAGGGAAACTTGTAAGTAGTACATCTTGTTAGATGACACAAAAAAGGAAAGTTTGAACTTGCAGCACTCAACCTTCTTCGTAGGAAAGCAACTGATGCCTAAAACAGAACTACCTTATTTCACACAGTACAGTGTTCGGGAATGAAGATGTTTGTTTTCTAAACAAACTACTTTAGAAATGAAGCGAATCTACTGAGTTGTACATCCTGTGACATTACACAAACAAGGAAAGTTTTAACTTGCTGCACTCAACCTTCTTCGTAGAAGAGCAACTGATTCCGAGAACCGAACTTGCTTATTTCACACAGATCAATGTTCAGCAATGAAGATGTTTGTTTTCTCAACAAACTACTTTACAAATGAGGTGAATCTACTAACTTGGATATCTTTTTAGATTACATTAACAAGGAAACTTTGAACTTGCTGCACTCAACCTTCTTCGTAAAAAAGCAACTGATTCCTAGAAGCGAACTTGCTTATTTCACACAGTACAATGTTCGGCAATGAAGAAGTTTGTTTGCTCAACAAACTACATTACAAATAAGGCGAATCTACCAGCTTGTACATCATTTTAGATTACATTAACAAGGAAAGTTTGAACTTGCTGCACTCAACCTTCTTCGTAGGAAAGCAACTGATTCATAGAACCGCAAGAGCTTACTTAACACAGTACAGTGATCGACAATGAAGACGTTTGTTTTCTCAACAAACTGCTTTAAAAATGAGGCGAATCTACTAACTTGGACATCTTTTTAGATGACATTAACAAGGAAAGTTTGAACTTGCTAAACTCAACCATCTTCGTAGAAAGGAAACTGATTCCTAGAATCGAATTAACTTATTTCACAGTACAGTGTTCGGTACTGAAGATGTTTGTTTTCTCAGGAAACTACTTTAGAAACGAGGCAAATCTGCTAACTTGTACATCTTGTTAGCCTACACAAATTAGGAAAGTTTGAACTTGCTGGACTCTACCTTCTTCGTAGGAAAGCAAGTGATTCCTAGAACCGAATTAGCTTATTTCATATAGTAGAGTGTTCGGTAATGAACATGTTTGTTTTCTAAACAAACTACTTTAGAAATGAGGCGAATCTCCTAAGTTGTGCATCGTTTTAGATTACATTAAGGAGGAAAGTGTGAACTTGCTCCACTCAACCTTCTTTGTAGGAAAGCAACTGATTCCTAGAACGAAATTAGCTTATTTCACACAGTACAATGTTTGAACGGCAATGAAGATGTTTGTTTTCTCAACAAACTACTGTACAAATGAAGATGTTTCTTTTCGAATCTACTAACTATGACATCTTTTTTAGATTACATTAACAAGGAAAGTTTGAACTTGATGCACTCAAACGTCTTCGTAGAAAGGAAACTGATTCCTAGAACTGAATTAACTTATTTCACACAGTACAGTGTTCGGTACTGAAGATGTTTCTTATCTATAGAAACTACTTTAGAAAAGAGGCGAATCTACTAACTTGTACACCTTGTTAGATTACACAAATTAGGAAAGTTTGAACTTGCTGCACTCAACCTGCTTCGTAGGAAAGCAAGTGATTCCGAGAACCGAATTAGCTTCTTTCACATAGTACAATGTTCGGTAATGAAGATGTTTGTTTTCTAAACACACTACTTTCGAAATGAGGCGAATCTACTAAGTTGTGCTTCCTTTATGATTACATTAACAAGGAAAGTTTGAACTTACTGGACTCAACGTTCTTCGTAGGAAAGCAACTGATTCCGAAAACCGCAATAGCTTATTTCACAGTACAGTGTTTACTGGACTCAATGAAGATGTTTGTTTTCTAAACAAACTACTTTAGAAATGAAGTTTGTTTCTGCTAAGTCATACATCCTGTGACATTACACAAACTAGGAAAGTTTCAACTTGCTGCACTCCACCTTCTTTGTAGGAAAGCAGGTGAATCCTAGAACCGAACTAGCTTATTTCACATAGTACAGTGTTCAGTAATGAAGATGTTTGTTTTCTAAACAAACAACTTTAGAAATGAGGCGAATCTACTAACTTTGACATCTTTTTAGATTACATTAACAAGGAAAGTTTGAACTTGCTGCACACAACCTTCTTCGTAGTAAAGTAATTGATTCCTAGAACCGCAATAGCTTACTTCACACAGTACAGTGTTCACCAATGAAGATGTTTGTTTTGTCAACAAACTACTTTACAAATGAGGCGAATCTACTAAGTTGTGCATCTTTTTAGATTACATTAACAAGGAAAGTTTGAACTTGCCGGACTCAACCTTCTTAGTAGGAAAGCAACTGATTCCTAGAAGCGAACTTGCTTATTTCACACAGTACAATGTTCAGCAATGAAGATGTTTGTTTTCTAAACAAACTGCTTTCGAAATGAGGTGAATCTACTAAATTGTGCATCTTTTTAGATTACATTAACAAGGATAGTTTGGACTTGCTCCACTCAACCTTCTTTGTAGGAAAGCAACTGATTCCTAGAACAGAAATTAGCTTATTTCACACAGTACAATGTTAAAGCAATGAAGATGTTTGTTTTCTCAACGAACTACTTCACTAATGAGGCGAATCTACTAACTTGGACATCTTCTTAGATTACATTAACAAGGAAAGTTTGAACTTGCTGCATTCAAACATCTTCATCGAAAAGAAACTCATTCCTAAAACCGAAATAGCTTACCTCACACAGTACAGTGATGGGCAATGAAGATGTTTGTTTTCTCAACAAACTAGTTTACAAATGAGGTGAATCTACTAAGTTGTATATCTTTTTAGATTACATTAACAAGGAAATTTTGAACTTGCTGCACTCAACCATCTTGGAGAACAGAAACTGATTCCTAGAACCAAACTAGCTTATTTCACACAGTACAGTGTTCGGCAGTGAAGATGTTTGTTTTATAAACAAACTTCTTTAGAAATGAGGTGAATCTACTAGCTGTTACATCTTCTTAGATTACACAATCTAGGAAAGTTTGAACTTGCTGCACTCAACCTTCTTCGTCGAAAAGAAACTGATTCTTACAACCGAACTAGCTTACTTCACACAGTACAGTGTTCGGCAATGAATATGTTGGTTTACTAAACAAGGTAGTGTAGAAATCAAGCGAAACTTGTAATTTGTACATCTTGTTAGCTTACAAAAAGGAAAGATTGAACTTGCTCTACTCAACCTTCGTCGTAGGAAAGCAACTGATTCCTAGAACCGAACTAGTAAATTTCACACAGTACAGTGTTGGGCAAGAATATGTTTGTTTTCTAAACAAAGTAGTGTACAAATGAGGCAAAACTTGTAATTTGTACATCTTGTTAGATTACACAAACAAGGAAAGATTGTTCTTGCTGCAGTCAACCTTCTTTGTAGGAAAGCAACTGATTCCTAGAACCAAACTAGCTTATTTGACACAGTAGTGGGTTCAAGAATGAAGATGTTTGTTTTCTAAACCACCTAGTGTATAAATCAGGCCAATCCACTAATTTGTACATCTTTTTGGATTACATTAACAAGGAAAGTTTGAACTTGCTGCACTCAAACTAATTCGTAGGAAAGCAAGTGATTCCTAAAACCGAACTAGCTTATTTCACATAGTACAGTGTTCGGTAATGAAGATGTTTGTTTTCTAATCAAACTACTTTAGAAATAAAGCGAAACTACTAAGTTGTACATCTGTTTAGATTCCATTAACAAGGAAAATTTGAACTTGCTGCACCCAACCATCTTCGAAGAAAGGAAAATGATTCCCAGAACCGAATTTACTTATTTCACACAGTACAATATTGGGAAATGAATATGTTTGTTTTCTAAACAAAGCAGTTTAGAAATGAGGTGAAACTTGAAAATTGTACATCTTGTTAGATTACACAAATAAGGAAAGTTTGAACTTGCTGCACTCAACCTTCTTCGTAGGAAATCAAGTGATTCCTAGAACCGAACTACCTTATTTCATGTAGCACAGTGCTCGGGAATAAAGATGTTTCTTTTCTAAACAAACTACTTTAGAATTGAGGCGAATCTACTAAGTTATACATCTTTTCAGATTACATTAAGAAGGAAAGTTTGCACTTGCTGCACTGAACCATCTTCATCGACAAGAAACTGATTCCTAGAACCGAACTAGCTGATTTCACATAGTACAATGTTCGGGAATGAAGATGTTTGTTTTCTAAACCAACTACTTTACAAATGAAGCGAATCTACTACGTTGTATATCCTGCTACATTACACAAACAAGGAAAGTGTGAACTTGCTGCACTCAACCTTCTTCGTAGGAAAGCAACAGATTCCTACAACCGAAGCAACTTATTTCACCCAATACAGTATTTGGGATTGATGGTGTTTGTTTTCTAAATAAGGTAGTTTAGAAATGAAGCGAAACTTGTAAGTAGTACATCTTCTTAGATTACACTAACCACAAAAGTTTGAATTTGCTGTACTCAACTTTCGTCGTAGGAAAACAACTGATTCCCAGAACCGAACTAGCTCATTTCACACAGTACAGGGTTCGGTAATGAAGATGTTTGTTTTCCAAACAAACTACTTTAGAAATGAGGCTAATCTACTAACATTTACA